>CM023958.1:19273740-19286294 GCA_013407115.1 Glycine latifolia | reverse complement strand
AAAAACCCATCATTCTTATGTTATCTTTAAGCTAATTCAGAAATCCCGTGGCGCCCACGCGACTGGCACAAGTTCTGGGCCGACTGGCGCGAGTCTCCACTGTATCTGGCGCGGCTGGCGTGAACCTCCAGTGCTTCTGGCATGATTAGCGTGGCCTTGGCACGGTTAGCGCGAGATCTCAGCTTCAATTGGCTCTTTCTTTTGCTTCTTTTCTTTCTTTTCTTGACCCTAAACATCAAAATAGCATAGAATCAATGATAAACATAAAACTAATGAATTTTACACTTATTCTATCATTTGTTCACTATATTCTTCCTATTTTCCTAATAAAACTATTCTAAAAACTATATATGCTAACAACATATCATTAATCAATTACATTAGTTAAAATAATTGATTACATGGACGATTTAATTGATTACATCCAATTAAATCTATTCACTATAAAAGCTATTGGGTATTCTATTTTAAATAAAACTTGATTTTGCGAATTATCAATCACTTTCAGAAGCCCTCACAGTCTGAGAAAAGATATTCTGAGTTACACTGATCTTATTTCAAAACCCAGAACTTATGCATTATTGATCATGTTGGTTTGAACAAGATTTGACAAGAGTTTCAAAAAGAGCTGATTCCAAGAATTCCATACATTCAACCTGAGTTTGTTTGGTAAAATTCATTCATTCATATTCAGAGGATCATGAGGTTGTTTCTCTCTTAAACTCTTACTGTGATTTGATTGTTTATTTTTTTTTCTTGTAAGTTCCCATTTCAAGAAGTTCTTTAAAGCTTTTCTAGAGTAGTGTTCTCTAGAGGGAAGAATAGAGAAGGGTTCTCAAGTTCTTGGTCATTAGAAGTCTTAAGGGATTTTAGATTTCGTTTCTTTATCTAGGGTTGATTCAGTTTTAACAAGGTTAAACTTGTGATACAATCTTAATTTCGCTGCTAGTTTTCAAAGAATTTTTTAAGTCCGTGGTTTAACCAATTCACCCCCTCTCTTGGTTAATTGTGTGTGTTCATATTGTTTTTAATAGTGTTAGATGACATCCTCAAGTCGAGGATGATCCGCACTACAAAATGATTAGAGACTTTACAAATCCAATGATACTTTAAAGAATCCTTGTGGAGTCTCTCAACGGGTCAATTTAGTGCCATCTATTCTCCAATAGATCCATCCACAAATTTAGCTAAGGCATCACCATGCTTGCATTCCATGTGTTCCCTACCTTGTATCTCTATACAAGTAAAAGATGTCGTACTAGTCATTTTTGAGATCACCAATGCCCTCTCTTAGTGATTCAAGACTAGGAACTCATTTCATGTAATAGACATTTAGTGTCCTCGAGTCCTCACTATCATTATCCCTATCATTGATCCTCGAGAGAACACTTGTTCTATTACTATAAAATATAGGTGAGACATAAAATATGATAAAGATAAAGTTTGATCAAATTTATTAACCATGAAATACTAAATAGAAAAAGGTGTTCATCTGACAAAACAAATTGTCTCTAGGACACCTACATACTAACGTGGAGTATTTTTTTGTAGTTCTAAGGCATTCTAAATGTCTCCAGTGATTGTAGCAGTCAAGGACAAGTCATTTGGTTAACTATAATGTGGGGAATTTGGAAGGCTAGAATTATATGGTTTTTAAAAGAAAAAGGATTTGTATCAAAGAGGTGTTGAATAATGTAAAGATTGTAGCATGGAGTTTGTTGAAGGCTAGAAAAAAGGGGTTTGTTTATCCAGTTATGAATTGGTTAGCAAATCTGTTAGTTTGCTTGGGTGCTCAGGGTGCTTTTTGACTAATCTGTGTGGTTGCTTGAGTTATGAAGGTCCTCGATTCATGAGATAAGGGAGCACTAATCTGGTGTTGGGGTGCACGTGTTTGTCTCCATAGGGGATTGTTGTGTCTTGTGTGATGATGATTGCCATTGGGGAAGTCTATAATAATAAGCTCTAGCATACACTCTTTTGGGAGATCGTGGACCTGGGTTGTTGGCTAATGTCTCGATTAGGTTTTGCGGCTTGGCGAGTTGATGGAGGAGTCCAAATCTTTCTCTTATCGGATTTGTAAATTTGTTTCCTACGTTTAATATTTTGGTGTTTAGGATCAACTTTTATACTTTGAGAGGCTTTTGTGTTAGAGGAGTATTTTTTGTACTCTTTGTTGGTTGTTTGGATCATATCTTGTGGGCTAAATATGTTATAACAATATTTTACCTTTTAAACTAAATGTCTTCCTTTTCTTTCTTAAAGCTGTTGAGAAATATGTAATTAACACAATTTTTTACTATATATGTCAAAACACATAGAAAAGAGGACATGTTATTTCATGTAAGATTACAAAGATTCATTTATGTCCTATCATAGAGTCGTGTCTATTCAAAAGACATCTTTTCAAATAGAATTAAAATGGACACATACACACACACACACACACACACACACAAGTGCACATACAACCACACACACACACACACATAGTTTATATATAGTTCATATAGGTCAGTTTTCAAATACACTATGTTCGATATTTATTAATCAAAAGATATATATTTTTAGACAAAAAAAAATACTATCACTAAGATTTTAATAGATCAACATCAAGAAATAAAATTTCTAATAACATCGTCTTAATCCAAAAATTCACATTAACAAAGGATCACAATAATATAGTAAAAAAAATATTACTCTTGTTTAGAACCTCAAAATTTGTAAAAGAACTTATTTCCTTATTTCAAAATAGAAGAGATTTTTCCACAACAAAATTTTATGTCCTTGTTACAATAATTAGTGATTACATTGTAAAACAAATTTCATGATATTCTCCGGATCAAAAGTAGGACTATATTTTCTATTAATCATTTGATACATGCATGTTATCAATCGATAAAAATATCTCTCAACACTAAAAATGATGTTAGGTCCCAATTAATCTAAATTAATTGGATTTAAAGGGGGGAAAACTCTTGAAATACTTATTTTTCATAGGACTTAAATCCATTACATACTTAAGGAAATGCAATTCTTACACAAATAATAGCATAATTTGACATGAGAATTAAAAACACTTATTCACCATTATTGTTACTTTCTCTTCCATATCACTATATCTAAGAGAGATGAGAGCAACCCAAGGCTATAAGGTCAAGGGAACATAAATCAAACAATTGTTGATTCAGTCTTTCCATGTAAGATTGTATGTTGTTGCTTCATGTTGTTTTATCTCTTAATTTCTTCAATTCTTTCTTCTAAGTTACACTTTATAGGGCATCAATTCTTTCTTCTTTTCTTTGAAATCACTTGTTTTCTTACTCCTACTACAGGTTCTTGTGCAAGAAGCAACATACACTCTGACACCTCGATTGCATCAACATAGTCCTTCACCTTACGTTGGAGCTCTAAACATGAACCTCGAAATTCTTTATATTTAGAGACTTGTGTCACTTCATGTTGTTTTAGTCTCTCATCATGCTTTGTACCCTTTATTTCCTCCTCGAGTATTTGGGCCTGAATATCAGACAATTGTTGATTCAGCCTTTCCATGTCACCAACAACTTCATTCGAAGAATTGCTATTTCCTAGGGAATCATTTGAATTGGTTGCTTGTTGAAGAAATTTGGTCACAACAACATCAACACTTGGGTGCCCAAAAGAGTAAGGTTTGTTTCCAATAGAGAACACAACAATAGCAATTTCTACTCCACACAAGATGGACAATTCATTCGCCTTTTTGAACAAACCTGTTCGACGCTTGGAAAATGTGACTTGTCTCGTATTAGGGTCTTTCACCGCCACAATTTCAATCTTACGACGACCCATGGTTCCTTCACTTTCTTCACAATGATGGTTACCTAAAAAATAAAAGAACAAAGAAAGAGGGAGATTATTGTAAAGGTTTAGGGTGGATGTGATATGATATTCCCATAACCCTTTATTTATATGAAAATTTTCAACGTTTCTATTATTGAATTTACAAATTTCAATTCTTTTCTATTACGTAAGGGAAGTGTTTTAGTATATTTCCTAATTTATAAAACTGGTCATATAAACAATTTTGACCTGCATTTTATTTCTTTTTTAATTTAATGATGCAAATACTAAATATAACCATATTTGATTTGTTTGAAAACAAGGAATGTGATTTCTATGTTTGTTAGATATTATTGAAAACTTAAATAGAAAAGATATTTTTATTTATCAAGGCTATCCTAAATGTATGTTTGGAATTAAAACAAGAACATACATTTGTATGCTAAAATTTATACTTGTACAAAATCATTTGTCTTTTATTTTGTGAAAATAACACATTTACTATGTAAGTGAGTCAATCAATTGTTGTCATTTTAATTTTATTTTGTATAGTTTTGTTTTTCTTTTTAATTAAATTGATGGACCTATGTTAAATTTATCACTCAATTATATTTTTAATGCAAAACATAATTTATTTGACATTTTACTCTATTTTTAAAATAAAATTATATAAACCATCATTTTAGTAAGTATTTTTTTTTTCCAAATGGAATGTCATTCTAATCAAATTAATTTAATTCATTTCCAAAGAAAATAAAATTAAGTTAATTTGAATTATATAATAAAGGAAGTTGTTTTCAGTCAACTCAGTTTGAACAAGTCTAATTTTTTCATTGCTTTCATCGAATAAAATCCTATTTTAGTTTTCTTAAACTTCAAGTATTATTCAATCTTTTATATAGAGACAAAAGTAATGACTATTGATTATTGTTTAAATCCAAACTAGCTTAGTATTTTTTTTTTTGTCTTGGATAGGTAATTAATTTATATTTTATAATTTATAGGCGTAACTTTTTATATTATTTGAATTTTTAATCTATTATTGATTATTTAGTTTAAAGTTTAATTAAATTTATCATTATCTATGTATAGTAAAATTTAATTAAATTTTTTGGTAGCATAAATAAAAGTATAGTGTCAACTAATTATAAATTTATCATATTATCATTTAAAGTAAGATTATTAATTTTTATAGTACTTATTATTTTAAAATTTATATTTAGGATGGTCAATTCCATATAACTAAGTCAACCTAATAATTGTCAGAGATTTTCAAAATTAATGAAAGGTTGTGTCCTTTTATGAAATTTTGTCTATTCATATAAAGGTGTAAGTATAAATAAATATGACTCTTCATAAAGAGACATAAGATATGACTTTTCTTTTATGAGATGCGACTCTTCACTCAGAGTTATGAAATTGAATGATACTAAATTAGTAATACTAACATATTTGATTTGTTGGAAAACAAGAAATCTAATTTCTATGTTTGCTAGATATTAAAAAACTTTTATGAATGTTTTTAATTGATTGAATAACTACAAATGTTATGTACCATTTTGATTACTCTCTTGAGTACTCACAAAAAATATTTGCATTAATTAGCATAAATATGTGCACAAATGAGAATAAAAATAGGGTAGAAAATTATGCACAAAATTAAAAGGAGATGAATGCGAATATGAGCATTATATTACCCACCATACCCCATACTTACACCTATTAATATATATAAATATTTAATTATAATATGTAATGTCATATATATTATTTTAAATAGTAAAACATAATATCATAGTCTAAAGACTTTAATGTCGGTAATTAATTTCATTCTCATAATTATAATCTTGCTATTGAACACACTATATCTTGAAGTAGGCTTTTTTTAACTTCTAGACCCAAATTTATTTGGTTTGAAAATTGATTAAATTTTGTAATTTTGGTTCACCTATACATTGAATCCATGATTTTGATGCGCTTACTTATAAATTGAGATATTTAATCTCTCTATTTTTCAAAATCAATAGTTTTGATTCTTCTATCAACTAATCGTAGTTGACCATCCAAAGTACATTTATATTTGATGGTGCTTTTGTAGGTTGTGATATGAAATTTATGTGACAAAAGATTAACTAAAGTAAAAAATGAAAAAACGGCTTGGTAAGAATTGAATCCATATCCTTTTATACAATGACAATGCAATAAATCACCATTATATTTTGTGCTTGGTTAATTTTAAAAATAATATTTTTCATGTATCATTACGTCAAGAATTATTAAATTTTTCTAATAAAAATTATAAATTAAAACAAATTTATTAATATATAGATCTTCTACATTTATTTTATATCATTTTATATATTTTTAATTTCAAAGTTTATATATTTAATTTAAATTTTACCAATTTATATTTAATTTCCTAAATTAATATGTAAGTCATTTACATAATTTATTTTATATTATTTATACAATTTTTTTAAATTGATTTTAATATATAAATTATATTTACTCTAATTATATAAATCAATATAACTAGTTTAATATATAAATTATATAATTTGTTTTAATATGTAAATTATATAATTAGTTTACGTAATTTATACAAATTATGTAAATTATTTTATGTAATTCACACAAATTATATAATTATATAATTATATTTAATATGTAAATTAGTTTATGTAATTTACACAAATTACATAAATTCATATTAATATGTAACTTAATTTTATAAAAATTATATAAATTAATTAAACTAATATTTATCTTTTAGAAAACTTACATGTTATTATTTCGTTTTAAATATAAAAATTTATTTAATAAATAATTTTTTATTCAAATTATATAAATCAAGAAAATTACAGAAATTAACATGTAAATTATTTATAAATTATTTTATGTAATTTATAAAAATTATGTAAATTTATTTTAATGAAAAAAATATATTTTTCTAATTATAAAAATTAATAAAATTTTAGTATTTCATTTTTTAGTTTGTAAAACACATAAAATTAAAGTAAAAATAATTATATATTAAATAAATTTGTATAGTTAAAAAAAATTAATGACTCTTAACGTAATGATACATAGAAAATATTGTTTATAAAATTAATCAAACAAATCAAGTGATATAATGATTTATTGCCTTGGCAATGTATAACATGTCATGTATTCAATTCCTATGAAGACATTTTTTAATTTTCACTTTATTTAACTCCTTGTCACAACATAAGTATCATGTCTACAGTCTACAAAAGTGTCATGTCAGTACTAATATGCCATATTAAAGTCAATATTTGACTTTGGATGGTTAACTAATGATCAACAGACAAAAGGACAAAAATTGTTGATTCCAAAAAAATAGGGGAATTGGATGTCTTAATTTAGAAGTAGGGGAACCAAAATCGCAGATTCAAAATTATAGGAGAACCAAAATTGCAATTTAGCCTTGAAAATTTTATCAAACTTTGTAAACATGCAATATATCATAAGGATCAATGCAAACACATAATATTGAAATAAAAGGAACACACCAGAATGGGAGTTAATTAGTGTGTTAGTGAAAACTTTATATTAAGTTTGGCTACGTTCAAGTTATATTGGACTGTACCAAATAATTAAATCCTTAAATTTTTTATGTTAACAAAGTATAAATTTGATACGTTAACCTTTCATGGTTAAGCTATATGTTAACCATACAAGCAGAAAACATGAATAGAAAAGCTTTGGACGATAACTATGGTATCAACCATTAGACGATTTTACCTCAACATCCAATCCTAAGAAGACAAGTACTATAGCACTTGGCTCATAGTCCAAAGGCAATGGAACAATTACTCAATTCTCAAGTACTAAAAGTAATCATCAGAAAGTAACATCAATAGATTCAATAAGCATTTCGTGTCTGATATGTGCGTAGCACATGATGATTCCAAGCTTAATTAAGCCATTAAATGCATCAATTTATATGATAAATAGCTTCCATTTGGTGTGAATATGACACATATGCTTTAATGATATAATTTGGTCAAGATTGAAGTGTTTGGCAAGAAATCTGAGCAAAAAGAGATGCAGATCAGAAGAATTGAAGTTATGGCACGATCCGCGCCAACTATGGCGCCATCAGCGCCAGCTGGAAGTAGTGGCGCGATTCGCGCCACGTATTGCGCAGTCAGCGCCATCCATTCGGGAAGCTGGCGCCATCAGCGTCGCAACCCGCGCCATCAGGCCAGAGTTAAAATAGTGGCGCGATCCGCGCCAGACCTCGAATCTGTAGTTCTGCAAAGCTGTCAAAGGCCAATCTTGGGATTTCACTTACCCAAGCATAAATAACAGAAGCCACTTCAGTTTTGGGCATCTTTTTGGAAGAAAAACACTACGAAAGGAAGAAAAAGAAGACTTGGGAGCTGAGCTAGGGTTTGGGGTTGAAGGGAAGAGGGTTCTTCCCTCTTCCTTTCCTCTTCCTTCTTGTGTATCCGCATTCATGCTTCTTTTTGTTGGTACCAAGGCCAGCCATGTTTAGGTTTGGCTAGTTTCCTTTTGTATTTAGGGCAAATGTTCTATGTAACTTTCATTTGGGATAGATTGAATGTTATTGTTCATTAATGCTATGTTATTTCATTACACTTTGCTTGAATCTCTTTATCTCTTTCTTAGACCTGATCAATCTAGGTAAGAGCTTAGAGCTAGGGTTCACAATAGGGATATTGGGGCCTTACTCTTGGAACTAGGTGTGGTGACTTGTTTTACATCACCTAGGGATAGGGATGTAGGCTTGCAATCTTCTAGTGCATCACCTAATGCTTGACCTAACTAATATCACTAAGGAATTAGGGTATTAAAGTGGGTTAAAGGGTTAAGATCACTACGGGAGTAGGGCTTAACTAACATTGAATAAGGATGCATGATTGCGTAGATAGTGTAGATGAATGTTGCAAACAATACATGTAAGAATGTTAAGAGCATGGGGTGTGGGTTCCCTAGCTACATTAGCTTACGTTTTGTGCAACCATTATCTATTTTATTTATAATGCTTTATGTGTATATTTAGCTTTTAATTTACTTCGCACAACAACACATTTCTCTTAATCTTTTGTCATCCAACCTTGAGATACAATTTATGATTTAATTGGCCAAACAATCCTCGTGGGACGATAACTCTACTTTATCAATTTATTACTTGTACGATCGGTATACTTGCCGAGTGCGCAACAGTGTCATAGTGAACAAAAGGGAAACTTTAAATTGTATTGTCTTGACATTCTTCATTCCTTTTGTCTATTGTTGTTAACTTTATATTTTATTTATAGGCTGAAAGTTAGCTCTAAGCTCAAGACAAAATTGGCAAATTGTACTTCTCTGAAAATACGCTGCAGAAGATGTTTGTGGTCCCCACACTCTCTCTGCATAGTAACGAGTCTCATGTAATGCACCCAAGCTATTGGACAACGACTAGTTGGGATCTCTCAACGGATTGAAGCCCTAAAGTCTATATAAAGCTTGAAGATGTTCATGATAAGTTTGTAAAATCACAAAAGGATCATCTAAGTCAAAATGAACAGTGTTATAACGATATCAGTTTAGTTTGACGAAAGAAACTTGAGCGAATTGAGTGAATCTTAGCTCTGCTAAGTTAGCAAGTTTCATTGTATTCGAGCTTACTATGTAAACACTCTTTGAGTGATTAGAATAAATTTTATACCAAACATATATCGTTTGTGAAAGCCAAGAGTGGGTTTGTGACAAAAAAATACTTGGGTCTTAATCTCAAGGGGAGATTAAGGGTAGTGTCAATAGTGGCCTAGAGAGTACTCCTTGTAGCCATAAGTAGCATAAAGAATACTTGGTTGTAATCAAAGTTTTGATTAATGGAAGCCTTCAAATTTTGAAGGGGAACTAGACATTGCCCAAGAGTTGGAATGAACCAGTATAAAACCTTTGTGTTTTCTTTACTACTTCTATATAACTAGTTCCTTTCTACATTTTACTTCTACACTATTGTGTCCAACTTTTGTGAACTGATTTTATGCATAAAGTGATTTCAAATCCCTTGGACAAAGTAGATATCATTGATATCTGTTTGAGAAAATTCTTTAAAAAATTTTGAAAGACAAATTATCCATCACACTATTCTACCCCAAACCCTTCTAGTGTGTTTTAGGTACTTCAGTTGGTATCAAAGCTTGGGCTCTGGGTTGAGCTCCTAACAAAGCAAGAGGAAAAGAAATTCCTGAAACGTTGGAAGAAGGATTTGTTATGAACAAGCCTTCCATGTTCAAGTGAGCCAACTATGACCACTGGAAGGAAAGAATGATTTCCTTATTTGTATCCATTCACTTTGACATGTGGGATGTCGTAGAAAAGGGCAATCACATTCCTCTAAACAGTGAGAAGAAGGAGATCCCCAAGGGTAAATGGACGGATGATCATAAATCCAGATTCCTTCTCAACTTATTCGCAAGAAATGCCATGTTATGTGCTCTATCACAAGAAGAACATTCCAAGGTTCGTAGCTTCAAAATTGTCAAATAGATGTGAGAGATCTTAGCCATTACCTACGAAGGGTCCTTTAAGGTAAAACATAACAAGTTGAGCCTTCGGCCATGTAAGTATGAACTCGTTAGTATGGAAGAGGGAGAAGATATCCAAACCATGTTTGGACGTTTCCAAACCATTCTGAATGAGCTTTTCTCTCTAGGTAGATATTATGATCACATTGATAAAATCTTATGAAGTTTATCTAGAAAGTGGAGACCACAAGTTATAACTTTATGAGCCATCAAGAATCTTGATTCAGTGACTCTTGAAGAGCTCGTTGGGATTCTTAAAGAACGTGAGCAAGAGCTTGCTCAAGATGAAGGAACAAAGAAAGAGAATGTTCTAGCCCTTACAATTCAAAGACCAAAACGCAACTCCGCGTCCAATGTAACGCCCTGAAATTTCAATAACTGAAAATATATGGTTGAAATGTTGTGTGAATTAACCTTGTGCAACTACTTGATGTGAATGTTAGGTTATGTGAAATTTATTTGGTTTATGTTTGAATTGTTTGCGTGAAATGTTAATTAGAAACAAAAAGAGAAATTATAAAAATATTGGAAGGGAAATGACCATATTACCCTTTCTCTTGATGTGAAAATTACCATAATGCCATTGAAGAAAAATTACAATAATGCCCTTTGATATTTTTGTTAGATATTCTGAAGTGAAAATTACAAAAATACCCTTGGATTAAGTGACAAATTACAAATATACCCTTAGATATTTTGTGAAAACTTGATGAAATTACAAAAGTGCCCCTAGAATGGCAAATTACCAAAATACCCTTAGTAACAAACAAATATCACAAGAAAACTAGGAGTACCTAGACTGGCTAAAAATTTATGATTAAGTAAGCCATAAGATAATTCTCTAAATTTTACTACTCAATATAATAAATACAAGAAAATAAACCTCACAGTAAAAATAAAGAAAATTTTCATGAATATCTAAAGCTATCATGAGCTATAATTTCAGACTATGAGATGATATAATGAGGAAAATTATCACATGAGAAATACCTGTGATGGTTGTACAAGAAGGATAGGATAGAAGCAAATGGATCCAAGTGACAAGTTTGGAAGTGCTTAGAATATATTTAGTTATGATTAGTTAATTTATGAAAAGAAACCAATTCTGACTGTGTAGGATTTGGGGTAAAGGCTTAAGATTTTAGATGAATGAGAAATTAGTAGCTATCAACTTAATTGAAAATTACATGGAGTACACTTGGTTTAAATTAAAAGAAACAGAAACATAAACTAAGGCATGCTTATACGTGAGAATTGGAACAAAATAATTGAAATGGAAGTGCAAAATCATGTGTATGTGTACGTAGAATTGGTACACTTAATCCAATTGTGTAGCCATGTATAAAACAAAGAAAAAATCTAGCATTTCAGCCAGCATACCACGTGCCCTTTCAGCCATATGAGGGAATCTTTGATTTTTTTTGCTTGGTAAGAATGCATTTAATGCAAGAGTAAAAAAATATCTTCTTGGAATCAAAAACTGCACCTATAAGTGAACTTGTTCCCTAACTCACGGCCACTTGCTTCTTTTCCTCTATTCACTTTTGTTTCATTTTCCCTTCTTCTCTTCTCACTCAAACTGCAGCTCCTTCCTCAAGCTCTTGAATCATTCCAGCCAAATGCTTTGGTAAGTATAGCTGTTAAAATTCGTATGGTTTTTAGGCTGAAGTTTTGGACTGTTTTGAAATTTCCATATCTTCCTCTGTACTTCACCAAATGAGGTGTGTGATCACTCATTTTAAAGCTTAGGATGTCGAATATGTTTTCCTAAAATATGAGACCAAACTAAGTAGTGAATCGTGCCCAGAAATTATTTTAGCTTAAGCTGTACGAAACTGTCCACACCAAACAGATTCTGCCATCTGTTTTGAAAAATTTATTTCTCTCTCATTTCTTACTCAAATTAGCTGTATGATATATGGAATTAAATATCTGGATGTAAACTATAACATATAAAAATTTCAGATAAATATGAATTGTTTACTGCTTGCAGTCACGAAAACACTAAGGGATGTCGGTGTAGAAATTGGAACTCGCTGGCAGCTTTGAAGTCTAGTTTTAAAAATGCTATAGCTAGAGTTTTAGAAATCCAAATAAGGCATGTGATACCTTGTTAGAAAGCTTGAGAAGTCTTGTTTGACATACTAAAATATGGGAATTTAAGGA
>CM023958.1:19225069-19243740 GCA_013407115.1 Glycine latifolia | reverse complement strand
AAAGATGGAGGAGATACGAAGCTCTCAAACTCATCAATGGAGGTTTGGGACGAAGGAGGAAGAAAATATCCAATTTTTCGAGCTTTTGGGCCTTTTATAGGCCCCCAGCCCACGTTCCCACGCTAATAGCGCCATCCCCACGCTATTAGCGCCAAGAATGCGAAAAAAATGGCTTCCAGGGCCATTCTGGCGCTAATAGCGCCATAATCCACGCTAACCGCGCCAACCAGGCGCGTCTCCCACGCTACTAGTGTGGATTCCCACGCTACTGGCGTGACACTATTCACAGGCAAAATCCGTCGCTAATTCTGTCGCAAAATCCGTTGCTAATTCCGTCGCAAAATCCGTCGCTAACGCTTTTCTGACGGAATTTAGCAAATTTTAAACTTTCTTTCTTTTTATCTTAATTATAAACCTAGGTTATTACAAGTATCCTATCAGACAAGATACTAGAAATGTTGAGATTATCATCCCCCAGCAGCACATGTATAAGAATGGCCCTTTCAACATTCACATTTGTCAAGCTTGTAGATGGAATGACAGTATGATTGTTAAATTGGTGCCAAAATTCTGCCTCTCCAGTAAGGTCTTGCTTCCTCAACTTCTCAGGCACATAATCCATTCCAGCCTTTGTCTTCCAAGCAGTGTATAATCCCGTAATGCCTTTTTGGATCTCATCTGCAAGTTGAAGCATATCATCTTTATAAACGTTCTTACTGGTGATGGGCTGCATCCTGTTAAATTTCTTAATGAAAGCACATGCTTGAAGACTGTAATAGTTAGTCTCCAAGAAGCTTTCAATGCATTCGTCGTCGAATGGGACTTCAACCCCTCTCACCCAACTTACTCTTCTTCTCTCCACCGTTTCTCTATCAACATTGGCTAGAAACTCCTTTAGGATGGCACTAGAGCTTTGTTCAGTATAACTCACCAAGGTCTGCGAACCTCTCCTAGTAATCACCTCCAAGATAGGTGAATCGTTAGGCAAGAATTCCTAATCGATCCTCTTCTCCGGAATGATTTTCTTTGGTGCATACCAGTTTTCATATCTTTGTTGACAGTCAATTGTGCGGAACTGGTTTGCATCAAAATCAGAGTTCCTTGCTCTCTTGGTACCAGAAGTGGCACCCTTCTTCTTCTCCTTTTCAATTTGCTTTCCTTGAAACTCAGAAAAATTTCACAATGAATAAGCTATGAATTCCCAGATTGCTTGCAATCATATCTCTAATAATTCTTTACTTCAGGATAACAAACAGAAATTATAGTCATAACATAATCATGTTTTGGGAATTAAACAAGCATTTGATAATGAATATGCAAATAAATTTTCTCCTATAATTCCCAGATTTATTCGATTCTATATGACTCAATTATAATTTAAGAAGATTAGTAAAACAGGCTTTTATCATTATGATTAGGAAATAAAATCCTTAAATAGAATGAGATCAAAATAATAAGAATAACATAATAGCCATTCCAAGATTTTATTTCCTACTTTAATTTCAATTTATCTTGACCAAAGCCACATACATTTTAATTCTTAAGACAACCCTAGTATGATCATTGAAATAAAAATAGCAATTTAATCATCCAATTCAAAATTATCATGTCCTAAACATAATTAATCATGCTAATTTAATCTTAAAGAATTGACCTATAATCAGAGTTATAATCTAAGAATTAAGACATATCAAAGCAATCCCCCTTTAGCCATTGATCATAAAAAATAGCAAGCATTTGATCTGTAGCTGGCGCTGATGGCGCCAAGTCTCACGCGAGTCACATGGGCTGCAGAACAGAAAAACTCCTAAATCCCAGCTGGCGCTACTCGCGCCACTCCTTGCGCTAGTCACGTTGGCTGGGTTCTTGTCCTAAATCTCTATCAATCATCTTCAGAATAAATCCTAACCATCATGCATACTAATCTAAACCCTAAAGAATATAAATGACAAAGATTAACAAGAGTAATACTTACCTTATCCTTAGCCATTTGAACAGATTCAAGAACTTGAAATAAAACAAATGTTGCTTCCAAAAATAGCAAGAACTTAAGAAAGATAGGGGTTATCACTAGGGTTTCAGTTTTTTTTTTTAAATTTTAAAATTCAGTTTTGACTTGTCACGCGACTCGTGCCACCCCCATGCGAGTCACACTGGATTCCAGTATGAATGGCGCGAATGGTGCCAATCTCACGCGAATCACGTGGACATCCAGTATCCCTAGCGCGAATGGTGCCAGGCTCACGCGATCAGCGCGAGTTCACAGTTTTGCTTTTTCAAAATTTTTCTAAATTGAAACTACTTACTTATCTATAACTCCTAAATTTAACTAACTTAAAATAAAAATATACCAATTAACACTGCAAAAAAAATTTAAAAATCAACAAAAATATCAATGATTAACTAAATGAAAACATAATTGAAATATTGAAAAGAAAAACTAAACAATTGAAATCCTTGGATTGCCTTCCAAGTAGCACTTTGTTTAACGTCACTTAGCTTGACGCATCAAACCTTTATTCTTCAGGAGAAAATAGAGGTATAGAAATAGTGTTTCTATTCACTTGTCCTCCATGATAAGGCTTCAATCGGCATCCGTTAACTTTAAATGATCTGTCACTGTCTAGTGGGAAAATTCCCACTGTTCCATAAGGATACACCTCTCGTATAATGAATGGACCACACCAACGGGACTTCAATTTACCTGGAAAAAGTCTTAAACGAGAATTATAAAGTAATACCTGTTGCCCCGGCTCAAATTCTTTTGGACGAATCTTATCATCATGCCACTTCTTTGTCTTCTCCTTATAAATTCGAGCATTCTCATATGCATTTAACCTGAACTCATCAAGCTCATTTAACTGCAGCAATCTTTTATCATTAGCTTTAGACAGTTTAAAGTTTAAATATTTTGTAGCCCACATAGCCTTATGTTCTAATTCAACCAGAAGATGACAAGACTTACCATATAGCATCTGAAATGGTGACATACCTATTGGGGTTTTGAAAGTTGTTATGTATGCCCAAAGTGCATCATCAAGCTTCTTTGCCCAATCTTTCCGAGAACTTCCAACAGTCTTCTCCAAAATTCTCTTTAATTCTCTATTGGAAATTTCGACTTGTCCACTCATCTGAGGATGATAAGGTGTAGCCACTCTATGGGTAACCCCATATTTCGCAAGCAAACTTGAAAATTGTTTGTTGCAAAAGTGAGTGCCTCCATCACTTATGATTGCCCTTGGTACTCCAAAATAAATATATTCTTCCTTAGGAATGATACAACCACCTTTGCATCATTAGTAGGTAAAGCAACAACTTCTACCCACTTAGAAACATAATCTACCGCCACTAGGATGTATTGATTAGAATGTGACTTGGGGAAGGGTCCCATAAAGTCAATTCCCCAAACATCAAATATTTCCACCTCTAGTATGCTATTGAGGGGCATTTCATCCTTCCAAGATATGTTACCCATTCACTGACACTTATCACACTTCTCCACATAATTGCTTGCAGCTTTGAAAAGTGTCGGCCAATAATAACCACTCTGTAATACCTTTTGTGCTATCCTATTTCCTCCAAAATGCCCTCCATAATCTGAAGAATGACAATGCCAAAGAATCTTTGGCACTTCTGGGCTAGCTACACATCTACGAATAACACTATCAGTACATCTAAAATAAAGAAAAGGGTTATCCCATAAATACCTCTTTGCATCATGAAGGAATCTTTTCTTCTGCTGCTAATTAAGACCTCCAGGAAGAACACCTACAGATTTGAAGTTGGCCATATCGGTAAACCATGGACCCATATCAATCACCATCATCAACTCATCAGGAAAAGATTCATTAATGGCTATCTCTAGCCCATCTTGTAATTCTTTATCCTGAATCCTAGAAAGATGATCTGCTACTTTATTCTCTATCCAATCTTGTCCTTGATTTCTGTTAGACTATTAGCAAGCATACCAATTTGTCGTTGTAAGTTACAAAATTTATAAAAGTTCGTCTCCACAGGGACTTGTGCTACTCAGTTTATCCAAATAAAACTTAACAATTTAATAGTTATGTACAACGAGTATGGTCGAAGTTTTTATGGTTTTACGGAAATAACAAAAAATTACGGAAGGTTACAAAAGCTAATAAAATTATTTTAGTTAATTAAAGAAAAGCATAGGATTGGGTTTCATCATTTATACCCTCAGTATTCAATTAATATTACCATGTATAAATCATTTTCTATTATTACTGATGCACACATTAATTAACCTCGAATCGATCCCTCGCAATCGAGTTCTAAGGATATTTACCGAATATCGATCCCTCGCATATGAAGTAAATAACCCAGCATTAAAATCATAATCACGTGCTATTTGCAATCTAAACGTTATGCTCTATCCCTAGCAACGTAACGTAAAGAGTAAAATTATTCAGTTCGAATTCTAAGAGTACTTCCCAGTTAAACTTAGAATCCAATTTCATGAAACTAGTGATCAAGTAGAATCAAGCATTAAGAACGGAATAAAATTACCAATAATAAATAGAAAAGACTTATGTATAAATAAATATTAAAAGAGATACTTAAAGGTAAGAAGATTACATCCAATCCTTAAGAGAAACTAACCAAGCATGGAGAGAACCTCCTTAAGAGAAGAATTGATGAAGGGCCCCATCACCGCTTCTTTCCGGTAGAGTCTCTGCACTAAATCTCACTTCTCTCACTTTCCTAACCTACCTAATACTAATATTTAAAGAGCCTAAGGCTTGAGAACAAGCCAAGAAGCAATGGAGGAGGAGAAAATGGAATGCAAGAAGTGAAGAATTCCTTGGGGTGCATGGCTATTTATAGGGGGCTGTTTGCTCGAGTTCACTCGCCCAAGCGAGTGTTTTTGCCTTTGTTTGCTCGCTTGGGCGAGCTTAAAATCCACTTGAAGGCCCACTTGCAGAAGCTACTCGCTTGGGCCACCAATTTGCACTGAGGACACTCGCTTGGGCGAGTTAAAAGATGGTTCTGGAGAATGCTTTTGGGCCTTAATGGATTTTGGGCTTGTTTTGCTTGTAACACCTCCCATGTTTGCTATGTAAGCCCTCCTTGCTTGCTTTGGTTATTCGAAAGCCTCGAAAATCCATGGAATCTATCAAAATACAAAGCATGATTGGATTAATCTTCCAAAATATAAAAACTACATTCATACAAGTAATAAATATAATTTAACTAGGTTTAGGACAAGTTTATAAGCAAAGTTATTGAAATCAAAAGATAAGTGCCTGTATTTGAAACCTGAATTTAACTGAATTAGGGCACTTATCAATTTCCAAGTCAAATTCTTGAAACAAAAGCATCCAACGCAACAATCTTGGTTTTGCATCCTGTTTGGTCATCAAATACTTGAGAGCAACATGGTCAGTATAAATAATAACTTTAGAACCTATCAAATAGGACCAACATTTATCTAATGCATATACTACAGCTAGCATTTCTTTTTCAGTGGTTGCATAATTAACCTGTGCCTCATTTAAAACTTTACTAGCATAATATATAACATGCAATAATTTATTCTTACGTTGACCAAGAACAGCACCAATAGCATATGCACTTGCATCGCACATTAATTCAAAAGGTAAATTCCAATGAGGTGCTGTTAGAATAGGTGCGGTGGTAAGTTTTTCCTTCAACACATTAAATGCATTAAGGCAAACTTCATCAAAAACAAAATCAATTTCTTTGGTTAAAAGTTGGCTAAGAGGTTTGGCAATTTTAGAAAAATCTTTAATAAACCTCCTATAAAAACCTGCATGACCTAAGAAACTCTTTACCCCAGTAGCATTAACTGGAGGAGGAAGTTTTTCAATCAACATCAATTTAGCTTTGTCAACCTCTATTCCCTTTATAGAAATTTTGTGACCTAAAACAATACCCTCACGAACCATAAAATGACATTTTTCCCAATTCAAAACAAGGTTTGTTTCCTGACACCTTTTCAAAACTTTAGCTAAGTTAATTAAACATGAGTCAAAACAAGCTCTGAAAACAGAAAAATCATCCATAAACACCTCCAAACATTTTTCTACCATATTAGAGAAAATAGAAAGTATACACCTTTGAAATGTCGCTGGTGCATTGCAGAGGCCAAATGGCATTCTCCTGTATGCAAAGACTCCAAATGGGCATGTGAAAGCAGTCTTTTCCTGGTCTTCAGGTGCCACTGGAATTTGGTTATAGGCGGAATACCCATCAAGAAAGCAATAATAATCATGACCAGGTAGCCTTTCCAGCATCTGATCAATGAACGGAAGTGGAAAATGGTCCTTCCGAGTGGCATCATTGAGTCTCCTGTAGTCCACACACATCCTCCAACCAGTAATGGTTCTAGTGGGAATCAACTCATTATTGTTATTTTGAATTACAGTCATCCCAACTTTCTTAGAAACTGTTTGAACAGGACTCACCCATGCAGTATCAGATATGGGATAGATCATCCCTGCATCTAACAGTTTCACCACCTCTTTCCTTACCACTTCTTTCATTGTAGGATTTAGTCGCCTTTGAGGTTGCCTCATAGGCTTCACATCATCTTCCAACAAAATCTTGTGAGTAAAGAAAGAAGGATTAATTCCCTTTAGATCAGATATATTCCACCCAATTGCGGTTTTGTGCTCCTTAAGAACTTTCAACAACTTCTTTTCTTCTTCTAACTTCAGCTCTTGATTGATGATAACTGGAAACGTCTCATTCTCTCCCAAAAATGCATACTTCAAAGTGTTGGGTAATTCTTTAAGCTCAATCTTTGGTGCTTCATTCACTGTGTCAGCCTCTTCCTTCTCTAGCACCTCCATAATTAACTCGATTTCTTCTTGTAATGCATCAGTATCTAAGACTTTCAGTTCCTCCTCCAACTTCTGGTCATCTGTTTTATCTGCATGGATTACTGTATCTAAAATATCCAACCTGAAACAATCATGCTTATCAGAAGGATTTTTCATAACATCAAACACATTAAAAGTAACAGATTCATCATCCATCTTAAGTTCTAATTTTCCTTGCTCTACATCAATCAAAGCTCTAGCAGTAGCTAAAAATGATCTACCTAACAAAAACGGTATTTCACTTTCACCTTCCATATCTAAAACAATAAAATCTGCAGGAAAAATAAACTTATCTACTTTAACCAAAACATCCTCTATGACTCCCGTCGGCTTTCTCAACGAACGATCTGCAGACTGCAAAGAAACTCTAGTAGCCTTGAGTTCAGAAATCCCCAATGACTTGAATAGGGACAACGACAGCAAATTAATACTTGCTCCAAGATTGCACAATGCTCTCTCCACATTGACATTACCTATAGCAATGGGAATATTAAAACTTCTTGGATCTTTACGCTTTGGCGGAAGCTTCCTCTGTATAATGGCGCTACACTCCTCAGTGACTGCAATGGTCTCGCATTCCTGCAACTTATGCTTCCTAGATAACAACTCTTTCATAAACATAGCATAATTAGGCATGTTAGCTAAAGCTTCTGCAAATGGAATATTAATGTGCAATTTCTTAAACATGTCTAAAAACCTGGTATATTGTTGCTTCTGAGCTTGTTGCTTAAGCTTCATAGGATAAGGTGGCTTCTCAAAACGAGAAAAATCCATCGGTTTCTTTTCTAGCTTGCTTGAAGGCACTTTAACTACCTGTTCATCAGAAACTGTAGTAGTCTTCTCTTCAACCTCTCTTTGAATGACATCAGACTTTTCTAGAGATTTGGTAATAAGTCCACTTCTTGTTGTAATTGCATTTGCTTGCTCCCTTGGGTTGACAATAGTGTCACTAGGGAAATGTCCTTGAGACCTCTTAGTCAATTGCTTAGCCAATTGACCAATTTGATTTTCAAGATTTCTGATAGAAGCATCTTGATTCTTGTGATGGGCTCGAGTCTCACTGATGAAGGCATTAGTCTCCTTAATGAAAGAATTAGTAACCTGAATGTGCTCATTTGTAGTCTTAGTAGCTGCAACATAGCCTTCTCCAGTTCTGATGGCTCCTTAGGTGGAATGGGTAGAGGCTCCAAGTAATTATTGGATTTGTAATCCAAACCTCCTCATTGAATTCTTCTTTGGAAGTTATTACCTGGAGCGTAATTTGAAGTCCTCTGAAAGTTAGAATGATTCCTCTGGTCATACCATACTCCATTAACCTGCATCGGATCAGCTCCTACCAAGGTAGGACACTCATTGGATTCATGCTCTCCCTGGCAGTATTCACAAATAGGTGGCTGTGCTCTGATAGTTGAAGCTTGAGCTGCTGAACCTTGCATCCTATCAAGTTTCTCATTCAACCTTGCTAATTGCTGTGATAGAAGCTTTTGCTCAGCCAACATTGCGTCACTGCTTCCTAGTTGGACAACTTCCCTCTTTGGTTGAGCTGCTATGCTCTCATTTTCATTGCGAGCCAATGAATCAATTAACTCATACGTCTGAGTAGTTGTCTTTTATCTGATCGAACCTCCAGCTGCCACATTCACTATAAGTCTTGATTCTGGAGTCATCCCATTAATGAATATGCGTACTCTTTTTCCTACAGTCATATCATACTATGGACATTTCCTGATCAATTCCTGGAACCTATTCCAAGCTGCACACAGACTTTCTCTCCCATTCTGAGTGAAATTGGTGATCTCATTCACCAATCTGTTATATTTCTCCATAGAAAAATATTGAGAGAAAAATTTAGTAACCAAATCTTCCCACGTACTGATGTTGTTGGGAGTTTGTCTATCTAACCAAGGAAGTGCTTTTCCCTTAAAAGCAAAGGGAAATAGTCGTAGTCTCACAGCATCATCTGATACACCTTGGTGTCTGATTGTGTCACAGATCCTCAGAAATCTGTCAATGAAATCGTGTGGGTCTTCATCGTCCTCTCCACCAAATTGACTCCTTTCCACCAAAGTGATTAATGATGGATTAATATCAAATTTGTTAGCCTCAATCGCTGGTCGGACTATGCTAGGATTGGGTCTTGTGAACAATGGAGCTAAGATATCCTCCATTAATTCATCCCCTTGTGGTGGTCTTTCAGCCATCTCTGGTTCTAATTCACTGCTTGAATTAGATTTTTCTGTCTCTCGTCTCTGCTTGGCTAGTCTTCTATTTCTTCTCACACTCTTTTCTATTTTAGGATCAAACTATAAAACTTCAGGTCCAACTAAACCTCGCATAAACTAAAGAAACAGATCAGTAAAACAAAAAATCCAATATTAAAGAACAAAATTACAAGTAAATTAGCTTAATCAATCCCCGGCAACGGCGCCAAAAACTTGTTGCGACACACGGCAAGTGCACCGCTCGTTCAAGTAATAAAATGATAAGTAAGATATTGTTCCCATGAGGATTGAGGCACTAGAATTTAATTGTAATTTAGAATCTTTAAATTTGGAATAGAAACAATATAAATTGAGAGAATATGATTGTGATTTGGTTTTAAGAAACTATTAAAATTAAGAAAATTCAAACGTGATGTAAACTTAAGATTATGCAATAATGAGGAAGAATTGTGGTTAAAGCATAATCACCTCTGATCCCCACTTCTGTAATTGAACTGATTATTAACTTTGCTTACTCTAATTATTCAAAGGATATATCTTACGTAATTTAGTTAAACCCTGATTCCTTGGTCATTTAACCATTTAATCTAATTAAGAATTCTAATTCCTTAGCAATCCCTTCTTAAATTAAGCTTTGAGCTGATATATTTATTTCTTTGCAATTCTACACCCCTATCCCTAGGTAATGTAAAGATTTTTACTCTACGGCTTTCAGAGACTAAAATCCCAATATCCCTATTGTGAATTCTAGTTCTTGGAACCCTAACAGATTGATCAAGTCTATTGAGGCAAAAGTCATTAAAGAACAAGATAAAGCAAAATAATTATTATAAACTGTATCAATACCAATTCATATTACATAAGAGTTCACATTGGCTTTGGCTTTAACCACAATCAAAGAGGAATTAGCCAGACATGATTATGTCTGGCTTGAATACAATGATGATGAGGTAGAAGAGAAAGAATACAAAGAATGAAGAATACTCAAACCCCTCAATCTTGGCCTTCTTCTTGATCTTCCTCCTTTCTTGATCTCCTTCAATGCCTCTTTTTCTTGTTTCTGCCTCTGTGTCGTGTTCCTAAATGTTCTACTACTTTCCTATTTATATTTAGGTCATAAAAACCCTAATATCTTTTATTCTTATGTTATCTTTAAGCTAATTCGTATATCCCAGCGTCGTCCACGCGGCTGGCGCGAGCTTTGGCACGATTGGCGCCAGCTTCCAGTAAGTCCCACGCGATTAGTGTGGCCTTGGCACAGTTGGCGCGAGATTCCAGAAATCCTTAGCTCTTTATTTTGCTTCTTTTCTTCCTTCCCTTGGCTCCTAACATCAAAATTGCAGAAAATCAGTGATAAACACAATAATGATGAACTTTGTACTTATTCTAGCATTTATTTGACATTTTATGCTTAGTTTCTTAATGCTTTTAACCTAAAAACTACATATGCTAGCAGCATATCAATCCCCCACTTCTTTGAAGACCCCAAAGTGGTGGTTCTTGAACTTATTTAAGAGTTCTCAAGGACTGCCAAAGTTTTTAAAAATGATGACATCGGAGGATATTTTGTTGGAAGAATGATCAGCATCTAAGTTAAATTGTCTGTTAAGACTATCGCTCAAGCCATTGGCTATAAGCATCGTTGAACAAAGTTCATGAACAGTTGAGGAGATGAACTGGAAGACAACATTGGGCACTCCTTGTGGGGACCCAACTGGGCTAAAACCCTAAGGCGATATGGAACACTGCTGAGCAAGGCCAAAATCTTTCAACAGATAGTCAACAAGGCCATCATTCACAAACAAGGCTCAAAGGATTTTTTGTCCAATGCCCACAAGTTTATTATGTATCATCTTTTGGAGGGTACTCCCTTTGAATTGCCCCAGATTCTCTTCAGCTGTTTTTCTGCTGAAGTGATGAAGGACAAGAGCATCGGGAAAGACATCTACCATAGTGTCATCCTCACTAAGGTATTTGAAATGCATGGAGTAATAAGGAAATTTTTGTATGAAACACTAGTAGATGTGCAAGATAAAATCTACCTGGATAGGGTGTTTCTACCAAAGCAGAAAACCTTTAGCCAAGAGAAAATCTCCAAGAGAAAGCTAGTAGACGATGGCTCGTTCCAACAAGTTCCCCGAGCAGATGATTTCATACTTTCTAAACTTCAACAAAAATTTGGACTCAACACTGGACGGAGAACATCTCCAAGAGAAGGTTGGTAGATGATGGCTCGTTCCAACAAGTTCCCCGAACAGATGATTTCATACTTCCTAAACTTCAACAAAAGTTTGGACTCAACACTGAATGGGACAATTAGTTGAACAAAATCTAGGAGAAGGCTGCTAAAAAAGAAAGAGTCGACACAGAAGACGCCACTGCTCAGGCTGGGCAAAGAACCATGAAAAAGATGGACAAGAAAAGACGTCACTACTCATCCAAGGCTTCACCTATTCAACAATGTCCGCCTCCCACTCTCATTTCTCCCAAGGAAACAATTTTCATGACCCATTTGTCCAAAAAGCTTGCACCTAAGAAGCAAACACAAAAGTCTTCATCCACTGCTGAACGCCTAAGGGCACTCAATGAGATTGAGAGTAAGGATGATAGGCCTCTTGTGTTCAAAAAAGGAAAAGTTGCATCACCTTCGGATGAAACCTTTGTGCCTCAAGTGAAGAAGGTGAAACCAACATAGCAGGCTCCTCCTCCTCCTACTCAACCTCGTACTAGCAAACGAGAAAAGATAGGAGTCCAATGACCCAAGCTTCCAGAGGGTGAGAAATCTTCCATTGCCAATGTTGTTGTCAACGATCCTCCTCCAACTGATGTTCAACTAGATCGATAGCAGACTTCAACTATTCAACAGTTTAAACAAAGCCTTCCTCGCACTAAGACTATATGTCTTAGGAAGAAGAAGAGAACTGAGTTCACTGTCGATAGAGACAATGAAGTTCAATATAAAGCACCTTCATCTCCCATCCACCTTGATCGCTTTCACTATGAAGGTCTGTCTATTGTAAACCCCAACCTCACCATCGAAGCCATCAGAATGCTACATTTTCTTGTTGCCTTTCTCTCTGAGAATGCTTACAACATTCAAAGAATATTGGACATGAAATTCAAACCTAAGTTAGATTGGCCGCAACTTCCACTTGATATTGAAGAAGAAGAAGTCACCTACCCACCATCCATGCACAAAGATTCTCAAGTTGCATCCACCATTACTGAGCTCGATCCACTAATAGGGATGGAAGTTCTTCCTCCACCAAAGTTGAAGAGACCTCACCCCAAAGTATCCAAGCCTTCATCTATCACGGCTAAGTGCAAAAATTTCTACAATATTCCTTCTCAAGCCTGTAGAGAAAATATGAGCTATGATAAGGACATCATTGGATGGTTTTGTGAGATTGACACCCAACAGATTGATCCATTCTCTAATGATTTATTGTCACTTTTTCTGCATCTAAAGCACATTTAACTATTCATTCCCATGTCTAAGTTTTTCCCCTTAGAATATGTCCATCGACCTCTCCCCTCTCCCTCTTACGAAGGGAAATATACATAATGTTGGGATGATAATGATGCAGTATGGCTTAACTTATCAATGGCCAAGCTATTCTCCTGGTATTGACATCAGACCCATCATTGTCATCAAGTTCATGCCTGATCGCATATCTCTGAGGTTACCACCCTTGGACTTAAGAAAGAAGAAAGGCAAGGTCCCCTTCACGGCAAACCTATGCCTTATCAAGGCCCAGAGGACAATGTTGCCTTGCGTCTAATTCCTTATGATTGGAGCAAGTACGTTACAAGGGATGCTGCTATAAAGATTGTTGCATTAAAGTCAGGCGTCGAGTTTGATCAAAATGATTCCATGCTTCTTTTATTTTAAAGACATTTATGAAAACTCTCACCTTGTGTCCATTTTAGATTATGCCAAGGAAGACAACTCTAATCACATGGTTATGGTGCAGATCTTGTGTCAGGTCAAGATCTATCACTTCAACTATTAGTAGATGTGCTTCCTAAGGCAAGAAGGAGACAATGAGTTTTTATCAATGCTTAATCCATGATACTTTTTCCTCTTCATTCTCAGTTTATCTTTAACTTGCAAAAGTACTCTGAAGCTGCAATGAGAAAAGCCATTGTCACTTCTTGGGCAAGGTTTCCTGCGCTTAAAGAGCGACCATTCTGATCTGAACCCCTGGGTTCCAGGTCTAGGAATGGTAGCTAAACTTCAGAGGAAACAAGACAAACTAAATCGTCAACTGATGGAGATGCAGAAAGAGGTTGAAGCCAAACAACAGTAGGAGAACCTCAAATTTGAAGAACTATTCAACAATCTACATGCACATCTTGGACCTCAAGTCGATACTGTTGAACCTCCGTTGATTGAAGTTACTTCACAACCTCCACTCATTATTGAATATGCATTATCAACTATCAACACTTCTAGTACACCTCGCAAGATAACTCCCTTGACCACATTTGCTCCAACTGGTGTGTTTGAAGAGAGGATTCAAGAATTGTTGTGTCTTCAACAGGCCAACTTGAAAGAGACCATGGAAAGATGGTTTCTTGTTGAATGCATGGAGACTAATTTGCTGATCAAGAACACATTGGAGTCTTCACTCAAATCTTTCAATCATTTTTCCTCTTCGACATGAATATCTTGATGCAACAAAGGCTGCCTCCATCCTTCCAACCACCTTCGCCACCAGCAACCACTATTGTGCAACCTCATCCTGAGGTTCCTAGACCCATGGTTCCTGCATCAAAGGCTGTAATTACTACTGATATTGTGCCTTCACCTCCACTTTCACCACCACAGTCACCACCTTCCATTCCTCCACCTTCGTCCACTACCGGTTGACAGTGATGGTCAAGTCATTTCCTTTTTCTCTTCGAACCCATGTCTTTTGGTAATGATAAAAAGGGAGAACTTAGAATAGGAATTTGATTTGTAAACACCTGTAGTTATCTTATCTCGTTTAAATAAAATAAGTGTTTTGATGGTCACATATGTGTGTTTTCATATTTTTCAAACTCTTCTACACATATGCTATGTATGATCTGATAAATACATATTCTATGATATATGCATAAGGTAATGAACTCAAGGAGAGTCTCATTTATCTTCACATAATATGCTAATGCATTCTGATAACATATTTGCTTTGATTATGTCTTTGAAAGATATCTTCATGCTCTCATGCTTAACATGTTTGTTGTATATCAAAGCTACATATTCTTCAAATACACAAACAAAGAGTAAGTGGTTTGCAACAGTACACTCTATATACTTTTGGCACCATGATATTAACCTTTAAATCTTATACTTCTTGGTATCAAAATTTATACAGTATGTCATCATCAAAAAAGGGGAGATTGTTAAGTTTGGTTGTGATGGAAGTCCATTCCAAGCCAAAGGTCTAGAAGGAAAGCTTGAAGAACTTCCTTTGGTGATCCTTAAAGGACCCATGACAAGAGCTAAAATTCAAGCCCTTCAAAACCACATCAAGGCCAACTTGTACAAGCAAGAGGAAGCACACCAACTTAAGGATAACAAGGGCTGGATTTTAATGTCTCAAGTTCAATTTAATTCCAATTAAATTCAGCACTTGTTAGAAGCAAAAGTAGAAACAATAAAAAGGCTTTTTAGTGCAATTGTGTAAAGAGGTGTAGGTGCACTTATGTGTAATTTGTGTAGCAACTTAGTAAATTAGTTGGCTGCACTTGGAAGCTAAAAATACTGCACCTGTTACAAAAATGGGACAGCCAAGGGAGTTTGGGAAAGCCAAGGGTCACTTAGGAGAAGCTTGCACCACAAGCTTCATTAAGCTTGCTTTAGGCTCCTTTAGAGTGCACTACAAGCTTCATTTGAATTATCGTTTCATGTGCATTAGCTTGTAATTTCGTGGCCTTTATAAGGTGCCCAAAACTGAATGTAAAAAAACTTTGGTTCATTAATACAATTTCTGAAAATTGTTGTGAGAGTTTCTCTCTTGTTCTTGTTCAAGAACTTCTTGAGTCTTATGATATGCTGTTAGCATATATAGTTTTTAGGATAGTTTTATTAGGAAAATAGGAAGAATAAAATGAATAAATGTGGGAATAAGTGTAGAATTCATTACTTTTATGTTTATCATTGATTATATGCTATTTTGATGTTTAGGGTCAAGAAAAGCAAGAAAAGAAGCAAAAGAATGAGTCAACTGAGGCTGGAACTTCACGCTAACCGCGCCAGGTCCACGCCATTCACGCCAACTACACTGGAGTCTAGCGCTAGTCGCGCCGAACTCACGCTATTCGCGCCAGAAGTACTGGAAGCTCGCGCCAATCGCACCATATCTCGTGCCAGTCACGTGAGCGCTACGGGATTTCAGAATTAGCTTAAAGATAACATAAGAGTGATGGGTTTTTAGGATTTTAGAACCTAGGTATAAATAGAACCTAGGTAGGACACCTGAGGAAATGAGGAGACACTGAAAAACAAGGAAAAGGAGGCAAGAGCAAAGGAAAAAGATTCAAGACCAAGAAGAAGCAAGAAGAACAAGAAGGAGGCAAGATTGAGGAGTTTGTGACTCTGCATACCTTAGCTTCTTCCTTTTCTCCTTTCTTCACATTGTATTAGGCCAGACATCATTATGTCTGGCTATATCCTTTGTAATTATGGTTTAGCCAAAAGCCAATGTGAACTCTGTGTTTCTTGAATTGAGTTTAATAAAGTTTCTTATAATTGTTTTACTCTACTTTATTCATCCATTATTATATCTAATTAGACTTGATCAATCTATTAGATTACTTAGGGCTATAATTCGCAATAGGAATATTGGGATTTTAGTTTCTGAACGCAGTAGAGTGACAGTTGCGATATTACCTAGGGATAGGGATAAAGGACTGCAGATTCTGTTATGCTATCTTCATGCTTAATCTAAAGGGAATTACTAAGGAATTAGGATTCTTAACTTAGGTTAAAGGGTTAAATGACCGAGGAATCAGGGTTTAGCTATATTAGAAAAGCATAAATCTGAATAATTACATTAAATAAAGTTAAATTATCAATTCAAGTACATAGAGTGAATTGCGGTGATTGTGCTTTGCCATAATTATTCTTAAGTCTTGATCAACATTTAAATTACATTGTTTTAATATTCTATTATATACAATCATTAAATTCAAAATACAATCCAATTCTTTCAACAATTTCATTCCTTCTCCAATATTAAGAATTATAAATTACAACTGATATTAGGGCCTCAATCCTCGTGGAGATGATACTTTCTTATCACTTTATTACTTGGAACGATCGGTGCACTTGCCGTGATCGCAACAAGTTTTTGGCGCCGTTGCCGGGGATTGATTACGCTAATTTATTTGTAATTTTTGTTTTTAATATTGGATTTTTTGTTTTATTGATCTGTTTCTTTAGTTTATGCGAGGTTTAGTTGGATCTGAAGATTTACAGTTTGACCCTGAAATAGAAAAGACTGTGAAAAGAAATAGAAGACTAGCCAAGCAAAGACGAGAGACCACTAGTACAAGGAGAGGAATTAATGGAGGATATTCTTGCTCCATTATTCACAAGACCCAATCCTAGTATAGTCCGACCACCAATTGAGGCTAATAAATTTGATATCAATCCATCATTAATTACTTTGGTTGAGAGATATAATAACCTAGTTTTTCAAAAAAAAAAAAAAACCCATGCTAACAGCGTGGAGATTAGCGTGGGCATGCTAACAGCGTGGAGGTTAGCGTGGCGGCGCCAGTAGCGTGGAACATGGCGCCAGTAGCGTGAAATTGCACCAGAAGGCCATTTCTTGCGGCCTGATGGCGCGAATAGCGTCAGTTTGGCACGATTAGCGCCACAGACGCGCCCAGTTGGCGCGGTTAGCGCCGTAGTGGCGCGATTAGCGCCATATATGCTCAGGAAGCTTTTTGTTGCGCTAATTTGATGCGAATAGCGCCATATATGGCGCGATTAGCGCGGGAATGTCGGCAGACCCAGTATTTAAAGGCCATTTTACGAAATTTTGGCCCCAAAACACTGTTTTTCTTCCTCCCTGAGCCTAGACCACCATTGATGCGCCTTAGGAGCTTTCTATCTTCATCATAAACCACTTAAACACCTCCTAACCACCTTTAAACTTGATTAGAACCAGTTGAGAGCCAAAAATCCAGCCTTGTTGTGAGAATTGTGAGAAGAATCCCATTCCTTGAGTGTTAAGAGAGAGCTGAGCTCTAAGGAGACAAAGAAGGCAATTCAAGGGCATCAGTACTAGGAGAAAAGCTTCTCCAGCCATTCTTGTTGGATTTGAGGTAAGAAATCTCCGTTTTAACCGTTTAATTCATGGAATGGGAATTGGGTGAATAGTGACCAATCAATGATAGGGCTGGAATTAGGCTTAGGTTCTATAGAGAGATGTAGTCAGGAGGTTGTTCTGAGTAAAATGGTATGTTAAAAGTGGAATTGTGATGAAGTTTGAATTTGGCTCTGTGAAGGAAGAGCGGGTGTAGATAGGAGGTGCTATGACCTGAATTAACTTAAGTACCTTCACAAAAGTTATTCATGAGGCCAAATAATCGGTGAAAACGTGTTAATATATGCGTTTTGACTGAGTTGAACCATGTGGGTTCTTGATATTGATAAGCCTTGAATTGAGCTGCACAGAGTTCTAAAGGAACTCTGAGGCCTTAGTTAAGACTGAGGCAGACCATTGAGGGTCAATGTATAGCCTAGCAGAAGCTGGGCTAAGATAAACCTTAAGTTAGAAGACATGTATTGATTATGAGTGGAAGGGTGTTTCCTTCCATATAAACGGTTGAATGCCGTTTCTGATGGTTTGATTCATGCCTACTGTAGGGCGTGACATGCATACTGCTGGTAGAGATCACCCAGAGACTAGGGGAGCTGATTCTGAGCTACGACCAGGTAAGCTCAGTGGTTTCAGGGATTGTTTTCCCTGCTTGTGTTTCACTGCACCCAACATGGGTAATTGCTTGATATGGTTTGTGATACTGAATATGTATTGAATACTGATAAGATGGTTTGATGATTTCTGGCAATTGAGTGCTAGCTCAACCCTGAGATAAGGTGTGTGTGATTTGATTACACTGAGAAAGTGTATATTATGTTGCTTATTATGATAATGTGCTTACACTAGTATAGTGTATTATTGCATGGATTATGTTATGAGCTGATTGTGATGTGATTGCTTGAAATCTACTGGCCAGTAGTATGAGGTACTATGGACCCCTTGGGAATGTGCCCTTAAGTGGATGATCTCCCCTGGGATAATCCATAGGCGTCCATGTAAATCCTGAGTAGATGTGCCTTTAAGTAGATGATCCTATTCAGGTATTGGGCGGCAAGTCCTGGGTAGATGTGCCTTTCAGTAGATGATCCTACCTGGGCATGTGAGGAGTGAGTCCTGAATAGATGTGCTCTTCAGTGGATGATCCTATTCAGGCAATGTGTGTTGATTATATATATACTTGCATTGTGCTGTTATTTGCATGTGGCAAATTCTGGTTAGCCGAGAAGGCTGTTTAACTGATGAGAATACTGTTTAATTATGTG
>CM023958.1:19181233-19204989 GCA_013407115.1 Glycine latifolia | reverse complement strand
ATCAAAACTTGTCTTCTTCAGATTCTTCAATCACTTGAATCTAACAAATAGAATACAGTCCATATACAGTCCCAAACATATTGTCCAAAATAGTATACAGACAGTTCAATACAGAATACAAGTCAACAGAAAATCACATTCACAGCATACAGTTCATCAAGCTTCTTCATCACTACACCTTCTTCAATGTCATCCACAGTTTATTGTTCCTCTGCTCGCCCAAATAAAATGGGGTCATCACAGGCATGAACCACAGACACAAAATAGGGTAAGTTCATGATAAACAGAGTTCAAATAACAGAATAATCTCATCAATAATCAACATATCATTCATCACAAGAAATACATGGAAATGTATGATGCATGATTTTATCAACTTTCAACACATAACCATATTCAAGATAGCCCCATCCCAGTGGCACAGAATTGGATCGAACAGTCGGGGTAGGTCAGTGTTGCAAAAGGACTCACACCTACACTACATGTGATCATCATGGGTAGGTCATCTCCCCACTGTGGCTACCCCCCAGCTTAGACACCTTTTGTCTAAACGCTCGTCTCAATCCTCAGCTATCTGACATTCCTCCTCTTGAGGTGACGCGGCTTAACCCCTGCAGGGCAACACGGCTTAACCCCCGCAGGGCATATGCATATGAAACATGCATGAATAATCATTTTTATTTCATATGTCATCATCAATATTATTCTTCCCTTAGTATCTTTATACACCAAAGGTCAACATATTCAAAGGCACATAGATGATGCTTATTCAGCATATACAACTTCTTTTCATTCATCACATAATTTTTTTTATAAAATCATACATCAACCACACGGTTTTCAAGCCTTTAGCCAAATCATTTTATTAATCACATGATAATCAATCTTGGTTTTGTAAAACACTTGAAAGAAAGCTATATCTACTTCATTTAAAATTTAATATAATAAATATATTTTCCACATAATTCTAATCATCAAAATAATTATACTCATTCAAGAGTTTCACCATTATTTTCAATCATACATATATTCTCAATAAAATCTTCTATTAAATAAACATCTATCTAAACAATTATTTTCCCAAAAATAGCTATACTACCTATGATTTTAAAGCACTCAACTTCCATTTAGTAGATTAGATTTAAGTTATTTAGTTACCCTTCACTTGTTAACTTAGAATCAAGTCACTTAATTACATGTCCATTCATGTTACAATCTTAAGCTTTTTAAATCAATTCATCCCACTTAGTAGGTAAGGATTAAATTTCTTTTAGAACAATTATTAATCTTAGCATAATTAATATTTAAACTTTGCTTATCAAAGAACTTCCCATACCTTGCTTGCCTTAAAATTTTGACAGCTCTTGCTTCCTTTTCCCTTGATTCTCACGTGCACTTAGCTAAGTTGGTAGTCTTGGTTTCCTTTTTGAGTGAAGGTATAATTTGAAAATGATAGGAAGGTCAAAGTGAGAAGGATGCAAAGGGAGTAATTGCACGGCCACTCTTGGTTTATTTTGAAAAGGTTTTGAAATTGCTTTGAAAGGGACAAGGCTAGAGGTTGCACGTTCACTTCCATGTGCACGGTCCCCACATTCCCTTATAAAAGTGTTAGCCTTTGCTTTGTTAAAAAAATCTACAATTATCTTACTTAAGTGATCATGATTTGCTTTCCATTTGGTTAGCTTCTATTGGCTAGTGAATCATGTTCTTCCAAGTGGCTTGCTTCATGAATTTTCTACACTTTTCCTTGCTCCTGGTTTATTCTTCACGTGCACTTCTCAATTGGTGTAGAGAATTCCCTTTGTCCTTTATCCCATACGTATGGTGCTTTGAATTTAATAGGTTTTTGCACTTTGAATTGTCTTAAAGCATTAATGACAACTTTCCACATGGACCAATTGGATTAGGCTAAGCTCTTTAATCCTCCATGTGACCATTGTTGACTTTTCTAAAAGCTTTTCTCCTTGGATAGCATGTCATACGGCCAAAGCTTGTTTTTAAAACCCAATCAATAATTTTTTTTTTCTTTTATTACATGTAATGGCAATATTCTAAGTTCTTATTGGTTCAATTTGCTTTTAATTAGTAAAATTACTAAACTAACTTGTTAAAACGTCTATTTATCCTATAATTAAGAGAAAATTTTATAGATTATTTCTATCATTTTTCTGTGTTTTTCAGATACTTGGGTTAGTCTGTATTAAGCTCTTTTCAAAATTTCTATTAAAATTCCTAAAATTCTAATTCCTGGTTTCTTGTCATCTGCTTTATTGATAATTTGTTATCTAAGGGTATATTGTCCTTTCCTCAGGTTCCTACAAAATTCCAAAAATATCTGGTCATTTCTAAGCTAAAGGGTATTTTGGTAATTTTTAAAATATCTAGGGGCATTTTCGTCATTTTTGCCTTAAACTCATTTTGTAAAATATCAGTGCAACTTAAAAATTTAATGAGAAAAACTCACAAATATGTATTAAATATGAGGGTGTTACAGAGAATGTTCTGAGTTTTTCATTCAACCTTGATTAAAGATTGGTAACCACTTGCATTCATCTGTAGCGGATCATTAGGTTGTTTCTCTCTATATTACTTTGGTTGTAATTATTTTTAGAATTTCTGAGTTGTGTAACTAGAACATTAGTTTTTCTTAAAGCTTGTCTAGAATAGGTCTTTCTAGAGGGAAGAATAGAGAAGAGTTTTCTCTATGTCTTGATCATAAAGAGTCTAAGGGAGCTAGATTTCTTGTTCTTGATCTAGGTCAGATTGAGAGTGATTGTATAAGCTTGTAAGAAATATATTGCTAATAGTTGAATTCTAACTAGTTGGTTAGGAAAACTGGATGTAGCTTCTCTAGGTTGAGAAGTGAACCAATATAATTCTTGGTGTTGATTATTTCTTCTTTATCTTTTCTTGTGGTTATTAATTGTCATTTGTTGGTATAACTTTTCATAATCAACAAAAGCATTTTTGTTGGTATTGCATTCTATAAAGATTGGAGTTTGATTGATTGAAAGTGTTCAACAGTTGTTTTGTGATACAAGCCCTTTCAACTCTGATTGTTAAAGAAATTTTAATTGGCCAAGAACAACCAATTCACCCTCCTTTTGGTTCTTGTGTGTTGTTTATACTGTTTTCCCAAAGTAATAAAGCCTATGGCTTTAATTTAAACTAAACTTGATAAAGATGTTAGAATTTACATGTTTGTGATATTTCTCTCTGATGTTAGAATATGTTGCACACATTTGGATGCATGTGACATTATTTTAAATTTTAAGGACATAAGACATGTGGAAGCAATTTTCTAGTTTACCTATGTTATAAATGATTGACAATTTTTAGCTAGTAAGAATGCAATTTGTCAAGAAGAAATCATATATATATATATATATATATATATATTAATAAATTGATGACCAAACTGTGTTAGTAATCTCTAAGTATAAATTTATGAATTTGACAAAAGATCTTGAACTCAATTCAATGTTGATAACAATTGATTGAAAAATGTTTACAAGTTGGTCTTGGCTAGTGTTTTACAAATGAGGAATGTTAACCTCCATACTCCACACCCTTGATAGAGAATGTTACTAACAAGGAAAATTTTCTTTGTTTTCCTTCTTAGGTATGTGTTAGGTTTCAAGCTTAAGCATGTGCAGGAACCAACAAGGGATTAGGAGTCATTCCCTCATTTTTATTTATGGGGGAGGGGTGGAATACTTTTCTTTATGGCTAATTTCTCTTATGGATGTATTAAGAAAGTGGAGAGCTTATTAGGAGTCATTCCCTCTTCTATCTACTTCCTTGTCTTGCCATAATCATGTTTTCATGGAACATTTTTTAAGAATTTTTCAGCTGGTGTACACATAGTATTTAGAAATATAATCATAGTATATAGCTGCAATGATCATCAATATATAGACAAAAGTCTCTCACTCATCCTGGTTTTCACAATATTGGTGTAAGTATGTAGATTCGTTGACAATGAAAAATTTTCACATTATCATTTTTTTTAAAATAAAATTTGTCTTTGCCATGTTTATGTTTTTAGTTTTATATATTGGTTTAAATAAAGTTTGTGCGAGTCTGACCTCAACATTTCAACAACATGACATTAATAATATATTTTATAGGGGTCATTTACAATGGTTTCAATTGAATTGTTTGATCAACATGGCAACGGGTCATGTGAGCATGAATTATGGGTTCTTGGTGAAGATACTACTTTTAATTGACTAATATTCTATACTACAAATATGAATGAGCTCCTAGCCTTTTTCAGTTGCTGGAGTGCTAAACAAGCAACTGCATTTTCATATTATATATGTGCTGTGGATTTCAAGATAAAAATTATTTGTTTGTTGCAGAATGAATTGACCTTTCGTAGAATAGATGTATTGAATACATCTTGCTTCTATGTTTCTTCATCTTATAATAATTTCTAACATCATAATCCAATGAGAAATAACAACCTTCTGAAACAGAGCTTTCCTTCTTTATGTTAATTTGGATGAGTAATTATATATCAATAAGATTTAAGAGATTTGTTACTCAAACATAATAATATGATATATCTTTTGGTAGAAAAATTATAAGTTTATAACATTTGTCAATAAAAATATCAGAAAATAAGATAGCAAAGCTATTATTGTTGTAGAGCTATTAGAATATTGATTTATGCAATGACCTTTGTAATCATTAATAATCCTGAGTATGTCAAGAACTTGTTTCCTATTCCAGAATATAGGGACCAAATCATGTTGCAGTCACTACTTGTGCCACTAGTTCACATTCTATTGGTGATGTAATGCGAATGATTCAATTTGGGGATGCAGATGTTATGGTAGCTAGAGGCACAGGGTCCAACATCGATGAAGAAACTGCAAGAAACACACTAAAGGGTGGGGGGGAGGGTTAAATAGTGTGTTTATCAAAGATAAAAACTTTTTGCAATAACAAGGATAGTATGAATAATACAGAATAAACATTGATCATCCATTGAGAATAAAAAGACTATAATGAAGAATGGAGTGATCGTCCAATGACAAATAAAAGGTTCTTAAAACAATTTTTTCAAACAAGCATTTGGTGTAAAGTGATGTTAGAAAATGTAATAAGAATACTCGATAAAACAATATGAAGAAAAGTAGAAACACTTGGTTTATACTATTTTGCTCAACCTGAGTTATGCCTAGTTCTCCTTTACTCACTAGTAAAGGGTTCCACTAATCAAGAACTGATTACAAACAAGTATTTTATCCCGCCACTCCTAGCTTTACAAGTGTTCTTAACACCACTTCTGATATTGTCTTAAACTCACCCTGAATCTAATAACCTAGGTATTTCTTAACACTAATCCACTTCTGACTTTCACAAAAAAATGTTTGATTGAATACAAGTATTCTTAACACTCAAAGAGTGAATATAACAGTGTATAACTTGTAGTGTTTATAACATAGTTTCACTTTCTCAATATTTCTTGTGCTCTTGTTCTTTCTCTTTTTATGTTTTTCGTCAAATCCTTTCATTGAGGGAGACATCCTTTTTATAGAATGATAACGACTGCCAAATTACTACAAAACAAATAAAACTAAGATAAATTTATAGCATAGGATTAACCTAGGTCAACTCAGATATACAGTCCAATTTGGTTCTTGACTTAATCCACTTATAAATAGCAGGGGAATTTTATTAAGCAGTTTGCAGAAAGTGAAAAAAACTTCCAAAAACTAACAGAATTGATAAAAGACGTTGTAAAAAAAATTCAAGAATTCAATCCAATTCACTAAACTGAGCAATGCGAATTATCATAGTTCTCATATAATGATCATATTATGAAGGTTCATTCAATTTCATTAGAAGCAGTTCAATCGAATTAACTCCTAAATCAATTGAAATCACAAACCAGATTGAAATATCATCCAAAAAATTTGTGATTAAAATTCAAAATTAGGAAATAAATCCATAACCTAATCCATTTTCAATCCTATACATATTCAAAATCATGAAAATTGTAAAGAGGATTGAAGAAGAAGATGAACATTCACACATAAATTAAAATACCAAACCAGAACTCAAATTCTCCCTACTTGAACTGGATCCTTGGATTGATTGATTGTTTAGCCTTCCATGGTCATCTTCAGTGGAAGAGCCACAAAATTTGTGTAAGAAAATAGAAAAACAGAGATGAAAGGTAGAAGAAAAATGAAGAAAATTTGAGAGAAAAGATTTTAATTCTTAAAACTTGAACAAGAAGCTAGAAATTATGTTTTTCTCCTCCTCCAAGTAACTCCTGGCTACACTAATATATAGTGACTGACCCATCTAAACTAACTAATTATACTAATTACATCAATCAAAACCCAAACTCGCAGCCCAAAACTCAAGTGTAGAGGTTCTGACTTACAAGCCTAATTTAACCCTAAACCGAAAGAATTGGCCTAAGCTTATCTCTAACAAAATTGTATCTCTTTGCCTTAGCTTTCCAGGGATTACTCATATGCTCCATTTGGAGTTCTGTAGAATCCGCTAGGTCTTGCACAAGGAAGATAGGTCAAGTAAGCACAAAATCTGAAAATAAGCAACAATTATCAATTAAGTCCAATTATTTGCCTAAGACTAAAACTGAGTTAAAGTTAGAAAATAAGAATCCAAGAGAAGTCAAATAAGCTAAGAATAATAGAAAAATACTAAACTAAAAATGCTCAATCAAATTCCCCCACACTTTATCTTTTGTACTCTTGGGCAAAACTAAAAGAAAGACTAAGAGAAAATAATTAAACTAGAATAAACAACAAACTAAAAAAAAGGTATGAACAAGGCACACACATTTTTCAAAGGATCCTAATAATTAACAAAAGTGAGAAAGATAGAAAATGGAAGAATGATATCAAGGTAACAAGCAATCGATGAACACATGATCACAAAGTGCAAAGTGAAAAAGTAGTACCAAGGTGATAGAAATCTCTCAAAGAACAACACTCAACCTCATCAAATGTGTATAGGTTTGTGTTTACATTCAAGCACCACATGTAACTAGCACATCCAAATTTTGACAAGATTCTAATTCATTCAACTTGAAATATACATGCATCAAAAGATCAAAAGAGCTTTTATTGGTTTGTATTGTATGTCTCAGGTAAGGGTGGATAAAAGAATGATATTTAGGTAAAAACTAACAGAAAAGATGGGCAATGAGGAGTAAGCCAATAAGTAAAAATAGGGGTAGAAGCAAAGAAACAAGATGGAGAACAACAAAATTAAAATAAAAATAACTTACAAGGATGAAAATGAACCACAACACACTTTTATTGTAATTTTTTTTCTTTTTCTTTCTTTTTATTTTTACATTTTTTCTTTGAACTTTTACTTTTTATACTCTTTCTTTTCTTTCCTTTTTCTAGTGGCAAAAAGAAAGAAGGCTTAAATCATCTCAATAAATGCATGTGCAACATGGAATGACAAGAGAGGCAAGGAAAACCTAGAATAATCTAGCACAAGGGTGAAATCACACATGAAAGACCATGAATAGATAATGTGATTCATCCACGAAGGCCCCAAAACTCACAAGACATAATTCTATCACACATGATCCACCTTAAATTTTATTTTCCAAGCCTACTTATCACTTCAACAATCACAACAATGATTCACATCAAGCATGAAACCTCTCAATCCAACAAAAAAATTGGTACATTTCTCACAATTTATGAGTTAGAAATCCTATGAAAAACATGAAAAGTGCCTAAATTCAACAAAAACAGAAAACAACTACTGTAAAATCTTTTATTTATTTTTATTTTATTTTTTGTAAGTAAAAAAAATAACAATAAAACAAAACAAATACAACAAAACAAAAGCAGAAAACAAATGGAAACAAAAAACAAACATAAACAAAATAAAAATAGATAATAAAAAATAGTTAAAACAAAAAAACAAAGAAAATAGAAAACATATAAAACAGATTTTGTAAATCCTTCCCCCACACTTAAAGTGTACACTGTCCTCAATGTAAGCATGTAATGAAATGAAACCAAAGAGACAACATAGAAAAGAAGGGAAAAAGGAAACTCCTCAAGTGTCATTCAAGGCACATTATCACATAAAGTTGGCAAGACCAAGGAGAGGTCTACCACAAGCTATTCCTCCACTTGAGAGCTCTAATGAAATAGCTTGAGTTAGTGACCATTCACTTTGATGACATTGCTGATAACTTCATTTTTAATCTCAACTGCACCATGGGGAAAAACATTAGTAATAACAAAATGTTTATCCCATCTAGGTTGAAATTTACCGGAAATAAGCTTGAGGCGAGAGTTAACAAGAGCACTTTTTGGACAATGTGGAACTCCTTTCTATGAATCCTAGATTCATGAAACCTCTTCAATTTCTCCTAGTAAATGTTGGAGTTCTCATAGGCTTCTAAGCGGTTCTCTTCAAGTTCTTGCAATTGAAGCTTCCTTTCCATACCCATTTCATCAAATGCCATGTTACAACTCTTCACTGCCTAATAAGCATAGTGCTCAATTTCCATTGGAAGGTGGCATGCCTTACCAAAAACCACCCTATAAGGAGACATCCCCAAAGGTGTTCGGTAAGTGGTCTTGTGAGCCCATAAAGCATCTTCGAGTAGCTTGCTTCAATTCTTCTTATTAGGTTGTACTAGCTTCTACAACACTTGTTTGATCTCTCTATTAAAAACATCCGCTTGCCTATTAGTTTGGGGATGATAAGTTGTAGCAACTGAATTCACAGCTCCATACTTCTGGAGCAAGGATTTCAATGACCTGTTACAAAAATGGCTCCCCTGGTCACTAATAATTGCTCTAGGCACACCAAACCTACAAAAAATGTTAGATCTCACCAAATCCCCAACAACTTTAGAATCATTAGTTATGGTGGCCTTAGCTTCAACCCATCTATAAATATAATCAAAAGCAAGCAAAATATATGAAAAAAATATGAGAAACAGGAAATTGACCCATAAAATCAATACCCCATACATGAAAAATCTCAAAGAAAATGATAGGCTTTTGAGGCATCTCATGCCTATGTGTAATGGCCTTTCCTTCTCTCTAACAATGCTCACAAGTGGTGGAAAAGTGATGAGCATTTCTAAACATGGTGGGCCAATAGAACCCACAGTCCAATACTCTCTTAGCAGTCTGCTGAGGATCAAAATTATTATCGATATGTGTGACATGACAAAATTGAAGAATAGACTGAATCTCATGATTTGGTACACACATGTGGATCACTTGGTCACTACCAAACCACCACAAATAAGGATCATCCCACACATAATATTTAGCATCACTCTTAAGTTTATCTATTTGAGACCTAGATGCATGCGGTGTAACAACAGATGCAACAATGAAATTCACAATATCAGTAAACCAAGGTGTAGAATGTGATGAATGCAAATGCATCAATTGCTCATCAAGGAAATTATCCTAATAGGAGAGGACTCAACATGTCCCTCATGCTCAAATGATCAACAACCAAGTTTTCTGCATCACTCTTGTCCTTAATCTCAATATCAAACTCCTGAATGAGAAGCATCCACCTGATCAACCTAGGTTTAACATTAGTAGGCATGGCAACATGACCTGCATCCATGGGCGCCCGCCCGAAACCGCCCCAATTTCGATGGTATCCGCCCCGCCCTCGCCTCGCACCTATTAAGATACAAAATTACCTTTGTATATATTAAACCCTAATTTCAATTCTCAGATCTTGAGTTCTTGACTTCTCATTGCTGCAACTTGGTCTGCACCTTTGGTCATGCATGTTCGTCCGCTGCTGCTCGCGCGTTGTTAATCGTAGTCCTCCACTCACGCTTCATCGCTCATGCGTTTCCTTGCTCTCATAGTCGCACACCACCTTAAACCCATGGCATAGTTATCAGAACCCTCTCACCACTGCTCTGTCGTTGTAGTGTGATTCAGACCTAACATACTAAGTTTTCTATGTTCTTTCATGTTGATTGATTTAATTTACTGGCATCATATTCCATGTCCTTGGTTGGTTTTACACTATGTTCTATATCTTTATTGTACTCTTTAATGGTATCTCTCTTTCACATTTTGTATATTTGTGGTCTATTATGCGCTTTCGCTATCTCTATCCATCTCCATCCTTGGCTTTTGGTAGGCAAGTCAGTATCATTAGGACTCCATTGTCTTATACTCTACACCCCATTCATTGCATACTTGTTTGGTGTCATTCCACTTGGTTTGAATAATTGGTTTATGATAACCATTATAGAGAAGGAACATGGAGTCCCAGGAACATAACCATTATAGAAAGCAATAAATTAGGGAATGGGATGATAAATTGGAGTATCAAGCTGAATTCTTTGACATATTTTTTTTCTTTAGGCTTTAAATAAATTATAGTTCATTAATTCATGCCAAGAAGTTTGTCATTTTTTTATGATCACCATGGTAAATATAATTTATGAACATCTTGTTTAATTGCTATTATAGAGTAGAATGACTAGGTATAGAAACCAAGAAAGATTCTGTATATAAATGATACATTCTGTGCCAACAGAGAACATTTCAATTACTTGGTGGAAGCTTTAACAATTTATTTGACTAAGGAAGAAGATGCTGAATTTGGCTTCCAAAAACTTCTATATACATAGAAATTCACATTTTTTAAGATGTGTCAAGCATTGGTGGGTATGATATAATGAAAAACATGGATATTATACTACAGGAATATGGATAAAGTTAAGCCATAAATTCATCCCAATAAGTCCCAAATATAAATTTGTGTTGAGTCCTAAATAGATAGAAAATTTGGTAAATATTATACTAGAAGAAAGAGAATTATTGTAAAGGAAGTTGAGGGGAGAGAGAAAGCCTATAACCAATTATTGAGTTGGTTATGAAAGAGTGGAATAGTGGGTAATGGGTATATATCGTGGGATTTATTTTATATGCCAGAAATAACACATAGTTTCACTAGCTATGTGCCTCAATTTTCCTTCCATTTTATTTCCCCTCTAGTTTTCATTCTTTTAACTACTTATAGTTGAAGTGATATGATGAAAATTATTGTCCTCTAATTGTACATTATTTTAACCAATTATTTAATCAATTACTAAATCATTAGTAAATCTTTAGCAAATAATAAGTTGATTAATTATTAATTAAGTTAATCTTGTCTTCTTCTTTTCTACAACTATTTGTTGTAGTTGTGTTAAACTAGTTAGTTAATATATTAGTTTTGAACACTTAATTATTTTCATGATACACTTGTTTGTTGGAGTTGTGTTAAATTTGTCTTTTTTTTAGTAGTTTCTAACTTTGTTTCTTATTTGACTGCTTCTAAAGAAATGGCAGATCAAGTAAGTGGACATGAAGATACAACTCCTGCTCTTGGCTATACTTCTTCACCTTCTCTTGGTCTTGGTTATACTTAATATGCTACTAGCATATGTAGTTTTTAGGGTAAATTCATTAAGAAACTAAGCATAAAATGTCAAATAAATGCTAGAATAAGTACAAATTTCATCATTATTGTGTTTATCACTGATTTTATGCAATTTTGATGTTAGGAGCCAAGAAAAGAAAGAAAAGAAGCAAAATAAAGAGCTAAGGGTTTCTGGAAGTTCGCGTCAACCGCGCTATGGCCACGCTGATCGCGCCAGACCTGCCGTAAGTTCACACGAATTGCGCCATATTCACGCCAGTCGTGCCACACTTACTGGAAGTTGACGCTAGTCGCGCCAGAGCTCACGCCAGTCGCGCCACACTTACTGGAAGTTGATGCCAATCGCGCCAGATCTTCCGCCAGTCGCGCGGACGTCACTTGAAATACGAATTAGCTTAAAGATAACATAAAAATAAAAGCTATTGGGGTTTTTATGACCTAGATATAAATAGGAAAGTAGTAGGACATTTTTAAAAACGAACATAGAGGCAGAAACGAAGGAAAAGAGGCATTGAAGGAGATTAAGGCAGAAGGAAGATCAAGAAGGAGGCCAAGATTAAGGGGTTTGCTTACTCTTCAGTCTTTGTATTCTTTCTCATTTACCTTCTTATTATTGTATTAAAGCCAGACATAATCATGTCTGACTAATTCCTCTTTGATTGTGGTTAAAGACAAAGCCAATGTGAACTCTAATGTAATTTGAATTGGTCTTAATATAGTTTATGATAATTGTTTTGCTCTACCTTGTTCTTTAATTACTTTTGCCTCAATAGACTTGATTAATCTGTTAGGATTCTAAGAGCTAGGATTTACAATAGGGATATTGGAATTTTAGTCTCTAAAAGCGGTAGAGTAACAATCTTTACATTACCTAGGGATAGGGGTGTAGGATTGCAGAGTAATAAATATATCAGCTCAAAGCTTAATTTAAGAAGGGATTACTAAGGAATTAGAACTCTTAATTAGATTAAATGGTTAAATTACTGAGGAATCAGGATTTAACTAAATTAAGTAAGATATATCCTTTGAATAATTAGAGTAAGCGAATTTAGTAACCAATTCAATTACAGAAGGTAGGGATCAGAGGTGATTGTGCTTTAATCACAATTCTTCCTCGTTACTGCATAATCTTCAATTTACATCGCGTTTGAATTTTCTTAAATTTTAATTCAGTTTTGTTATAATTTCTTAAATCCAAATCACAATCATATTCTTTCAATTATATTATTTCTCTTCCAATTTAAAGATTCTAAATTACAATTAAATTTAGTGCTTCAATCCTCGTGGGAACAATAACTCTACTTATCATTTTATTACTTGAACGAGCGGTGCACTTGCCATTTCGTAACAATACTCTTTCACCTTATATTGGTCATGACCCTTCAACAACACCCAATGAATCCATTCTGCTACATAAAGTAGAAGACACAACTAATAATTTGGAGGGGACAACACAAACATGAACAAGTAGGCTTAAAAGTGAGATTCGGCAGCATTTTAAAAAGGTCAAAGTTAATGGACAAGGCAAGGCCTAATGCAATTATTACTCAAAACTGTTGGGAGGAAAATAAAAAAATGAAACAACGCACTTATGGGGGCATAAACAAATTTGTATTCAGTACAAGATTGCCATGAGATGGAGTATAGGGCAAACATTTCTAGTGTCTAAGGTTGTCCATGGAAAGCAAAATTTGGGTACATGAACTTATGATGCGGATAATGCAAGGACAGAGCTTGCAAATGCAATTATTATGCATGAGTATCTACTTTCCATTGTGGATCGTGTTGGTTTTAGGAGATACGCAGAAGCTTTACAACCTATCTTTCAAGTTCCTTGTAGAAACACAATTAAAAGAGAAATATTTAAAATTTATCAAGAAGAAAGATCAATAACTGTGAAGTTATTAGATAGTCTTCAAGGAAGAGTTTCCATCACATCAGACATGTAGACTGCGAGCAATCAGAAAAGAGGTTATATGGTTGTCGCTGCTTATTATATAGATTCCTCTTAGGACTTAAAAAGTCATATTTTGAGGTATGTTTAAAAAAATGAATTTTTTTATATTATTGTTGAATTTTGCATGATAAAATTGTTGAACTATTTATATATTATTTTAGGTTCATTTATGTTCCCTCTTCTCACTCAAGTGAAAAGCTTTGTAATGTTGTTAGTTGAGTGTTTGATGGATTGAAACATTGATACAAAGTTGTCCACTATCACTCTGGATAATTGTAACACAAATGAAAAAATAATTGACAAAATTAAAGATAAGTTGCACTTAGGAAATTTATTAAGGGATGAGACTTTACTTCATATGCGTTGTTGTGCACACATATAAAACTTGATTGTAAAAGATGGGTTGAAAATTGTGAAAGATCGGATAGAGAAGATTAGGGATAGTGTAGCATTTTGGACAGCCACACCAAAAAGGAAGGAAAATTTTTTGGAGACAGCAAAACAATTAAGGATCTTGTGCACTAAGAGTTTGGTTTTAAATTGTCCAACTAGGTGGAACTCAACTTATAAAATGCTTCAAACTACTATATCATTTGAAGTTGTGTTTACTCAGTTGAAGCAACATGAGTCCCAATATACTTGTTTGCCAAATTCTTCACATTGGCAATTTGCCAAGGATGTGTGTTGGAGGATAAAAGTGTTTAATGTTGTAACGGAAATATTTTATGCTACTAAACAACCAACAACTAACAAGTACTTTTCAAATATTTGTGAGATCAACTTGGCAATCAAGTAGTGGATTACTTCTCCTAATGAACACATTCATAAAATGGTAGAAAAGATGATGATCAAATTTGATTAATATTGGGTGTTGATTCATGATATAATGGGAGTCTCTATTGTTTTGGATCCAAGGTATAAAATGGAGTTGTTTCAATATTATTATGAAAAATTGTATGAACATGACTATTTGCTCAAATTAGTAAAATTAGACAATTGTGTTATGACTTGGTTTCTTATTATCAATCCAAGATGAATGATGACTCCTTCCATAGCTCTCCAATACTTAAAGGTGGTAATGTTGAAGGTGATGAATTATGTGAATTTAATAAGTATATTTTGAGGGCAAAAAAGGCCAAAAGTTTTCATGCTAAAATAGAGTTGGATCATTATTTAGAAGAGGATGTTTTACCAAGATCCACTGATTTTAATATTTCGTGGTGGTGGAGGTCGAATGGTCTCAAGTATCCAACACTCCAAGCTATTGCAAATGACATCTTAGTTATTCATGCATCAACAATAGCTTCTTAATATGCTTTTAGTACTAGTGGCCAGATTCTAAATCCTCACCGTAGTCGACTTCATTGGACTACTTTAGAGGCATTGATGTGCACTGAAGTTGCTTATTGAATGCTGAAACTGATGGTATTGTCTTGAATGCTTAATTTAGTTATCCTATTAAATGACTATTTATTTTTAATTTAATAACTAATTATTTACATTATATTATATTTGATACCAGTATTTTGAAATCTAAAATTCTTGCACAAAGTAGTACTTTGGTTAATGAGATAGCTTCAGATGATGAAGGTATATGCCATATAAGAATGTAAATTTTTAAACGATCAATTTCTTCTTTATATTTAATTTTGGTTTATGGTTTATCTAGGTGATAAGGCAAGTGATATGATGGGAAGTGGCATTACTACCTACTTGGAGGAATGAATACTACATCCAATGATTAAGATTTAAGAGTGTAGCTAGTTTTATTTTCGATCAATGAATAGTACATCTAATGTTGAAATTTGTAACGACCCCGTATGTATCCAGTTCATTAACATTATATTATGGTTTTAAGTGCAACAATACTTAACGTAAATTAAGTAAACACGAAAGCATAAAATAATAAGACGTCATCATACGTCATGCAATATAATCTAACATTATGTATGGAATTTGATATACATCCCGGCAACCGGGTTCTGTTTCAAGAGGTACATAAAACTAAACAAACCCATACCAGGATACAAAACACAACAAAACTGAGTCAATAAACTCGCTAAAGGACCGCCTTCCAAAATTCGCTTCCTTGAACCCATCGTACTCTTGTCCGGGATGCTCAATTAGTAGCCAACTAGGCTTCGACCTACTTGGCCTATTAGTTGAGATCCACCGAACAACCCCTACTCGGGCCTCTTACCCCGAACCTCGTCCTCTGCTCTTTGGCTATCACCTGCAATAAAATATAATCCCCAACCGGGGTGAGATACAATCTCAGTAAACTCAGGGTTCTTGGAGACTCACCTCCCCCTGGTTCACTTCCACAATAGATAGCATTTAAATAGGCATTACAATTAACATAGCCAACCTGGTCTTTTAATAAAAACATAGCCATCTCGACTTTCATAAAAACATAGCCATCCCGGCCTTTTAATAAAAACATGGCCATCCCGACTTTCATAAACATCACATGTATATAATCACACCCACGTGCCATTCCAGCACATATATACAAGTTCACCAGTGCACATCTCATGCACAAATGTATATCAACTGTGCACATCTCATGCACTCAGACGTATATGAATTATCGAGAAGCTCATCTCGGATGAGTCTTACACTCTCATATATGATCCGCTTCCCTGGCCAGAGGGCTTCCTTAACCACAATACAAACATCACAGTGGAAATTATTTACATGTATGTTTCAATCAAAAAGTAGTAACACACAATTTAAATACACGCACTGCATCATACAATAACCATAACTCCCCAGGAGTATGGTGGAACATAATCAAGGGATACAATCTCCCCATGAACAGAGAGCTTACCTTCTCTAATCACCTCACCAGCTCTCTCAACCTCGTGTTCCAAACCATCAATATCTTCTTTATCAAGCCCTACACAGGCAAGAAAAATATCAAGAATAGTTCTCTACCGTTTCATCAAAAGAACCCAGTTCTTTTCCAGATCTCATACAAAAACCTTCAATGTTGACTTGCAAACCCCCAAAATATTTGGGCATAACAAATACCCAAAACCCAGAAAAGTTAGCATTCAAGGTTAAACCTTCCTCACATCAACATCCTAAGCATATTTTCCAAAGAAATACACCCAAAACCAACCCTAGCTCATATGGGTCATTTTTCCTTTCAACTCCAAACTCAAAAGATACGGTAAAACTCACATATCTTACCTTAAAACAGCAAGGAAGGCTTAGAGGACAGCTTCTTCAAGCTTGGATGTCCTGAACGTGCCTTCTATCTCTTAAAGGTTGAAACTTTGCACTTTCTTTGGAGAAATGATCTCCTCGCCTAATGGTTTTCACAGGTAACAAAGGGTGGAAACTAGTTTATAAAATGGTTCTCTTTAATCCTTCGTTGGATGTGAAGACATTTAGGTCAAGGAATAGTTATTTAAGAAGCTTTTCTCACTTTAACAATGGAGGAAATATGGAATAAGAGAGAGAAAGTATTTTAGCAAAGGCGGTGAAATTAAAGTTTCTACTGAAATATCTCACTCATGCATATCTTAAATATCCTGAAAATTGACACGCATCATATCGTAATATGAGGATCTTCCCGTGTCAAAATAACCAGCAAAGAGTCAACACGTGTCACTTGTGTAAAGTGAAAATGTAGAGATATTTGACTGCCGGGTTGGGTCTACTGTTTTGGCAAGTCAATTTATTATACCTCATATACAGGTTACGTGTGACTACCTGAGTTCTCTAAACCATACTGATGCTGCCGAGTTCTCTTCATATTACTAACGCTGCCGGGTTGGATATATATATATATATATATATATGGAGTGCAACTTCACTACCATAGCCCGGGTTCCTGAGCACTCATTCCAACCACAAGGCTAAGTCCGGGTTAAACAACATGTACTAACTGTTTTAACTAATTACGAATGCTTATGTAATCGATCGCATAAGAACTCGTCCTTGGTACTATAGTACGTCCAAGGGTCTCCCCTCCTCAGACTTCATCCGACCTATTCCAATCTCTTCCGAATTCCTACCTTGGTACTTCACCAGTCCAAGGTTCCTCCCAACCACTTCCGGGATCACTAACCCGGTAACTCTATCAAAAGGGGTCGCGAGCTCTTCCGATTTCTCTACCCGGTAGCTCTTACAAGTCAACAAAATACAAGCTCCTCTGAGGTCAACCGATACCAGTACCCAGTTGCTCATCCGAGATCACAACTCGGTAACACGTACGAGATCACCACACGGAAACACATCCATGATCACTTACTCGGAACCACAAAGAAAAGGAAGACACGAGCTCTACCGAGCTCTACCGAGATCACAACCTGATCTCTCAAGGAAAAGGAATATAGGAGCTCAGTCGAGATCACTACCCGGTCGCTCTTTCCTTCTTTGTTCGAGTTCCTTTCTATACATCAGTGCTTTTCCCCTAAAGTGCTATGTATATACACCACTTATGTGGTGATAACCCGGTCATGCACTAACTCGGTCTTCCTATCAGTACTAACATATATCATGATCCTGGATTTGAAAAAGTTCTATCGACACCTCCCTTCATATTCAAGTTCCAATATACACACCCCTTTAGGTGACAACTCAGTCACACGAACCCGGTTTAGAAGAGATGCTATCTACACCCCCTCTTATCTGAGTTCCAAAATACACCCCCTTAATGTGACAACCCAGTCATACGAACCCTGATTATCACAGGGTCATTATAAAATTTTACTGTAGTTACATACATTTAAGACTTGGCTCTGTCGGTTTATGTGTGTAGCTACATCTAATGTTTGTTGGAGTTGTGTTGGAACATTATTCTAGTTACATAAAATTAAGACTTGACTTCATCGATTTTTATGCTATGATTGTTGTTTACAATTAAATTTTAACATGAATTTTTTAAGTATATTTTGAGGGTGGGGAGGGGCGAGGAAACTGGCCAACGTCAGGGCGGGGGTGGGGGAGAAGTTCTGGCCCCGTCCGTTTTAGGGGGCAGGGTGGGGTTTTAGAGTGGAAGGCAGGGGTGGGGTAAAAAATTTGATCGAAGCCGTATTCAACCAAATTAATGCAATTAAATGCAGTACTAGGAAGTAACCTAGGTCGTCTCTCAAGGATCGATTAATTGTGTTCAGGGATTAAAATGTATTGGGGTTTTTGACAGAATGCAAGATTATATATGAAATTAAAATCAAAATATCAAAAGCAGTGATTAAAATGGCCAGGTCTGGAACAGATTACGTTCATAATATCCTTGGTTCACAAAACATAATCTATCCTGTCTTAATCCTGGTTAGTCCAGATTAATCTACTAAGCGAAGATTAACCCAAAACCTCCCTACACAAATTAAGCAATTGCGAATTCTGTCAGACCAGGATTAAGCATCCTGAAAGCATTGAATCAATCAATTCAAAATCACTAAGCATGATTCCAATTCGAAAATCCAGAACAGAAGCCCAACAAATAAGAACCAAGCAGAACAGAAAATTAAACACAGAGAACCTCCATTAATTGCAATCTGTCCAGAACCTAACCTAGGAATTAGCCTTCCATTAATTCAAAATCAACGACAGAATGCGAATTAAACCTAAAACAGATAAACATTAAAGCGAAAACAGAACAGAACAAAATTGAACCCTAAAACGAAATGCAACAGAACCCTAATTACAGAAAACGAAATTTAAAACCTAAAACAGAAACGAAAATAGAGATGCAAAACGTGAAAGATAAACAGAAAACGAAATTAGAATTAGAAACAGCAACGAAATTACAAACTGGAATTGAAATTATAAACGAAATTAGAACAGAGGAACAAAATTGAAAACGAAAAATAGGAAGCTATAAACAGAAACGAAAATAAGAAGCAAAAACGAAATTAGGAACAGAAAGCAAAGACGAAACTGGAAGCAGAAACGAAAATACGAAACTGGAATTAAAATGCGCAAAACGTAGTCTGAACGGAGTCACCAACAGAAGCTAAAACCTAAAACCCTAGCAGAGCATAAAAACGAAATTGAGAGAGAGAGAGAGCTCTGTTGTGGGCACAGCCCCTATTTATAATAGTGACTAAACCTAAAAACGAAAATGGGCCTTTTTAACAATTCTGGCCCAAAAAATCACTAAAGCGAAATAAAACGAAAATAAAACGCTGATGCGGAAAAATGACGCTGACGACGTAATCCAATCTTCAAGTCCACGAAATAATTCCAAGCTCACTTAATTATTAAATTGCCCTGAAAATAAAAATTGGAATAATTAAACTCAAAAAATCCAAATTCGTTAAAATCTGAATTATCGGTCCAATTAAGAAATAGTGCGGAATATAAACGATTAAACACAAATCAGGGATTAAAATGAGTACAGAAATATGAGAAAATATAGGTAAAAAGGTGACTCATCAGTGGGGTAAGCAAAAATCTCCCTCGACTGCCCCTATTGCCATGCCTAAGCATCAGGCTTCTTCAACAGGTACTTCAAAGCTGCATGGTCAGTAGAGACAGTGATATGAGAGCAAAGTAAATAAGATCTGAATCTATCTAAAGCAAAAGGAATAGCCAAAAACTCCTTCTCTGTAGTGGTGTAATTAACTTGGGTTGCGTCTAAAGTGCATTATGCATAAGCAATGACATGTGATAGTTTATCAGCTCTCTGTGACAACACAACCCCAAGTGCATAGTTAGAGGCATCACACATGAGTTCAAAGGAAAACTCCCAATCTGGTGGTTGCGTGATAGGAGAGGTAGTAAGCCTCTTCCTCAACTCCTGAAATGTCTCTTTGCAAGGCTGGTCAAACACAAAGTCTACGTCCTTTTGGAGAAGCTTGGACAATGGCAGGGCAATCTTGCTGAAATCCTAGATGAATCCCCCATAAAACTTGTATATCAAAGAAAAAAAACATCAATCCTGTCCTTATCAACCTCAATACCTCTACTAGAGACTGTAACACCCTGAAATTTTGATAACTAAAAATAGATATTTGATGTATTTGTTGTGATTGTTTGATTATTTGATTAATTTAGGTTGGTTGAGTTATTGTGCATTTTACCCTTGTGCAATTGCTTGGTATGTATGTTAGGTTGTGCGAAGTTAGTTTGAGCTACGTTGAATTGTGTGATTTTGAGTTTGACCCGAAACCTATTTTAGTAAAATTACCATTCTAGATTGGTTAATTGATGGAGGTCCAAGACAAGCCAAAGGTCTAGAAGGAGAGCTTGAAGCACTTCCTTTGGTGAGCTTCAAAGGACCAATGACAAGAGCTAGGACTCAAGCACTTCAAGACCACATTTCAGTTGTAATAGGTTGTCACTGTTTTAATCGATTATATTGACCTTGTAATCGATTACAACATTTCAGTTGTAAACAAGAACAAGGTCTTACTGCTTTAATCGATTAAATGGCTAGTGTAATCGATTATTTTAGTGCTTGACTGCTTTAATCGATTACAAGTATGAATTAATCGATTATTGCAGTCTGAAACTGCAACTGCACATGTTTTGGAAGCCAAAGGTCACTTAGGGAAAACTTGCACTTCAAGCTTCATTTAGGCTTCATTTAAATTTGCATTTTCCTTACATTCGCCTATATAAAGTGCCAAAACTGAATGTAACTAACTTTGGTTCATTAATACAATTTCTGAAAATTGTTGTGAGAGTTTCTCTCTTGTTCTTGTTCAAGAACTTCTTGAGTCTTATCAATAGCCTCCCAATGCTATTGTGGTGATTCTTCCTAGACTTATTGGAGAGCTTCTCCATGGTGTCTTCACCATCATCCCTAACCTTTCTTCCATCTTCCATTTCTGCAAATTAAAACTTCTAAACAGCCCCAATTTCAAGGAGTGTTGGAAGCTTATGTGTTCTTGAAGTTTTCTTGAAGATTGGGTTCTATTGCAAGGTAGATTTGGGAAAACTTAATGGCTATGGGTTCATCTGTTACTTCATTAACCGTTGGATCGCCTTCAAATTTTATAGGTAGGCCCTAACCCCTATATGTAACTTTTAATTGTTGGGATTGGAGAAATAACATCTGTAGCGTGAGCTAATAATTTTTCTCTAAACCAGAAATTTTGAAATTGGATCAACTTGCCCAAGCGAATTTTGGAAGGCATCTTGTTTTCCTTGAGGCAATCTTAGTTTCTTTTGTCTTCTCCTAGATAGTTTAAGCTTCTCTTAGTGTCTCTTGTGTTTTGGGTACCGCTATTGGGAGTTTTACACTTCCTTTGAAAAACCTTTTGAAAATGAGATGTTGTCAAAGTCTCCTTTTTATGAAATTGATGTCATTTCTATGATCCTTGTTGAATCTCGGTCACATTGGTGTGATCAAAATTTTAAAATGATGTCTTTTGATGTAAACTCCCAAAACACTCTTTTAGCCCCTTTTTGATTTGAGTGGGTATTTGACCCCAAATGTTAATATTAATCTTACCTTGGAAATCTATATTAAATTATTTTTGATTTGGTATATAGAGCTCCGCGTTTGGACGAAAACACGCGTATTGAAGGATCTCCAAAACAACACTGTGAGGTTTTAACAGGAGAACTCCTAGTTAGGTAAGGGGAGCTTATTATTTGGTTATAGTTTTGATACCATAGTTGGGGGTCAGGGAGTCTAACTATGAAGATAACTGTCTGTCCCTGTTGTGTGCTGGTTTTCAAGAAAAACTAAGTTTTTAACTAATGGGATGCGATGTATTTATGATTGATGTGTGTTTGTTCCTGTGTGTACTCGTTTTAAAAAAAATGTGTTTTTAACTAATGGGATACGATGAATTGGTTTGTTGATGGATAAAATTGTGAATGATGTTGTGTTATAATTGATTGAATTTTTTGGAAAAGTCTTAATTATAGAGGAGACTCTGCCCAAAATTTTATAATATGTTTTCCTATTTAATTATTTATTAAATTTTTAAATGGGCATAAGAATGTGTTTTATATATTGTAGCCCTCCTCTTTAATTTAGAATTTTCCTAAAATACCAGTCTCGTGGTAATATGGATTGTGAATGAAATGAGATGATGTTTATGTGGTTTGTGATGCTTAAATGTGGTAACATTGATGTGGCTGATAATGTTGAAATGAGAAGAAATTGATGTTCATGATGATAATGTTGAAATGAGATGAGTTTGATGTGTATGATGATGATATTGAGATAATGTGATGTGGATATTGATAATGTCATTGTGTGATGTGGATATACATGGATACCCAAGGGAATGTATGATGGGTTACCCTTGTGATGATGAATTTGTTCCTAGCCAGGTCATACATTGATGATGCACATGGTTGTATGCTGTGTATGTACACATGGGGTGCAATGACCAGTTGGTTACCCTTGCGAGGATGGATTTGTTCCTAGCCACGGACAATGCATCGGTGAGCCCACATTGGTGTGTTATGTATGTACATCGGGGGTGCATGATGATAAGTGCCCTAATTCAGTTAAATTCATGTTCCAAATGCAGGCACTTATCTTTTAATTTCAGAAGATTTGATTATAAATTTGCCCTAAACCTAGTTAAATAGCACCTAATGCTTGTATAAAAGTTATTGCTTATATTTTGGAAGATTAATCCAACATGTTTTGTATTTTGATAGATTCTGAGGATTTCCGGGGCTTCCGAAAACAAAAAGCAAGCAAATAGGGATCATAAAGCAAACCTGGGAGGTGCATCAAGCAAAACAGGCCCAAGACCCAAAAAGAATTCTCCAGAAGGTGCATTTAACTCGCCCAGGCGAGTGAAATAGGCATAATCTACTCACCTGGGCAAGTGGACTTCAGCAAGTGGCCTCCAAGTGGGCCAAGTGGATCAATAAGTTAGGCCTTAACTCGCCTGGGCGACTGGAACACACATAAAATGGTCGTTTGGGCGACCAAACTCGACCAGGCCAGCCCCTATAAATATCCAAGCACTCCCAAGGCCAAATGCATTCCTTCACTTCCATTCTTCCTCTTCCTTGCTTCTTCTAAGCTTTTTCTTTAGTTTAGTTTCTTAAATATTAGTATTAGGTAGGTTAGGAAAGTGAAAGAAGTGAGATTTAGTGTGGAGACTCTGCCGGAAAGAAGCGGTGATGGGGCCCTTCATCAATTCTTCTCTTAAGGAGCTTCTCTCCATGCTTGGTTAGTTTCTCTAAGGATTGGATGTAATCTTCTACTTTTAAGTATCTCTTTTAATATTTATTTATGCATAAGTCTTTTCTATTTATTATTGGTAATTTTATTCCGTTCTTAATGCTTGATTCTACTTGATCACTAGTTTCATGAAATTGGATTCTAATTTTTCTGGGAAGTACTCTTAGAATTTAAACTGAATAATTTTACTCTTTAGATTACGTTGCTAGGAATAGAGCATAACGTTTAGATTGCAAATAGCAC
>CM023958.1:19069180-19174475 GCA_013407115.1 Glycine latifolia | reverse complement strand
GTGAAGACTCTGCCGGAAAGAAGCGGTGATGGGGCCCTTCATCAATTCTTCTCTTAAGGAGCTTCTCTCCATGCTTGGTTAGTTTCTCTAAGGATTGGATGTAATCTTCTACTTTTAAGTATCTCTGTTAATATATATTTATGCATAAGTCTTTTCTATTTATTATTGGTAATTTTATTCCGTTCTTAATGCTTGATTCTACTTGATCACTAGTTTCATGAAATTGGATTCTAAGTTTAACTGGGAAGTACTCGTAGAATTTGAACTGAATAATTTTACTCTTTTACGTTATATTGCTAGGAATAGAACATAACATTTAGATTGCAAATAGCACGCGATTATGATTGTAATGCTGGGTTATTTACTTCGTATGCGAGGAATCGATATTCGGTAAATATCCTTAGAACTCGATTGCGACGGATCGATTCGAGGTTAATTAATGTGTGCATCAATAACAATAGAAAATGATTTATACATGGTAATATTAATTGGATACCGAGGTATGAATGATGAAATCCAAATCCTATGTTTTTCTTGAATTAATTAAAATCATTTTATTAGTTTCCGTACTTTTTAGTTATCTTTCATTATTTCTGTAAAACCATAAAAACTTCGACCATACTCGTTGTACATAACTATTCAACTTTTAAGTTTTATTTGGATTAATTGAGTAGCACAAGTCCCTGTGGAGATGAAATTTTATAAATTTTGTAACTTACAACGACAATTGGTATGCTTGCCAAAAGTCTAACACATGACAGGTTACCCTTGCGAGGAAGGATTTATTCCTAGCCAGGTCATGCATTGATGATGCCCATGTTTGATACTTCATGTTGCATGGATGGAGATAGAATGAAGGCATTCACGTACCTATGGGTTTCTGTGGGTTGAAAATGCAGGTACTAAGGGGTCATCAGGTTTGGAATTCCCTAGCGATGTTGGCTGATCATCGAGGGGGAATGGCCAGTGCATGACAGGGTGGCCCTGATAGGCAATGAATCATTTTTCCTGTGAGAGGCTATTTTCAGGATATGGTACCACATTGAATGCTGATAGATGAGTTAGGTGCATGCATCATTCTGATCATGATTGTTTGATTTATGAAATGGATTGAATGATTGGTTTTGTCGAGTGTGTAATGGACTGATGGAGTTCTGGTAATAATTGTGGTTGTTATTTTTATTCCTTTCCAATTGTTGTTATCTGATACTTGTTGGTTATATATAATAAATTCACCCTTGCATTTGTTGTACCGTGTGGTTGGTACCTGTGATGATCACGAACCTTCATTCGTGTGAGCAGATGAGCTGTATTAGGTGACTCTGGAGGAGATTCTTTTTGGTTGGAGCCGCCAAGCCGACGTGATGACATTGGAGTTCTTTTTGGGAAAGAGTTGTGTTTTGTTAATCAACTCTTTCTTAGTTAGTTCCTTGAATTCTGTTGTTAGATATGTAAGATTCCAGGTGTAATTACATGTAAAACTGAATTAAGTACTGATATGAATGATATGCCCTGATTCGATATATATATATATATATATATATATATATATATATATATATATTGTATATGTGTATACAATCAATTATGTAATTGTATCGTGTGTGTGATAGTTGTATTATCGTGAAAAATTTACTATCATTTTCATAATCAAATTAATGGAGTTTTCATTAAAATTCAAAATTTGCACAATTAAGAATTAGTGATACTGTAGCGACGAGACGGGTCGTTACAGAGACCAAATGCCCTAAGACTATACCCACATGTACCATAAAATTGCATTTCTCAAAGTGAAAAACAATGTTAGTCCCAATACATCAGTCAAGAACTCTAGAGAGGCTATCCAAACATGGATAAAAAAGGAACCATAAATAGTGAAATCATCCATAAACACCTTCATGCAACTCTCTAATAAATCAGAAAAGATGATCACCATGCACCTTTGGAAGGTGCCAGGTGCATTGCATAGGCCAAAGGGCATCCTGGAGTAGGAAAATGTGCCAAATGGATAGGTGAATGTGGTCTTGTGTTGGTCCTCTAGTGCAATATGAATCTACATGTAACCTGAAAAACAATCAAGAAAGCAATAATGTTATTTACCTGCCAACCTCTCTAGAACCTGGTCAATGAATGGGAGAGGGAAATGGTCCTTGCGAGTTTTCTGGTTAAGTCTCTTATAGTCAATGCAAACTCGCCAACTGTTGGCTACTCTAGTCAGAATCAACTCATTATCCTGGTTTCTCATAATAGTGATGCTCAACTTCTTAGGGACCACTTGGACAGGTGAAACCCAAGTGTTATCTGAAATGGGATAAATGATCCCTGTAGCTAGTAGCTTTATCACCTCCTTCTTCACCATCAATAATGGTGGGATTCAACCTCCTCTATGGATGCCTTACCAGCCTAGAATCATTCTCCAAGAGTATCCAATGCATGCATATGGAAGGATTTATTCTAAGAAGGTTAGCAAGTGTCCACCCAATGGCCTTTTTGTGGCCTCTCAAAACATGCAACAACTTCTTTTCATGCTCAAGTTGAAAACAAGGATGAACACACACACTAAACCAAGAGGGGGGTGAATTGGTTTAAACCTCAGAATTTTAAAACTTCGTGAGATGCATAACAGAATTTAGATCGTATCACAAAAATTACTTGGAAAAAAAACTACAGTTTTTAATCAATCAAGACTCACCTTTCACCTTACACAATTTCAAAAACTTTTTATGTTGATCTTGAAAGAAATAAACCACAAGACAAGTTAGATATGGATAACAAGATTTAGAAACAAGTTTAACATAAGATCTATACTGGTTCACCCCTCAAAAGAGAAGCTGCATCCAGTGTCTTCTAATCAAAACCAAATTAGAGTTCTACTAAGTCAAATCTATTATTTACAAGCAATTACAAGTGATTATCTTTATCAACCCTAGATAAAAAACCATAATCCTAACACCTATTAGAAATCAAATCACAAAGAACCTGAGCACCTTACTAAGTTCTTTACCCCTAGAGAACACTACTCTAGAAAGCTTGAAAGAAACTATTTGATCTTAGCCTTACAACAAATATAAAAGATACAAAACAATTATCTAGATTAGTTCAAGAGAGATACAATCTATGATCCTCAGGGTATGAATGAATGAATGAATATTACCAAACAATTCCAAGTTGCATGAATACTAATGAACAAAATCAACTCTCTTGAAGTTCTTTTGAAGAATCTTGTTCTAACACATCATCATCAATAAAGCATGTAATCTCATTGTTTGGAACCAAGATGTGTATCACTCAGAAAACCTGTTTCTTGAACTTTGAAAGCTTAGAAAGTATTGGGTAATTCGTAAACTCAGATTGTGTGTTGTATCTCAAAAGCACATACCCAATGGCTTTAAATAGAAAATAGATTTAACAAATTGTAATCGATTAATATGTAAGTGTAATCGATTATTTTACATAATGTAATTGATTAATATGCCAGGTATTCGATTAAATCTTCTTGAGACAATCTGGAAAAATTTCATGAATAATGTAATCGATTAAACCATGATGTAATCGATTAAAGCAGTCAGTCACAATTTATGAAATAAGCCTTGGTAATCGATTACAGATGAATGGTAATTGATTAAGGCAGTCATGCTATGTTTTGTACTAAGCTTGGGTAATCAATTACAGTGAGTGGTAATCGATTAAGTCAGTCAGGCATGTTTTTCATTTTGTGCTATGTAATTGATTACAATTTTCTTGTAATCAATTAAAAGGTTCTTCATGGCTTTTCTAGAAATAACACAAGCTGGTAATTGATTACTTATTGCCTGTAATCGATTAAGGCATTGCAAATTCTGATTTTTCAAAACCTAAGCCATGAGAATTCTTTTTCAAATGCAAACATGTAATCTTATATGCTTTTCTTAAGTCATGAATGCATGTATATTATTATGCTCATGAAATGCAAGGATCACAAGGCAAGCTTCTTGAACAATTAAGACAAATTTCAAATACCTTCAATTTGTTTGGCATGTAAAAAGCTAAAACTCTAAAGCAGCAACTTCATCATTGCCTTGATCTTCTTCCAGCTCCCCCTATAACCAACACAAGTGACAAGTTGCGAGAGATGATGATTGGGAGTTTATGAGCATCATTTGAATAGGCATATTTAAGGTGCTCATGTAATGGTTTCAACTTCAAAGAGGGTGGCTGAATGGTGAACGACAAGGGAAGGTTGGTGGCTGAAGGAAGGGAGATAGGAGAATTAGAACTTGCATATGCAACACAATCAGAGTGAATTATAGAGGAAATCTTTTCACAAATATTACACAAAGTAGTAGAATCATCATAGAAACAGTTAAAAGAACCAAGATCAAAATCAAAAAAGTCAGAAAATTCAGTAAGTAAATCTGTACAAATATCTACACTATCTACTATAACATCATTGATATCTACAAGGAAGACAAAATGCTTTTTTATAAGATGTCTCATGGCCTCAAAAATGTTGAAATGAACAACATCATCACCAAACTCTATGGAAAGATTTATTTCATGCACATCAATTTTGGTCCTAGTTGTCATCAAGAATGGTCTCCCTAAGATCAATGTGGAACCATGGCTGGAAGACTCATTCTCCATATCCAAAATGTAAAAATCTGCTGGAAAAATCAAATCATTAACTTGCACCAACACATCTTCAATAACTCCAAGTGGAAGCACAACACTCTTATTGGCTAAGCGAATAGAACCACCAGTGGGTTTCAAATCACCAAGATGTAATGACCTGTAAACTGATGTGGACATAACATTAATCAATACTCCAAGATCAAGTATTGCATATATTCTCCAATGGTGCAAGGGACAATGAAAGTGCCAGGATCTTTGCACTTCTGTGGCAAGGTGGATGGTGGAATGGAAGCAATAGTTTTGCTTTCTATAAGTGCAGAAACATTTCTGCCCATCTTCACTTACTCATTTCCCTTCAGCTTCCTCTTGTGGGTGCACAAATCCTTCAAGAACTTTGCATATTTTGGAATATGTTTGATGGCATCCAAGAGGGGAATGTTGACTTCCACCCTCCTGAAAGTCTTAAGAAGATCAAAATGAAGCTCCATTTTTTTGCAGGAATAGATCTAGAAGAAAAAGGTAGAGGAATCTGTTTTGGTGCAGAATCTATTTTGGCACCAGCATCTGTTGCATTTGGAAGCTCCTTACGACTCCTCAAGATAATAGCACTCACATTCTTTGGATTAATAATTGGTTATGCTAGAACCTTGTTGTTGTATTTGGTCCTTACACATTTTATCAGGTCCTCCAAGGAAGGTCCAAAACTGCTCTGCATAGGTTTTGCAGGTGTAGGTACAAATTGTTGTAATTGTTGTTGTTGTCTGAACAGGGGAGCTTGGTATTTGCTAGTGGAGGGTTGATATTGTTGTTGTCTGAATGGCTACAGTTATTGTGTTTGCTATTGTTGTTGTGGAATGGGACCATACCTCAAGTTTGGATGATCTCTCCAACTTGGATTATAAGTGTTGGAGTAAAGATTATACTGTTATTGTTGAGGTCTGAATGGTTGTCCAGGTTGCATGGTAGAAACTTCAGTAGTTTGTTATGTGTAACGCTCGACCACTTGTAGGATCAAATGACTATCCCTACATACCAACAAAAGACTTTTAATCGTGCTTTGTCCTCACTCACACACTTCCTAAGAAACTTATTAGGAGGTCACCCATCCCAGAATTGCTCCAAGTCAAGCACGCTTAACTATGGAGTTCTTAAGTTATGGGCTACCGAAAAGTAGATGCACCTTGTTGGTATAGGTAGTACCTATTATTTCCTTTAAGTTATCCTAAACTGTATAGTCTCATACCTACACAGCCTCTAGATCCCTCTCGTTCGGGTGTGTATTCGATTCATTCATGTACCCCTCCCGCAGTGAATTAAAGTTAGCACACAATGAACCGTGTCCCCGGCAACGGCACCAGTTTTGATAACCGATGTCGTATCACTTCAAAATAATTAAACTACGCTAATTCTGTAGAATAGGATTAACCAAAGTCGACTCAAAGATACAGTCAATATGGTTCCAACTTCAATTCACTAGTAAATAATGGGGGGATTTTTATCTAACAGTTTGCATGCGTGAATAAAAATTGCAGAAAAATGTAACAAAATAGAAACTAACAGAATTGATAAAAGGTATTCTAAAATAGATTTAAAAGCATCAATCCAATTCACCAAACCAAGCAATACGAATTATCATAGTTCTCAGATAATGATTTTGTTGTGAAAGTTCATTCAATTTCATTAGAAGCAGTTCAATCGAATTAACCCTTAAATTAATTGAAACCACAAACCTAATTGAAATATCATCCAAATAATCTGTGATTAAAATTTGAAATTAGGAAATTAATTCATAACCTAATCCGCTTTCAATCCTAAACACATTCATAATCATGAAAATCGAATAGAGGATTGAAGAAGAAAGTGAACATTCACACAGAATTTGAAATTTCAAACCAGAACTCAAATTCTCCTTGCTTGGGCTTGGATCCTTGGATTGATTGATTGTTTAGGCTTCCATGATCATCATCAATGAAATCCCCATGAAATGAGTGCAAGAAAATGGGAAGAACAGAAATGAAAATGAAGAACAGTGAAGAACAATGAAGAACAGTTGAGAGAAAATAAGAGAAATGGTTTTAATTCTAAAAACTTCTAAAAGTCACTACAAAATGTGTTTGTGATAAAATGAAGTGTGTCCATCCAAATAACTAAAATCACTTAAATATAGTGACTGAGTCAGTAGGGAAGGATGGGCCACAATGAAGTCCAACTAATCTAGCTAATTACTAATTACACCAATTTCGCAGCCCAAAATTCAAGTGCAGTGATTCTAACTTCCAAGCCTAAAATGACCCTCAAAATGACAGAATTGACCTTGTCTTATCTCTGACAAACTTGTAGATCTTTTCCTTATCTTTCCAGGGACTACTCATATGTGTCATTTGGAGTTCTGTAGAGCCCTCTAGGTCCTGCACAAGGAAGATAGGTCAAGTAAGCAAAAACTCTAAAAATAAGCAACAATTATCAATTAAGCTCACTTGTTTGCCTAAGGCAAAAACTGAATTAGAATAAGAAAATAAAATTCCAAGAGAAGTCAAATAAGATAAGAAGAATAGAAAAATATTAAACTAAAAATACTTAGTCAGTGCCTCATTGCACCGGTGATCACTCCCCGCCCTCATCAGCGCCCGGGATGTTACATTTTGTTTCTTAGAGAGTAGGACATGTATTTGTTGGATGATCAGGCGCATAGTAGATACCACACATCCTTGGTTGATATGCTGCCATCACAGTTTGTTGTTGACCAATGGCAAGTTGTCTCACAAGGGATGTTAATTCTGTCGGTTTATTCTCCAACCTCTGGTTATTAGCAACCATAGAAATAGAAACTTCATTTGCAGCTGCCTTGGATGATGCAACTACTCTAGTACCAAATTGTTGGTAATTTGTTGCCATGTTGGAAATCAATTGTCTTGTAGCAATGAGAGTCTTGTTCATAAAAGTGTCTCCACTGGCTGCATCAATCATATTCTTGTCCATTAACATCAACCCATCATAAAAATACTGGATTAATAATTGCTCACTGATTTGATGGTAAGGACAGGTAGCACACAACATGTTGAACCTTTCCCATTACCCATATAATGTCAGGTAGCTGCCTTATACCACAAATTTCTTTCCGAATGGATGTTGTTCTGGATGTAGGGAAGAATTTCTCTAAAAATCTTCTTTTCATATCTATCCAAGTGTTGGTAGGATCTAGTTAAAGGTACAACCAGTTCTTAGCCACACCATCCAAAGAGAATGGAAATGCCTTCATATTCACATAATCCTCATGAATGTCATATGGTCGCATGTTGAAACACACTACATGAAAATCTTTAAGATGTTTATGTAGATCTTCACCTGCAAGACCATGAAACTTTGGAAGCAAATAGATTAGTCTAGATTTTAGCTCATAACTAACCTCTGTCTCAGGATATTGAATACACCAAGGTTGATAAACAACATTAGGTGTAGCCAATTCCTGAAGAAATTGATTGTTGTCATCCATTATATCAACAACAATTTCAGAATCAGAATGTTCAAAATTAGAAACAGAAGATTCAGACATAGAAAACTCCAAAACATAATGCTCAGAATACACTATACTAGAATCCAGAACTACACTATCATGCACAACTACACTTCTATTATCTTTGCTCAACCTGTGAGATGTCCTATCTATCTTAGGATCATATGAATGCAAGTCACCTAATTTGGACCTAGTTATGCACAGTTCAACTCGTCAGTGATAGAAATCACAGAAATAACAAACAACTACTCTACTAAAATACTATTCACGATATTTGCTGAAATGCTATAGAAAATGGAAAACTTCCCCAAACAATTAAAAAAACAAATTCAAAAACACTACAGTAAGTGTCTAAAAATCATTTTGATTTTCGTAATTTTTTTCTATCTATCAATCAATCAATCTATCTATCTATCTTTCATCTATAGATATTTATCTTCTATCTATCAAATAATCTATCTTTCATCTATATATTTATCTATCAATCAATTTTTCTACAAACATATTTTTTTAATAGACATATGCAATTATACTATACTAATATCAATTGTACCTATGTTGTTATCTAATGATGAGTGGATTAAAGTTGGCACACAATGAACTGTATCCCCGCCAACAGCCTTAGTTTTGATAATGATTGTCAAATCGCTACAAAACAAATAAAACTAAGATAATGTTGTAGCCTAGAATTAACCTAAGTTGACTCAATGATACAGTCCAATTTGGTTCTTGACTTAATCAACTTATAAACAATACAGAGGTTTTAAAGATGTTGTAAAATAGATTCAAGAATATCAATCCAATTCACCAAATCCACCAATGCAAACTATCATAGTTCTTAGGTAGTAATCATATTATGAAGGTTTATTCAATATCATTAGAAGTAGTTCAATCGAATTAACTCCTAAATCAATTGAAATCAAAAACCAGATTGAAATATCATCCAAACAATATGTGATTAAAATTTGAAATTAGGAAATAAATCTATAACCTATTCCATTTTCAATCCTAAACATATTCATAATCATGAAAATCAAAAATAATATTACAGAAGATGAACATTCACACATAAATTAAAATATCAAATCAGAACTCAAATTCTCCTTGCTTGGACTGGATCCTTGGATTGATTGATTGTTTAGTCTTCCATGATCATCATCAATGGAAGAGCCACAAAATTTGTGTAAGGAAATAGAAAAACATAGATGAAAGGAAGAATAAAAATGAAGAACAATGAAGAACAGTTGAAAGAAAATATTTTAATTCTAAAACTTGCACAAGAAGCTAAAAATTCTATTTTTTTCCTCCTTCAAGTAACTCTTAGCTACACTAATATATAGTGTCTGAACATAATGAAGGATGGGCTCTGATTAGGCCCATCTAAACTAACAAATTATGCTAATTACATCAGCCAAAACCCAAACTCGCAACCCAAAACTCAAGTGCAGAGGTTCTAACTTACAAGCCTAATTTAACCCCAAACCGATAAAATTGGCTGAAGCTTATCTATGACAAAATTGTATCTCTTTTCCTTAGCTTTCCAGGGACTACTCATATGCTCCATTTGGAGCTTTGTAGAATCCTCTAAGTCCTGCACAAGAAAGATAGGTCAAGCAAGCCCAATTATTTGCCTAAGACTAAAACTGAGTTAAAGTGAGAAAATAATAATCCAAGAGAAGTCAAATAAGTTAAGAAGCATAGAAAAATACTAAACTAAAAATGCTCAATCATCATAGACTTCAGTGAAGTATCATTTGTGGGATCTACGTCGTTATCTTGAAGGGACCGTTGTCTTACATAGACAGGGTCATGTGCCTTTTGACATTTGTGAAAGCAACCTTCCAAGGGATATTCCACAGAGGTCTTCTAGTCTCTTCTATGTTGTCCTTTTCTTGAATTCAAATGTTAGTTATTCAAAAGTAATAGAGACAAATGGAATTTGAATAAAATAATTCATGTGCACTTCCTTTATTAATGATACTCAGTCCTTGAGACTAGACACATGAGTTTACATTATAACATGTTATACTGTTATGCACAAGAGTGGATTCTCACTAAATATAGCATGTTGAAGCTAGGTTAAATTACATCTTACTACTCTAAAACATGAAATTTCAAATTTTAAAAGAAAGTTCTATTAATTTGATTATGAAAATGGTGGTAAATTTTTGTGATATCCATTCACCAAATAATGCATAAATACATACATGCATACATACATACATACATATATATATATATATATATACATACATACATATATATATATATATACACACATTCATATATTAAACCACTATGCATCATTCACATGTCAAGGTATAATTCACTTTTTTTTACATGGATCTAAACCTAGAATTTACATGCCCAATCAAAAAAATCAAGGAACCAACTAAGAGTTCGATAACAAAAAACAACTCTCCCAAAAGAACTCCAACGTTATCACGTCGACTTGGCGGCTCCAACAAAAGATCTCCCTCCAAAGAAACCTATTGTTGCTCTTCTGCTCCCATGAACCAATATTTGAGATCATCACAGGCACCAACCATACGGTACAAAATGCAAAGGTGAGTTTATCATAAAAGATTAACGACTATCAGATTGGCAATGATTAGAAATAAACACAATAACGAATCATCACAAACATTCTCAATAATCTATCAATTCAACATACACTTAACAAACTAGTCGTAAGCTTTTCAACAATTCAAATCAATTATGCCCATTCCCTCTCCAAGGGTGCTTATAATTTTTAAACCAAAACCCCTTCCCTCTCCATGGATATTTAGACGGGTCACTGCATCCCCATGTACATACACAACATGCAATCATCTCAATGAAATCAACATCATCTTATCTCAATATCATCATCAACATCATCCCATCCCAGTGTCATCAACATCAATAGCAATCGCATTCTACATACATACATATAAACTCATGCCTAGGATTCACATTCCTTAGGTCTTCAGACAACATAGATCACATATAAGAATAATTTGTAATATAACGAGATCGATATTTTAGGAAAATTCTAAATTAAAGATAAGAACTAGAGTATACAAAACAAACTCTTAAGCCCATTTAAATTTTAATAAAAGAAGTAACAAGAGAATAGATATAAAATTTTGGGTTGAGTCTCCTCTATAATTAAGACTTTTTCCCCAAATTCCAATCAATACAACAACAATGTCATTGACAGTTTTATTCATCAATAACAAATATATTGCATCCCATTAGTGTAAAACACAACTTTCCTTGAAAACCAGCATGCAACAGGGACAAACATACAACCCACGAGTTGGGTTTTGAACAAAGGCCACAAAAACAAAATGAATTTTATAAAAAGACAACTTTTACAGCATCTCATTTTCAAGGGAGGGTCGAGGGCTTCATTTTCTACCAAACCCATGAGTTGATGAGTTGAGTTTTGAAGATTTTACTCTGATTAAAAGCTTCCACTTCATATGGTGGTCCGACGACAAGGGATGGCGGCTCATGGTGATCACCGGTGGTCGCGGGTGGAGGAGGTCTTGGGTGAGGATGGGGTTTGGGGAAGAAGAGGGGTAAAATCATGTTTTTCATGTAGCTAGTCGTATTTATAACTTGCAAAACTTGCTTAGCGAGCTCGTCTCACTAAGAAAAATTATCTTTTATCGCTAAGCGAGACATTTCGAGCTAAGAAAAATTTATCTTCTGGAAGGAATTGCGCTTAGTGAGCCGGTGTCGCTAAACGAATTACTTCCTCTAGAAAGAATTATGCTTAGCGAGCTGGTGTCACTAAGCGAAATATTTCCTCTAGGTGGAATTGCACTTAGCGAGCTGATCACTAAGCGAGCTATTCCAATGCAGATCAAACAAAACCTAATATTCACACCAAGCAGCTGCACAAGGATAATTCACACAACACTTCAACTCATCCAAAATAATCAAGTACTTAAATAATACAAGCAATAAATCAAACATCTATTTTCAATTATCGCAATTTCACGGCATTACAGACGGTATTCCTTTAACATAATAATGTTGTCCACTTGTCAAACATTCATTAGAATATCAATAATTTATGCTTATGTTATACATCAAAATGTAAAGTGGATGAGATGCATGGTCGTCTAGAGCTAACAATTATCAATTGCAGGATTCTGTAGGTAAATTATGACCAATGCCTTGCATCCTCTTTCCCTCTGATATTTTATATATGATATTGAAGACTTGCAGTTCTTGAGATTTGACAACAAAATATAATTCAAGCACACGTGAAGCATCGAAAACATTTGATAGTGGTTAAGATGGATTTGTGTAAGTATAACAAGTTAACAACATTGTAGATTTAATTCTCATTATAATAATGTATTTGTTGTCTGACCACAAATTGTTGAACTCATTGGGAGAAAATCACTTTTTATTTTACGTTTGATATTCCATCATGGTTTCTTTCTATTGGAACATATTTTACTAATTGAGAAGTGTAAGACCCTAAAATTTCCTTCTACATTTATTTTCTACACGTGTAAAAAAAATTCACTGTTAAAGATTAGATAGTGGAAATTTTGCACTGTGTAATTTAATTATATGACTGTGTTATTTAATTTACTTTCTATATTATATTAATTTATAATTTTAGAGTCATTTTTTATTTTTAGTGTAAATAATTATTTAATGAGTTGGCAAAAATTTGGAAACTGCCTAAATAAAAATTCCATCTAATGCGAAATTGTGTCGCACACTGAGTAGTAGTATAATTTAACTCCATGTGAGAGTGTTCTATGTGTGAGGATCACTCTGGGTACACGTATTCCTAGGGAGATTAGCACAATAACCTAGGCAATTAAGATAAGATTTACTAGTTTTGGTAAAAAGCAAAAATACCTATTTTTGGCAAATTCTATCCCTTCCATTTTTGGTAGTTTTGTAAAAATAAAAAGTACCCATTTGTGGTATGGTTTTCCACATTCAAATTGGCTGCTAAGGGGGTCATTCAAAGTGTCACAAAGACTCTTCAATGAGAGCCTACACCATAGCTTATTGGCCTTTGTGAAAAAAAAATCTTTTGGAGTCTCATCCCTTCATTTTTGCACGAAATTAAAGCTTGAGGGAGGGGAGTTCAATTGTTCTTCTTCTTCTTCTTCCCAGACGTTTCTTTTTGTTCTTGAGCCTTTGAGCCATGAAGCTTAGGTAAATGAGCTTCATTCTTCATCCTAGACTTGATTCATCTTCATTCTCTTGTTCTAGTTTCTCTAATAACTTGCAATTGTCATTTGTTTTACTTATGGAGGAAAACTTTGAAAAACCTGAATAGTATTCATCCTCCTTCAATATTTCATGAGTTCCTCAAGAGGTAAGGGGGGTCTCTCCAACTCTTGAACCATATGCTTGATGTTGAACTTTTATGAACATGTTGTTGCTTTGAAAATTTTGAGCTTGATGTCATGTCCTGAATATGTGTGCCAAGTTGTTTTTCTTAATCTTGTATGCCAAAAATGAGTTCTTTGCATGTTAAAACATATAGTTAGCCTTAAATTTCACTCAAATCGGAGTTTCCTAGCAAAAGTTACAAATAAAATAAGTTTAATGACCTTTATTAAAATGAAAAAATCTGCCACGAATTCGGATTGAGTTACAATAGTATGGACTATTTTATTAAAGTTTTTACCTCAAAAATGAGTTTTTTAGGTTTGAAATGTATAGTAGCATATAAGATTTGGTAAAATCCAACTCCTGAAGCACTGAGAGCGCTAAAAATAAGTTAGGAGCGAAATTGTGAAAAATCGAGTGACAGGGAGATTTTAAACGATAGATAACTTAACTTTGGAATCTCTGCTTCTATATAAATTATCTTAGAATTATTTATTTTTTGTAATTGCTGATTTATTTACTCTATATTGCTTATATAAATGCGAGATCTAAGGACTGAGGTATGTTTTGAAAGTGTGATATTTCTCTACTGATAAAATTACTGAAATGTGTGCCTGTATTCTATTATGATTATTGAATGATAAGACCAATAAAGTGTGAACTCCAACAATTATATTTGTGGCATGCGAATTTATATATATTGTCTGTCTATTGTTATTTTTGTCTATATGAGCTATGGTTTGGGTCCAAGGTGTTTGACCCTTAACAAATTGTTTGTTATGTTTGGTTAGATAGCCATAATTACAACCATCATGTTATTCGATTATTCTGTGTGACAAGTGATTTTACCGCTTAAGGGGCCACGACTAGTTCCCTAAGAGCAATACATATGTTGGAGCCTTGTCTCTCATCATTGTTTGTTTGTATGCGTCCATTGATGCACATGGCACGTAGGGTATGCACATAATGCAATGGCAATAGTCAAGAGGATTGGATAGAGATTAAGGAATCGTCAGTTCTTTTTTCTTTTGTGAAATGGTGAGATTGCATTGAGGAAGTGAATGATGGACAAAGATACATTGAGGTGTATTAAGCGTAGAGGTTTGAAGAACCTAGAGGAATTAGTGAGTGGTGACTACCTGACATTTGGTGCACTCGTTTAACGCGGGTAACTCACAAGCCTCACTTTGCTACTCCTGATTGGCTTAGAGACTATGCTTTTTGAGTTGAGAGATAAGGGTTCGGTGTATGATGTATCCGTATGTAGTGATTGCTCTCGACTACAATTCACATGATTTGTAAGACCACTAAGACCTGGGAGGATTAGTGGTAGTGATTGGGCCCAATGGTGAATTAAGTGTGATAGTTACACGCTTAGGATGTGACAATGTTATTTGTTTAGACGACCACATGAAGTGGTTACGTAGATTGTATGTTTAATTGTGTTTCACTATTGCATGTTGTTTGTAGTGTTCAAGGAGCAGAGGACTCACCCTTGCAACCACCAATTTCAGGCGAAGATCATGGAGCATCAGCGGAGGATGCTCAGATGATCAATAGCTACCGCTACATCTACACGATAGAGGAAGAGTCACTCCTCCGCGCACATTTTGGATTCATCCAGTGCCATGTTTTGCTTAATATTTATTTCTTGTTACGATTGTAATGATTCCAGTACACTTATGTTTAAACCTTAAGGGTCATTGAGACTCAATATGGATGTTTATTATTCCTTCCAGTTCTTTTCATCATTTAAATTTTGTGCAATTTATTTCCTTATAATTTGTACTTTATTATAGTGTTGCGTAAGGACAGAAGAGAAATGGAAACAACTTTCAAAATGTTTATTTCTTTTTAACGCATTTGTATAGTACCTTTTATTCATGAGCATTTAATTATATGTACACATTTTAATCAAGCGCAATAAATATTATGTATATGTGTTCCTTCTTTTCTCAAAAGAAAAAATGTATATATTGAGATGTTTTGTCAACTTAGAAATATAAACTAAAATTTAATGATGTGAATTTCAGCAATATTTATTATTTAAACGATTTTAAAGCTATATTTCAAAGGGTGGAAGAAATTGAGGTGTTACAAGAAGCTTTTCACTTTTTTTGTTTATGCATAATATTTTTTCTAGATCAAAAAATTATCTCTTGTATTCTTCCATTAAATACTTGTTCCAGCAATTATACACCCACACCATAGAAAATTTTATTTAAGTCATTTTCTTGCTAATATTTTTGGGGTTTCACATAGTACATTGCATCCAACCTTTCTCCAATTCCACTATTTCTTGAAAAGATACAAAAGGCCCGACTATTTTGACTCATATATGCCTTTCTCTGCTAGGATACCTTACTTGTCTGCAATTGCCCTTCTAGATGCATTATTCCAAGTTGTTACATTTTTATAAATTTTTAATTTTATTTTTAAACTTTTATGTCAAAACTAATTAGAATATCACAATAATTATATTTAAAATTTGTTGTATTGTATATGTATCTGATGTCATATTCATCTTCCATAAATCCCCTAATAAAATGTTCCAAAATTCATGTTGTGAAGTCAATCAACATAACAATAATGTGTGCAAACTGGTCCATTTTCAAGTGTGAAATCGTATCTACTTTCCTGTCAAAGAACATCTAAAAATTGTTTGCATTGGGGAAGGACACTATTGACATTGTCAGCATCATTTCCTTGCATGAAACCAACATGTCATGGACATGGAGATGAAAGTTGTGAAAACAACAGGAATACCCACAATAACCAAGAGGGGGGTGAATTGGTTAAAACTTGGTCTTTTTAAAATTTCTTTATAAAATCAGAGTTAGGATCTTAATCACTTTTAAAACTAAGAATGCTTTTAATCAATCAATTCACTCAGCTCAAGAAATCAATAGCTCAAAACAGAACTTGTTGAGTAATGATAAGAATACCAAGAACAAATAAACAAGATAACTAATAGAGATTTAAGAATAGAAAATCAACACAATAATTTATACTGGTTCACTTCTCAAGAGAAGCTACATCCAGTTTCTTCTAATCAACACTAGATTAGAGTTCCACTATTATAAATCTCAGTTCTTACAAGCTTTATTACAAACACTCTTTATCAACTCTAGATAAAGAAAAGAAATCTAAAACCCTATTAGACTTCCAAAGAACAAGAATCAGAGAACACTACTCTGTTCTTCCCTAGAGAACACTACTCTAGTACGAGCTTCAAACAACAATTTACAATAACACCAAATAACAAAAATTGCAAAACAAATTTACACCCAAAGAGAATGGAGAGAAACAACCTAATGATCCAATGAATATGAATGCATGTGGTTTACCAATCAGAGTTGAATGAACAAGTGAATTTCAGAACATGCTCTCCTATTCTTCTTTGAAAGCTCTTGCCCAAGAAATCATTCAATACCCATGAAGATTAAAGAGTGGGACAAGAAGTTAGTTAACCCAAAAAATCACTTTCTAACTTTGTGAAGGCTTATGTATATTCAGAAAATTCGAAGTATTCAAGTTAAAATATAAGCCAAGCCTCACTTCTATTAATAATAGACTTTTCCAACTAACGGTAATCGATTAAACGTGCCAAATAATCAATTAAAAAGCCTTGTGTAATCAATTAAATTGTCACTTAATCGATTAAAGTGTTCATAGGATTTCTGGGTTTGAACAACGAGCAAAATAATCGATTAAAATGATCTGTAATCGATTAAAGCAGTGATACATGAATTTCTGAAAAGCCTTGTGTAATCGATTACAGGAAATGGTAATCGATTAAATAAGTGTAACAAGCTTTTCTAAGAATCTTATGTAATCGATTACAAGAAATGGTAATCGATTAAAGCAGTGAAGCATGATTTTCTTTTGACACTATGTAATCGATTACATGTAATGGTAATCGATTAAATTATTCTTCAAAGCTTTTCTAAATTTAAAAACAAAGCAAATAATCGATTAAACCGTAGTGTAATCGATTAAACCAGTGATATTTTCATTTTTCCAAAAAAATTGCCTATTGAGTTCGTTTTCAAAAATTGCTTTAATTCTTTGATGAAAACATTTAAGCATATAAATGATTAAGTGCATGCAATGCAAGGATCAACAGATTGGCCTCTTCATACACTTCATTTGAATTACATTCTTCCAAGGCATGTGAAAAGTTCAAAACAATCTTCCAAGTCCAAAGCTTCAAACTTCAAGTTGCTCCCCCTATATCCAACAAGTTGTCATGCTACTACTCTAGAGAGTGCAGTGTGCTTCCTAGCTCTATCTTATTGCTCATGGCACCAAGGCCATTAAGCCTTGTGTCTCATCCTATGGAATAGATCAATTTGATGACACTCACCCTGCTGAGAAGAAACACAAGAGTTATTTCTTCAATTGGTTCTATTTCTCAATCAACATTGGTGCTCTTATTGCATCTTCTTTATTGGTTTGGATACAAGATAATGTGGGTTAGGGATGGGGATTTGGTAATCTTATTGTAGCCATGGCAATTTTTGTGGTGATTTTCTTTTCAGCCACTAGGTTGTATTGGAAACTGAAGCATGGAGGTAGTGCCTTCACTAGCAGGTGGTAATGGCATCCATAAGAAAGTAAAAGGTTGAAGTACTCACTGATAAGTCACTTTTACATAAGACTATTGAAATTGAGTCTACTATAAAAGGAAGCCGAAAGCTTGAGTACACAAATGAGCTAAGGTAAATTAAGAAATGACAACATATTTCTAGATTACCATGTAGTGGTTTTTTACTTAATCAATCATACACAACTTTAATGTCACACTTGCATTATATAGTATAGAAAGGAAAGGCTTTTAATTAGTATAGTCCACATTCATGCCATTTCACATGCTATCCAAAGTGTTTCTTTTGATCTACTAGACATTCCAAAAAAATAAATGCAGTTCATTAAGTACCTTTTGGTGGTGTTCTTAAATCAAAATTAGAGTTTCATCTCAATAATCAACGTTGATCTTTAATGCAAACTTTTTTACTCATATTACCTAGATGAAATTTAAATTCTTGGAGAATAGCATTTAAAGCACTTAAAAAATGTATATAGGGTTTGTCACTAGACATATTAGCCTATTGACTTTTTCAAATTTTTTATTCACTTTTCATATCACTGTAATAGATTTTTTGACAGTGTAGCAGTGCTAGCACAGTTAGATAAAGTAAAGGACTCAAAAACCCTTGGAGACTTTGCACTGTAATTCAAATGGAAAAGATGGAATCCATTTTAAGATTACTTCCTGTAGAGGCACTTGACATCATATTTTCCACTATCTATGGTCAGATGAGCACCTTATTTGTGTTGCAAGGACAAGCCATGGACACTCGTGTTGGCAACTCCACTTTCAAAATCCCACCAGCTTCACTTTCCATCTTTGACAACCTCAGTGTCATATTTTGGGTCCCAATGTATAACAGAATCATTGTGCCAATTTCTAGAAAACTCACCAAGCACAAAAATGGCCTAACTGAGCTCCAAAGAACGGGAATTGGCCTCTTCATATCCATATGTTCCATGGTAGCAGCAACAATATTGGAGCTCATAAGGCTTAGAATGGTGAAGAGGCATGACTACTATCAACATGAGGATATACCTCTAACAATATTTCAGTAGGTTTCTGGTTCCCTTTGTTTGCTTTATCCTACACAGTTCTTCTTTTTTCTCTCTATCATGTTTGATTTGTAAAATAATTGCAAAGAATTTTTAAAAAAATAGCATGATGAAAGTCAAGAGTTGATGCTTTGAACAACCATGTTTGACATATATTGTTCTTCTTGTCTCTAGACCCTTGTTATGTGCAATGGTTCTCTGAAGTCTGATCAAACTTATTCTCCTTATGTTTCTTAATATTAGTGATCCAGTTAGAAAGAAAGGAAATGAATTTATAAATTTCTATATTCAGTGACAATTGATTTTTTATTTTGTTTTGTAGTTCTATTATTGTTCGTGTACTAGAAAATGAAAATACAATGAATACACTGCAAATGAACCAAGATGGAGGGTGAATTGGTTCAAACTGGATATTTAAAACTTTCTGAACAAATTGCAGAATTAAAAAAAAAAAAACTTTGGATCGTATCACTAGTTCACCTTTTTCAAATACATAAATCTTTCTTCACCCAAGATCAACCATTTATATGAAAGCAATGACAGAAAATGTTTCTTTGATAATAACTCTTGATTTCACAAAGACATGTAATGAAACATACAGAAATCTAAACAAAAGACAAAGCAATTATACTGGTTCACCTCTCAACCATAGAGGCTACATCCAGTTGCTTCCAACCCACACTAGGTTAGAGTAATTACTATATCAAAGAATCTTTTACAAGCAATCCACAAGAGAATTTCTTTATCAACACTAGACAAAGATCCTGATTCTAAAACTCTATTAGAATACAAATCACCAAGATGCTGAGAACCCTACTCAGAATCTCAAACCTAGAGAACCCTACTCTTGTTGCTTGAAAAGAAACCAATGATATAACACAATACAAGATAAAATGTTAGAACATCTAAGAAGATAGGTTCAAGATAAACACAACCTGTAATCTTTCATGTATGAATGAATGAAATGAAATGAGATTACCACACACTCTAGGTTGTAAGAAATCTATAGCTCAGAACCACTATCTTGAAAACCTTCTTTTCTTTAACACATCTTCTCAGAACTCAGAAATTCTTGATCCTTACAAGAAATGATTTTTCACTCAGCAAATCAGACTTTGAAACTCTCAAAAAGCTTTTTAACTCTTGGGTATTTCACTCATGTGTATAGAACATTTCGTTCAATGTGTATTTATAGATAGTAGACCCAAATAGCTTTTTATAAAACAGAATTAACTGACAATAATCGATTAATCCGCTAGTGTGATCGATTAAATTGTCATATGTAATCGATTAAAATACTAGATAATCGATTAAACTGTTCTTCAGCTTTCTGGAAATGGTTTCATGAACAACATAATCGATTAAACCGTACTGTAATCGATTAAACTAGAACAACATCAGTACCAACAAATTTAAGATAATTGATTACATAGTGAGATAATCGATTATTCCAGTGATGCAAGGTTTTTCATAAAACATTGTGTAATCGATTACAAGAAGCCTGTAATCGATTAAATTGTTCTTCAAGGCTTTTCCAGAATCATATGAATGTCTTTAATCGATTATACTGCTTGTGTAATCGATTAAATCAGTAAGTTTTGCTTTTTTTTAAAAACTTAGCCATTGAGAACTTCATTTCTTATAAAACCATTTGATTTCTTTAGGACTGAAAACCATGCATGTATGATCATGAGAATGCACATGCTAATGAATGATCACACGACAATTTACTTGACCCATTAAGACAAATTACAAATGCCATCAAATGATTGGGCATGTAAAAAGTTAAAACATCATCAAGCCTTCAACCTTGCTTCATTCTCCTTGCAGCTTCCTTTAATATCAACAGAAAACACTTTTATTCCTATTGTGATATGATGCGCTATGTGAACTATGCTAAGAAAACAAAGCTTGGTCTCTATGCACTGGTGAGTTTTGCTTTTTTGTGATTGACAATATTAATTATTAATGTATATGATAATACTTCATAAATTGAATGTGGATAATGAATATAAAAGATGTGATATCATTTATTCCATGAACTTTGTTCTTCCTAAACTTTGAACTAAATATATTGTACTGGTTTATTTAAAGAGAGTGACCATTGATCAATTCTTGGAAATTTCAATCTTTTACAGTCACTGCATAGATTCATTTCAGTGGTTGAAAAGAAGAAGTTAGAAGTGGGTCAGACCTATTTTAATTATGTTAATAATTTATTTAGTTTCTGCCTCTCCCACTACATTAGTGCAGTTATTGTGGTAGAAGTATGTCTGATTCTTGATTGGATATCACAAATTAAATTGTGGCTATCTTCTACAATGACTTGTCTTAATTTCGCAGCATCATAATTATTTTCTAGGTGAATGTGTGCCATGTTTCACTCCCTTGGATTTCTAATTAACAAGTCAAGTTGTTAGTATGAAAAGTAATTTGTTTTATCCATCCATCCTTAGATTAATTAATTCTATGATTTTGCACAACTGTCATTTATCTAACATTTGGATAATGATGTAATTTACATAGACAATTTCTTTTTTTGAGTCCTTGATTTTGTTGTATTAGAAATTTTCCTTTTGGTTTCACCATCTTATACCATTGTTTCTTCATATTGGGATGGCATTAGCTATATGTAACAATGCAAGTATAAATTTTGTAGGCTCAAAATAAACATTAAAAATAACAATAAACAATGTTAGTTTCTAGAAAACTGTCTTAGAAAAGATACATTCTAAGATGGTTTTCTAAAAAATCATCTTAGAAACTCTATTTTCTAAGACGATTTTTTGAAAAACACTCTTCAAATCCTCAATTTTTTTTTACATTTTTAAAGCAAAAAAAATATTTTAAGATAGTTTCTATGATAACCAATATAGAATCTGAGATTCTAAGACGGTTTAAAAATCAGCATGAAAAGTGTTGACTTTCCATGACGATAGTTTCAAAGACGGTTTCTATCTTTGAAAGCCTTTTTTGTAATAGTGTCAGTTAAAAAAAAGAGCAACATAAATCAATAGGAATGTGAGGAACCATCAAGAGATTTTAATTGTAGCCGACGAGGGGGAGCTGAGTTATGACAAACAAATTACTCAGAGGAAAACCTTACTATTGTCCAGCCTTAAAGCCTTCTAAGGAATAAGAAGAGAGCCTAAGGATAAGAGTTATATGTTAGAATAATCAGGAATCTAGAAGGGGAGTTGAATAAATTATTTTCAAAATATTTACCTAATCATTATTTAGATTCAATTAAACCATACCCTTCATTGTAATCAAGGTTTTCTTAAAAAACTTGTGAAATATTTTTAATCAATGAAAACAATGAATACACAAACAAACGAAAAATAGAGTTTTATGACCCTTTCATATCAATTCCATTACCAAGATTTATTAACAACACAAAGGTTTAAAGAAAGAGAGAATCATACTCATAATTTCTACTAGTCTAGTCCTTAAGAGGACCTACATCTAGTTGTCTTAGGACCCCTTTGAACTTCCACTGATGGAGAACCAAGTACAAATACTATACTCATGCAATTCCCTAAAATTCTACTCTTCCCTTGAACCCTACAAGAGAATGATCAGGAGTTGAAACCCTATCAACTCACACAAACCCTTGATAACCCTAATCAAAGTCAAAATCTAGAAAGTGTTTTCTAAGAGATAAGATCTAATCAAGAGTCACTAATGAGAAAGAACGAGTGAGGATATTTTTTATTTTAACAGATAAAACTAATTTAACCAATTATCAAATATGGTAATCGATTAATTCGTTTAAATCCCTCTTGTTCTGCATTTCCAAAAATGTAGTAATCGATTACAAAATGTGATAATTGATTATCCCATTTCACATAGAGATTCTCAATCTTTTATGGTTATGGAATAATCAATTATCAAATGTGGTAATCGATTATTTTGACACACAGAAAGCTCCTAAAGTTTCCAAATGCAATCTAATCGATTACTAAATGTGATAATCAATTATCTCAAGCCACAAAGACTTCCTTTTGCTGAAACTGGCTTACGTAATCGGTTATTGAAAATGGTAATTGATCAATTCGATGATTCTTGCCAAATTTCAAGAGAAGTGAGTTTTGTTGCTTATTCTAACGCTTTGTTTTGATTACTAAACTATGTTGAACTCATTGCTTCTACGAAAATTTGATATCAATACATTTATCTTATCATGTTTGATTTCTACTAAGCATGGATAACAAAACAAAGTCTAAAACACTCGACATGCCTAGTCTAAAAACATTCAATACAAATGCTACATCTTTACAAAATTGTTTGGCATTGTAATTATTAAAACCAAAAGATCTTAAGAAGAATGATTAAGTCTTCAATGTCTTTGATTCAACACTTTACTCATTTGACATTTCGAGGGTCGATAAGATATTTGACTATCTAGTCAAAGGCCAACAAATAAGACTACCTGATGAAAACAAGAGTCCTCCGCCCATGGAATTGGAAAATAAAAGCTATTGCAAATTGCACAATGCTTGGGACCACACTACAACTAATTTTTTTATCTTCGAGAACATAGTGCAAAGATCACCAAAGGAAGGATGCTTGAAGTTAGCTCAGAAGGGAGTTGAAATGAAAGTTGATACTAATCTATTCCTAGTGGTTGATGTTAGTATAATGTCAACTTTGGCAACTTTGAAGCAGGCCTAACTGTATCGTGGCCTAGAGCCAGGGGGCAATCCCAACTAGGGCCCTCAACTGTCAACCTTGAAAGATAATGTATTAGCTGAAAAGGGGAAAAGGAAAGGTAAGACGAGGAGCACGATATAGACAATGGGGTAAAGCTATACAAGCCACTAGTTGACAATGAAAGACACCGCAAGCCAATTTATCTCAAAGCAAGCATAGACAAGAGGCCATTCAATCCTATATTTGTAGATAATGGGACATTCCTAAATGTAATGCCATATTCAACAATTAAGAAACTCGGAAAGGCTAAAGAAGATTTATTGAAGTCTAACATGCAGATGCATCACTACTTTCACAAGGGATCCCACAATGACTATGAGCATTATAGTAGTTGAAATTACAAAGGGCCCCAAAACAAGTATTGCAATCTTCTTTGTCGTTAATGGAGTCCTCGAGGTGATTTAATCTAGAGATTATTCCCAAGGTAAAAGAAGAACCTTCGCAAGGCGATGGAGGTTATTCCCTTGCAATATCTCGATATCGTTTTGCTTAGTAGAGTTATGGCACATGTTTCGATGTGCAATAGTAGGTTCTTTGTTGTGAAAAAGATAGAGAATAAGGTAACAAATTGATGTGTGTTTTTTCATGAGAAAGTGGCATTTTTGTGGACAGAGAGGAGAAGACAAACAACAAATTCATATGACATTTCACAAAAAAATTATAAATATAAATCAATGCAAAATGATATCTACCTTGATTTGATGTATAACCATGACGATGTAAAATTGTTTAAAAAATTAGAAACAATTCACCACTTTTTTACTTCATCCGATGTTTAACAACTTATATAGATCCGACAATGTAAAATGTTATTTTTATAGTAGTGCCTCTCAAACACAATTTCATTTTTTTTAAAGCCCATTCATTCAATCTATTGTTTTTAAAACATTACCTTTTGTCTTTTAAAAAACTTAAAGGCTTAAATACAATTTTGGTCCTTCTATTTTACTCAATTCTAATTTTTTATCCTTTTATTTTAAAATTGAGACATTTGATTCTCCTATTTAAAAAAATCCACAATTTTGCTTTCTATATTTTAGAAAATCTGCAATTTTGGTCTCATATTTTAGAAAATCCACAACTTTGATTTAATATTTAATTCTGCCTATGTTTTATTTCTTTTATTTATTACTTTGTAATTAATTTATTCATTTCTTGATGATATCTTAAATGAATATAGTAGGTTAAAGGTTCAATTAGACTAAAAGAAAAGAAATAAAATGTAAACAAAATGAAGAATTTGAACAAAATTACAAATTTAACAGACTTTTTAAAATAGGAGGACCAAATATCTTAATTTTAAAATAGAGTGACCAAAATTGCGGATCGAACAAAATAGGGAGACCATACTTGCATTTTAGAATTTTGTCTAGGCTTAAATATGTTTTTGGTCCCTATAAGTTCTTATTTTGTTCAATTTTATCCCTATAAAAAAATTATTCATTTTGTCACCGTATGTTTGCGCTTTTTATATTTTCATTCATGTAAGATATTTTGCTCATTTTTAGTCTCTATAAGTTTGAATTTTTTTCCAATTTTGGTCCTTGTAAGCACGAATAAATAAAAAATTAAATATTAAAAGGACTAAAATTAAAAATGCACAAACTTACAAGGACTAAAAATGAACAAAAAAATTCCAAGAACCAAAATTAAAAAAACCACAACTTACGGGGGTAAAAAATAAAATTAAAATAATAACTTTCTAGACCCAAAAATATATTTAAGTTTTTTTTATGAAATATGTTTGCTTCAATTCTTCCGGGGGGGGTATTATTAGCTTATATCACATGGAATAGTAAAAAAAATCTCAAATTCAAGGATATTTCACCAATTTCACATGCAAATATTTGTTAAGTCTGGAGTGACCATCATCACAACTAGACGACCCATTTTTACTCATGATTTTGATGATTTCAAATATATAAATTATTGATGAACTAATATATTATTTTCTAGTGAATAGGACTTATTACATATGAACACACTTGATATTTATTCTCTATTCTAAAGCTCTTATTAGTACGCACCCATTCATAAGTAAAAAACTATTTTTTTATTAAGATTAAACATCCAACACACTGATGTAAACTAGCATCCACTCCTTTGTAAAAACTAGTGTCTTCACATTGTGCTTCTTTTACTCATATCCAATGGACTTATTCACATAATAAATTGTTTTGTATTAAGTATAAGTGACATCCATTCATGTACTGGATTCATGTTAGCCAAAAAGTATAGTACATGAACTTAACTTTTAGTCAATCCATTTTGCCTCTCTTATTTTGAATTGCTAATTAACATTTGAATTTTGAGTAAGAAAGAACAAGATAGAAGGAAATAGAAAAATTCACAAGAATATTCCTCACATGTTCGATTCTGCTTCACAAACAAATGAAGGGTTCTAGTACTAATCAAAGCTTGATTACAAGCAAATATTATGTCTTGTCACTCCTGATTACAATAATATTATTTAGGCCACTATTGGCATACGTTAGACTTTCCTTAAATCTAAGACACTCAAGTATTGTTTAATACTAAATCACTTATGACTTTCACAAATAAACAATGTTTGAATGAATACACAAATTCAAATCACTCAATAGAGTATGTAAACACCTAAGCTCAAATAAAAATGAATAATATTGCTACTCAAATGATGAACTAATTAAGCACTATAATGTATCATCCACTGGTTTTACAAAAATAACTTAAAAGGCTATTGTTTGTATTTATCTTTGTTTTTCTTGTTTTTGATAGTAGAGTCTTGGCCACCTTTTATAAACTTCACTAGAAGTATCTATTTCAAGATTAGAACTTGTCTTTTATTTGACTGTTGTCTCACAACATGAGGCAATGCTATGTGTCATGCCCTTATGGAGAAAGAGAAATTATAAAAGTACAAATAATTGCATGTGCTATTCTCTTTAGCGATAACGACCTCTCTGAGGAATATTCTTGTGAATTTTTCTATTTCCTTCTTCCTGTTCTTTCTTACTCAAAATTCAAATGTTAATTAGCAATTCAAAATAAGAGAGGCGAAATGGATTGACTAAACTTAAGTTCATGTACTATCCTTTTTGTCTAACATGAATCCAGTACATGAATGGATGTCACTTATACTTAATACAAAACAATTTATTATGTGAATAAGTCCATTGGATATGAGTAAAAGAATTGTGAAGCAGAACCGAACATAGCTCTATTAGAGCGAACCAGTATAAACTAAGTATTTTTACTTCTCTCTCTTAAGCTTTTTGATTACTATTCTCTTAAGCTTATCTCGACAATCTTAGTCACACAAGTGTTCTTTTAAAAAATCTTTGTAAAAATACTGTTTTATCAATAAGTGGATGACAGTATTTTTTGTTATTCTCACATTGGGCAAAAGTAAAAGAAAAATGGAAAAACTTCTGTCAGTTAATGATATATTTTGGTAATTCTACCAAGTACCAGCAAACAAACTCGGATGGGATGAGAATTCATTGTAGTGATCCAAATAAGGGAATAAAGTAGGTAGTGGGGTTAATGACGAAACCCCCCCCCCCCCCCCCCCCTTCTTTATTGTGTCTGTGTAGTGCTGGTTGGTTCTGCCTATTTAAAGTGGACTCTCATAGTTCAGAAAGAGGAGACAATCAAGCAGAGATGGAAACAACACTCGTGCGCTTTCTTTACTATTTGTCGATGCCAATATTGTGTTGGTGCTGTGCCAACATTGTGCACGCTATTGAATTACCAAACTACACGGTGATACTGCCTGAAGAATCAGATTTTCAGCTCAGACTCTACAAAGAATCCTCATGGATCTCAGCCCGAGTTTCAGGAACTTCCTTCGAGCAGTCCTACAAGCTTGGATTTTCCAGGTTTTGTTTTATTTCTCATTTCGTTTGATCACTTGCATGTACTAGAAATTGAGGTTGATCAGTAGTGCTATACAATACCATATCAGTTGCTTCTCTATCATTTCTCAAACACCATTGCGTAATCTAGTACTCTGCTTTTAAAAAAATGAGGTCAGGTTATTCAAGTTTATTAAAAAAAAGGTTTTTCTTATATAAAATAAGTAATTTTTATAATTTTTGATATGTTTGTTTAAATTTCTTTTACTTAAAATAAATATTTTTTTGTTTTTTAAAAAACAAATACTATTTACTTCTTATAAGAAAAATGCTTTTCATTTATAATTTTTTTTTAATTTACCTTTTTTGTTCTTGTAATATATGCAAGTTATAATAAGTTTTTTTTATAAAATCCAGAGTACGAACAGGAAGAGTAAGGTGTCTTCTCTAAAGAAACTAAAACAAAAATAGAAACAATAATATAAAAATAAAAAATTATAAAATAGAACCTGAGTTTTTTTATTCATATATAAGAATCTAAAATAAAATAAAAATTTATAACAATTTATATATTTTCTCAAGCAACTAAATTAAATTTCCATAATAGACACTAAACTTTAAAGACTAAAAAGAAAAATAAAGTTGATTATTTGACATGACAAATTAAAAAAACATGTCAAACACATGAGTGGATGAGGTACAAGACTGAGAATTGGTGCAAATAACTTGCATGCCCTAAAACTTATTGTACTTACTTTTCTCCCTTTTTTCTTTCTGTCCCTCTTTGATTATTAAACATTGTCAGCATCCACTAAACTTTTCCCAAATAAAAACATTCAGATTTAATCGTACAATGGTAGTGGACCTACGTACACGTTATCTCTACCTTGTTAGAAATGTAGTATATATAAAAACACGTAGGTATCTTAATTTAAGCCTAATTAAGGGATAATTTCTTCATGACAGTTTTCACTTTTCCTCCTCAATACTCGTATATGAAATGCTAATTATATATACGTTAATTTGTAGTATTGTGTCATCTTTGTATCTAACTTAATTTGTTGGATATGCTACATGAGGAGAGCAAGAAATATATAAGTGAGAATCAACTTTTTTATAAGGTTGAGTTATGTTCAAATCCATATTCTAAGGTAACATATAGTGATATTAACATGGTTTAATTTTCTATATAACAACCCTTCTGTTCATTGCACCAGGTTGTATCAATATATTCACGGTGCCAATTCAAACTCTTCAAAAATCGCATTCACTGCTCCAGTCCTAACAAGTGTCCCCTCGTCACCCCATGGGGATGGCTACATTGTAAGAATGTTCGTATCAACTCACTTTCAAGGGAAGCCCCCGCAACCCAATCCTGAACTGAAGTTGCGCATAGAGAAGTGGAAAACTCAGTGCATTGCGGTTAGGAAGTTCAGTGGGTATGCCAAGGATGACAACATCAACAAAGAAATTGAAGCTCTTGTAACAACCCTAAATAAGCACTCAGCAACAATACAAGACACGAGCTTCTATACTATTGCTAAGTACAACGCTTCTTCTCATAATACCACTGATCGCTTAAATGAAGTGTGGATTAAAGTGTCAGGAGTCAGGACTGAATATTGCTAACGGTTGTTTCCATCGGTGAAGTGCATGCAGTATCTTGTTCTAGTGTTATTGTGCTTGGAGTGCCTTGTTTCAGTGGTGTTATGTGTTGTTTACGTTGTGGGTTGCTAACGGTTGTTTCCATCGGTGAAGTGCATGCAGTATCTTGTTCTAGTGTTGTTATGCTTGGAGTGCCTTGTTTCCGTGGTGTTATGTGTGAAATGTGTTGTTTTCGTTGTGGGTCCAATGTAAATTATGCTAGCTCCAGCTTGGAATATGCATGTATGACTTGAATTTGCATTGCTATTAATAGTCAATAAATATAGATTTAAATATATTTTTCATATTTATAGTATATTTTTTTCATATTATTTTTTTATATGAAAAAAACAATGGTTAATTACTAAATTGTTCCTAAAATAAATTAATTAATAAAAAGGATGTTTGAGTTTTTTGTCCTAAATATTTTGTGTAAGTTACTAATATACTTAATTGAAAAAGGGTGTTAATATGTTAACAATTCCCATATAGAGAGAGAGACAAAGTAACGACTCACTTTAGTCACATGACAACTTAACTATTATGTTGTAGAAAGACTACGTCTAAACTTATCTATCTAAGATCACGTGTAAATTTTTTTCATTTTTATCTTTCTCAAAAATAGTCATCCACAATAATTATCTTCAACTTAAAGATTCAAAGTAAGAAAAAAATTATACTGAATTACACACATCCAACAAAATATTAGTATTGTGCCTTATGGCACTACAATCCTCGTACCAAACTCATTAATGAAATCAAAAGGTGACGGATATGTGTGCACCAACACAAAGTACTCATTCTTAAGTACATATGACAATAAGGAAGAGGATACATCTTACTACTTACTCCCTACTAGCTTGCCACATGCAACTACATACTACCCTAAATTAGAACGGTCAGTGTAAGGTAAAGTATATAGAAGCAACTAAAACTCCTAGGCCTTCGGTCATGAAGAACCCAATCAGTTGGTAGCCCATCGTCGGGACACAAAAAAGGTCAACTTCAAGGATAGTTGGGCTAATGTGGAAGAAAACATGATTATTGATGTTGAGGAACAGGATGAAGCTGAAAAAAGGATGCACCATGTAAGGAGAAGTTGTTATCCAATAGTATGAATGATAACAACATATAGGATGGTGGGGTTGTGGGTGAAGAGGTACTGTATAATTGTGAAAAGGAGAAAAGAGTGTATGTGGGGTTAGATGATCAAAGTCTCAACAAGGCCTATGACTCTTGTTTGGAGATTCAAGTGATAGATGAGGAATTGAAGAAGTGGAATGGGTTTTGGAAGAATGCTCTGATTGTTAATGTGTTGGGTAAGAATCTGAATTTTAGAGCAATCGAGGCAAAACTAAGGAGAGACTGGGAGAAGCCTAGGAAGATACATATCATTGATATGCCACAAAACTTCTATGTGGTGCATTTTACCTCACCAAAGGATTACAAGCATGCTCTTTATGATGGACCATATATGATCGCAAATCATTATCTGTTGGTGCAAAGTTAGAGACTTCTCTTTTTGGCCAATATTATGGATGAAAAGAAGGTAGCAGGTTATATAGGTGCGTATCCTTTGGCTTCCACTTGAATTGTACAATGATATGTTTCTTTGGAGAGTAGGAGAAACTATGGGAGTGTCGCTCAAGATTGACAGCCTAACATCAATTCACTCAATCTAACAATTTGGCGTATATGCATTGAACTAGACCTATCAAAGAAGCTTGTGCCTCATATTAGGGTTCGCGGTATGGAACTGTCATTGGAGTACAAATGGTAGTGGAGTAAGCTGCTACAATGGTGGTTTCTGGTCATATGGCGATGGATCAAGTGGTCGTGGTAGAGTATGATAGAAAATCTAGTACAGTTAATGATGGAGATATGGGTAGGATTACTATGGAGGAAAATCAGGAAACAAATCAAAATGGGAAAGATATCCATGGGCTCTGGATGCATGTAAAAAAGGAAAGATGAAATAAATAAATAAATGTGTCAATCTCCATAAAATTAGAGAAATATCATGCCAATACAAAAAAGGCAGGTAAAAAAAGGATCAAAAAAGATCGAGGTTCCAAGTTTTGAATGATGAGAAGGCAGAGGCTCCCATGGCACATGATAGTCAGGGAGAAAATAATAATATTGTTGTGGAGAACCTTAATAATGTTGACAAAGCTCCCACAGTCAACGGGAAAACTAAAGTGGACCTGAAGTCTTTGAAGTCAAGTAGAGAGGTGAGTATGAAGAAGGGCCCATGTGGGGATGGTGAGCGTAAGTCCAATAAGCAAGGGGGAGTTACCAAGGTAAGGAAAACTAGAACAGGGAAGAGTCCTAATGGAGATGGGCCTAGAAAATCTTCCATGAGGAGTGGTGTTGCAATAAATATTGCTAGTACATCCTGAATACATAAGGAGGAGGTGTATATCTCAGAGGAGGAAAGGACATGTATAAGGACAAGGGATGAGGAAATTCTGGAACGTGAGATATTCCGTAAAAAGCTATGATGGAAAATTATGGTACGAATCCATAGACAAAGGGTTCATTTAGAAAACCAAGAAGGAGATTTTCAAGGACCTTTGTCAACCTATGGGTGGAAGGAAACCTAGATTGTTGAATACGAAGACAGAAGACCAAGATATGAATTCTAAAGCGAGTTATGTTGCGAAAAAAACCAAAATATTATTATTTTAATAAATAATTATGAATTTGCTAACACTTTGAAACTATTTAGCAATCTGGAAGAGGGAACACGCCCAAAATGGGCGTGACTGGTCACGCCCATTTTGGGGTCACGCCCATTTTGGGCGTGTTCCCTCTTCCAGATTGGTATAAATGCTTGTTTTTTTTTACTGGAGGCTTAGTTTTATTATCTCAGTTTCTTTTTAAAAGTTTATAAAGACTAACTAGTGAGTTATCTGTGTAGCGAAACTCTGCCAACAAGTAAGTTAATTTATTAATTATTCATATTATTTAATATGTTATATTATTAAATGATAAAATTGTTAGGACCATATGAAATTGTTAGCGATAGAACTATTTTAGGGTTTAGGATTGATGATTTAGTTTAGTTTTGTAGAAAACTGTTAGCTATTAGGGTCTAAGGTTTAGTTTACTTTAGGGATTAGGGTTTAGGGTTAAATGGGTTGGCGTAGTATTTACGTGTTAGGGTTTAGTTAAGGGTTTAGTTGTTAAATTAAAATTATTTTACTAAATTGATTTAGTTCAGTTAAGGGTGTAAGGATTAGAGTTTAGGGTTTAATTTTTTAATTAAAAATATTTGACTAAATTTATGTAGTTTAGTTTAGGGCTTAAGGGTTATCGATTGAGTTTTTTTTAGGGTTTATGTTTTAGGGTTTAGGGTTTAGGTTAGTGTTTAGGATTTTAGGGTTTAGGGTTGTTAAAGTATGTCTACGAAAATCTGTTTAATTTTTATTATTCTTTTCTAAACCCAACAATGTCGTTTATTTTGTTTTATGAATTTATTTATTTTAGAGTAATGGTAATAACATATTGTAACACAATTTTTTGAAATTTATCTGTACAGCGAACCTCTGTCGCTGATTTTTTTGTTTTTGTTGACTGGAAGAAATGAGTTCAGGTGGTGAGAAGTTTGCTCATGTTGTGTTATTTTTTAATGGAAGGAAAGTTGAAGGGCAACGATGTGTTGTTTTTGAAGGGGAGAAAAGATAGACACATATCAAGCGAAGCTCAACACTAGGTGAATTACATCAGAAGATAAGACAAAAATTAGGTCTGCAAGACAACCAACAAATCACTTTGCTTACGGGAAGATTATGGCAACGTGATCAGTACATGGGTTTTCAGGTTGTGAACGATGAAGACATAGAATTGCTAATGGAAGAATTTTTCAAGTAGACAAGGAAAGATTTTCTAGAGTTATACGTGGATTTTATAGGAGCAGATGATGTTTTACCCATCAGATCAATTCCTTTAAATTTTGAACGTAATACATCGTCATATGCTGCTCCATTTGTAAATATGTCTGAGGAAGATTCACATGACCCAACTTGGGTTATGGATGCCAATGAAGAGGATGACGATGATGAAAATATTGCAATGGAAGATCGTCTTCTTGAGGAGGATGCTAGTGCATCAGATAATGATGACCATGCTGGTGTGCATGCGACTGGATTCCAAGCAGACACTAATGTGGGGTCGTCTAAAATCCGTGCTCATCTGGATGTTGGATCTATGTAATCAGAACAACCTGCTGAAGGTATGTTACATGACTTAAATGAATGATGAAGTCGTCTCATATTTGTATATGTGTATGTTATAGTATTTTAGTTTGTATAATATGTTTATTCAACTGATTTTGTATTTGAAGGTGCTGAGGTCGATCCTTTTTGGGATGGAATTCCTCATTACACATATATTGATTGGAGTCATCGAAGCGAGGAAGAATCTTTTACCAGTTCTGGTTCAGGTTCTAGTTCAATGCAGGGTCCATGGCAATTAGGGGATGACTTGTTTGTTAAACAGGAATTTGATTCCAAAAAGGACGCACAAATTGCAGTTAAGCAAAACCTCATGAATGAGCATCAAGAAGCATATGTGGTTGACAGCAAGCCTAACACGTTTAGAATGAGATGTATTGCTCATAATGAGGGTTGCCCCTGGAAGGTTAGGGTAAGTAAACCAGCCTTCCGTGAGAAGTGGGTTGTGTCAATGTGGGGGGGCAAACACAATTGCCTGAATGACTATATTACACAGGGTCACAGACAGCTTGATGCTGATGTTATTGCTTCACTTGTTGTAGGTATGTTTTTATTTAATTTTCTCTATATGTCTTTAATAATGGTTCTTTAAGGTTGTAAAATTTAATGTGAATGTTAAAATTTCATTGTTAGGAATGATTAAGGAGGAACCGTCTGTGTCGACTGCTTTGCTTCAGGAGAGGATCACCCATTCATATGGATTTAAAGTTTCATATTGGAAGACCTGGTATGCGAAGCAAAAAGCAATGGCAATGATTTATGGGGATTGGGAAGAATCTTATGCATTTTTGCCCAGGTGGTGTGGCTACATGCTTCGTTTTTCACCAGGTTCTTTTTATGATATTCAAACCAATGATTATTTTGTGGCACATCGACTGGTACGGGGAAAGCGTATGTTTCGTTGCATGTTCTGGACTTTCGGGCAGTGTTGCGAGGCATTTAATTTTTGCAAACCCATGATTCAGATTGATGGTACTCATTTGTATGGCAGGTATACAAGGAAATTGTTGATTGCCACGACTCAAGATGGCAATAATGAATGTCTGCCACTAGAATCTGCCATTGTTGAAGGGGAGACCTTGGAAGCCTGGGAATACTTCCTTGCTAACATTCGCTTCCACGTAACCCAAAGGCAAAACATATGTCTCATTTAAGATAGGCACAGGAGCATACTATCTGCTGTGGTGAATCATGCTGGTTGGCAACCACCTTATGCTCATCACGTCTTTTGCCTTTGTCATATTGCCAGTAATTTTAATCAAAATTTCAGGAATCAACGCTTGAAGAAGACCTTGATGAATTTAGGTATGGTTAACAAGTATTTATAATATATTAAATGGATTTATCCAGAAGTCAATTAGTGTTAATGGTATGATTGTTTTGCAGGTTATATTCCCAGTATGATTGATTTTGAGGTAGTGTTTGCACAATTTCGTGATAGCAGTCCTGAGGTTGCAGAATGGATTGATAGCATCCCCAAGGAAAAGTGGACATATGCATATGATGTAGAGGGGAGGAGATTTGGCCATATGACAACAAACTTGTCTGAATCAGTCAACAGGGTGTTGAAGGGAGCAAGAAACATGCCTATCACTGCTCTGGTGAAGCACACGTACAGTAGATTGGTTAAATATTTTGTGACCAGGGGTCAGGCAGCTATTTCACAAGTTGATACTTCAACACGGCATTGTAAAAATGTGGTTGATGATATGAGGCATAACCAAACCGTTGCTACAGGCCACCATGTACACACATATAATGTTGATGAATCATTATTTGAGGTGGATGAGGGTTGCGAGAGGTCATATTTAGTCAACCTTGAAGAGCGTTTTTGTCAGTGTGGCAAGTTTAAGGCCTTCAAATACACACGTAGTCATGCCGCAGTTGCTGCTTTACATATTCGTCAGAATCCTTTTCAGTTTGTGGATGATGTCTTCCTCGTAAGCAACTTGGTGAAGGCCATTGCCATGGCATCCAATTGGTAATGAACGTGGTATTCCACTGAGTGAAGGTCCAGTTATCATACCTGATAGGGAAAAGTTGCATGGAAAGGGTCGTCCAAAGTCCACTAGAATACGCAACGAGATGGACGAAGTCGAAACAAGCCAAAGACGCCTTAAATGCGAAATTTGCAAGCAAGTTGGACATAATCGAAGAGTTTGTCCTGATCACCATGGTATTTGATGATTTTTTCATTATGTTTCTTTAAATAGTTGTATGTTCATGTATTTCATTTTAAGGAATTACAAATTTGTTTAAAATATGTTGAGGGTTTCATCATCTGGCAATTTCCATAATAAACATTGTTTAAGAAATGCAAAAATACGAAACAGACAATTGAAATAACAACAATTTTAAATAACCAAACTTAATTAACACTGCTTAATAAAATCAAAACAACAACAACAACTGAAAAATGATACCAACAAGACTAATTAGCAGTTTCACATATGTTGTGCAGCGGACATGTCTTATTCCATTTCGGCAACTGGTTTGCTAAAATTAGCTAAGATTTGTATTGGACAAAAACGTTTCCAGTAGTTGGATTCTGCTAACACCTTAAACACGTGTTCATCGGTTATCAACTCTTTTATGTGAAATTCGATTGTGTTGTCTGAATAAGCGTAATGGACTGGTTGTCGAAAAAATAATTTTCTTACCAACTGTGAGTTGTGAATTCCATAAGGGGGAACCCCAACAAGCGCAACTTGTTTGATTACATCCTTCAGTGTTTCAATGTTGCATCCTGAAGGAATTTCAAACCTTATTGGATTTGTTCCAGTGAAGGAATAACCCACAAATTCGCTTTGTCGCGGTATGTTCCACTTCCTGTTGTAATATAGCATTGCATCATGTGTGGGGACGATGGTGGATTGAAGTAGGTTCAGTATACCATCAGGTGTTCTGTTGATGGTACATAATATTTCTATAGGGCCAACATTCGACATTTGCTCATTGCACATTAACATTGTGCAAACATCGTCATCATTTGTGAGTTGCAGAGAATGAAATAAATATTGCTGACCTGCATGTAGAGATGGTTGACGGTAGTAGATTTCATCGACAAAATGGTCATTGGTTAGCAGAAGGGTGTCGCACATCCTACTCTTGAGTGTCTGAAAAGCACACTCATTAGGAACCCGCATTGGTATTGGAGTAGGACATTGAAAATAAACACCTGTTTCGTTGTGTTTCATTGATTCATTAGGAAAAATGAATGCTAATTTTGAGTTAGCAATGGTCTGACTGCTTGTTTCTCCTAAGAACGCCATAGTATTCAGATCGATTTTCGTTTGTGGAGGTATGTTGTGTGGGAGTGTTTGCCTTATATAGGGGTCAATCACACCCAAATTTAGGCGTGACACCCCTATCTGCCACGCCTAAATTGGGCGTCTTTAGTCACACTGTTGTTGTTGAGGGTGTTCAATCACACCCTAATCGGGCATGTTCAGTTGCGGCCAACTTGTTGGCCTTCAATGCAGCCTTCGCTTGAAGCACCCTAGCATATTTTATTACAGAGATTTGCTTGATATGTCGTGATAAAAGGAGGAAAGTACACAAGCTGAGCATGTCTTTACATATGCAATTTTTGATGTGCCTAGACCATGTATTTTTAGTTTACGCTTAAAATTTCTGCTAGAGTCCTAGTCTACATTATTGCACCAAAAATCACAATATATTATCCTACTGTTTCGAATCGAATGTTATAACGGCCCAGTGTTTGAGGTGTGCGTGTGTGTGTCTGTGTTTGTTTTGATCAACGTGATATTTGTAATCATTGGCATACAACGAAGCTAAAAAATGTTAAGACAAGAAATAAAACCATGACACAATAATGTTGTTATAAATGTCTGAATATCATATAAAGTCCATTACAAACAAACAAAAAACACAAATGTCAAAATAAAAACTAAAACTATGACTCAAGTGGCCACGGCTGATGACGCGCTTGACGATCAGGCAACCTTTGTCTACCACGGGGCCGAGAAGAGCTTGCACCAGAAGGGCCTGCCTGAGGAGGGCCTGCTTGTGAAGGGCCTGTCTGAGATTTGACTGACTGAGAATGACCTACATCTGCAAGTGGGTATGGAGTTCCCTGATCAGGCGATGATGGGCGGGGATAATCAGGAGGCGGGGTACCATATTGTGCATGTCCTGGCCAATCCCCACAACCAGCCGGAGTATAATCAACCTGAGACAACAGGTTGTCAATATCATCTGAACTCCAGTCCGTACCAGGAACGTCAGAAGTTGTCCCACAGTTCGCTGATGCCATGGCCAAAGTAGTAGCATAATATACATGCTGTGACTTAGAGTCGGTCGGTGGACGAAAGCCACTCTAGCCACTACATCCCTGATACCTCGTGTCCCCCTGCTGAGTTCCTTGGTAATAGAAAGGCTGATTGCCTTATGTAGATACTATCAGTGGAGGCCTATAAATACCATCAAGGTGAGGCCTGGGGACTCCTATGGGCACAGGAACATGGGGCATGGCTTTTCAGCCATGTCCCTCCTTTCTTCCACGAGGAACATCCATATACACCTGTGGATCCTGCTGAAGCTGTGATGGGGGTGCATGTGGCCCTGGCTCCTCCAGCCGACAATTCTGTCGAAACATGCACATAATGCGACCTACCTCCTTGTGCAAGTACTCCATGTTGAATCCTGACCGCCACTCGCACAGTAGAGCGTCTCCAAGCCATCAAACTACAAATTACAAAACAAATTTATTAGTCAACACAATAACGCCATGATAATGGAAATTCTTCTCCAAATTAATTTTAAACAACACTTACACCACAACCTATTTTGGCAGCCATCTTCGACACATATTGTTTCCCATTCTCCCTGAACCAAACCATGTACTCATGGTTTGGTGACATCAACCCAGTTAGTAGGGGAGGAAGCTCTATGTGCTGGTCCCTGGCCTCCCATCTGCGGATAAAGGGTCTCAGCTTACGGACCCAGTTATCATGTTCTTTACCTCGCAATGAGAGGTCGTGCACACCCTGCAGCTTCCTCAGCCTTCGTGGGATTGGCTAATCCCTCCCAAATTGCCGCATGCATCTGTCTGGCTGAGAATACTCAACTGTGTGAAAGCATATAACTAGAGTAGTAGCCATCCACAACAGTTGCTCGTGCTCAGATGCACCAAGGAAGTGGTAGCCTGCATATGGCTGCCAAACCACCTGAACAAAACAAAGAAACACACGATTAGGAAATAACAACGACAACAAATATCAATTATCCAAGTCAAGTGACCAAAACTTATATAAATAACAAAACGCACCTCATCCCGAGCAAGGGAATCTAATGTTAGCCGATACCAATGAAGCTCGTGTGCACGGAACTTGCCTAAAGCATTAAACCTAATTTTAAAATAACTAACATTAGACTACTTATAAGACTCGTTAATACATATTTAATAAAATAAAATAAGAACACATACCTGTGGTCATAATGCCACTCCTGGTGAGTAGGCTGAGGAATAGGTGGAGCAATGGGTGGGAATCTGAGCCACGCCCATATCTGGAGAAGCACAAAACACCCACCAATGTCACTTCTATCAGCGTTTGCACACTCGCACATTTGTCTAAACAAATGCAAAAGGACCGCGGAACCCCAACTATACCTACCTATGTCTGCCATATCTCCTGCCAGCAAAGGGACATAGCGACAGCCCATAGTGCTTCCATCGGATCTGTCGCATAGTAGCCATGCTCCAATGATACGCACAATATGCGCTTCGTAAACTGCATGACTTCTACCAGATCCCTAGCTAGCTCGCCCCAATGTGCATAATGCCTATCAAAGTATGACAGGCGCAGAAATCCTCCTCTTAGCTCACCTGTAACGCCTCTCTTTGCTCTTTCGTGCTTGATTAATTTTAGATGAAATCTTGTGTCCACTTTGTATTAGAATTAGATTAGTTATAAATTTTTCACGAAAAATTCTTTTCTCCTTGCTTCAATTTTATGATTCATTCGTAACATAAGCGGCTTTTTCTCACCACGGTTTATATTAATATAACCGAAAATATAATACAGTCCAGATACACAGTCCAAATTAATATACAGACAGTTCTAAAATCTAATTCATTAAAGTCTAGTTCAAATTACACAAAATACAAGTCTTCAAAATATCTTCATCATATCTTCTCTTCCACATCCATGTTTAGATTTAACTGTTTATCTGCTCGCCCAGTTAAGTTGGGGTCATTCACAGGTGTCAACCACAGACACAAAATAGGGTAAGTTTATGACAAACAAAGTTTGAATAAAAACATATATTACAGAATACATACGTAGATACTTATAAAATAACAACCCAGAGGATTTGCCCACAAATTAAATTACCTCATCTACACAGCACATGAATTAAGTCACACAATTTACTCATCAACAGATATTCCACATACTCATCATGTAATATATAGAATGCATGCTCATCTTTTTATATGATGCATGACTGAGATCTCAGGTTCTCAACATCTCATTATCAGTGGCCACAGTCAAGATAGCTTAACACCTCGTGAGTTGGATTGGCCAGTCGGGATAGGTCAGTGTTGCAAAAGGACTCACACCTACAACATGTGATCATCATGGCTAGGAGATCTCCCCACTGTGGCTATCCCCCAGCTCATCACCTTAGAACGTCCGAATCTCAACTCTAGCTATCTGACAAACAACTTCGCGGCTTAACCCCCGCAGGGCAACAACTTCACGGCTTAACCCCCGCAGGGCATATGCATATGAAATGTATGAATGATCCACTTTTATTATTTAATTATTCTTTTTCTCATACATTTTAAAGCTCAACATCGTTCACAACTCATGGCATATGCTTTTTAAACAATACGTAAAGCTTCTTTCAAAACATCACAGAAAGCTTTACTCCACAATCTAAGCATACAGCCATAGCTCAACAAAACTCTTGGGATCCATAATTAATCACCATACAACACGAAGATTCCAATTATTCCATCACCAACATAACCCAATTCTTAATTTGTTTCTTGACATCAAAATCTAATTTATTTCTCAACATCAAAATCATAAACCACTAAGCAACATATTGAATTTATCAAAGTATATAGAATCATTTATAAGTTTCATGTATTTCAACTTCATAACACATTAAATAATACACATCCTTTGCTTAAATCATTTAATCATGCAATTATTCTTTAATCCAACAACAACGGTTCAAACCAACAACTTAGAAACATACTTTCTTCATTGAAACAAATTATCAAACACTTGGAGTGTAAGCTTTGAATTCATAGAATTCTTTAAGAAAGCTACTAAACCCTATTCTTTATAAAGTTTGGCATATTTCTAAAAATAATTAAACATGTTTCCAACCAATTTTAGCATCAAACTAAATACTTAAACAAAAATTTCAGCCAACATCAAACATAGCAACCTATTTTAAATAAATTTTTTTAAACAACTATTTTCTTTAAAAATAGCCATACCACTTCTTATGTTTTGATTTCTTTTATCTTTCCTTCATTAAATTTACTTCATTATTCAATACTCATTCCTTAGTTTAAAATCAAGTTACCTAGGCAAATAACCATGTCAAGAGTTTTGAGACGATTCAACAAACACCTAGTCTACAAAGCCAAATAAAATCAAGCAAAGGTTAATATTCAAACTAAGCTCATCATAAACTCCCCATACCTTGTTCCCTAAGCTTTTTGGACAGCTTTTCTTCCCTTGAAATTGAAGAACTCTTGCTCCTAACTCACTTAGTGCTTCACGTGGATTTTCTAGTATATAAGCCTTGGATTTTGTTCTAAGTAAAAGGTAGTGTTAAGATGGAATGAAATGGACCAGCCTTGGAATGAATGGTGCACGGTTTTAAGCTCTCTTAGAGCTCCAAATGTCCGGTCCTATGTCCCTTTTATAGGGTGTATTTGCTTAATTTTTTCTACAAATATCCTTCAAAAGTCATTATGCCTAGCTTTCCTTGTGGCTTATTCTTATTGGCTCTTTAATTTGCACCATCCAAGAGTCTTATTTCATAAAAACTCCATACTCTTCCTTGGCTGTCTTGTTTTGCACGTATACTAGGCAATTTGGAGTGCAATCCGTGTGGTTGCTTTAAGCTTAGGTGTTGTAGATTTTTGTTGCATCAAAGTCATGATTGTTTTGCTTTTAGTTGGATTCTTTTTATTGGCTATCAATTCCTTACCCTACAAGTGTCTTGATTCATGAGATTTCTATAATTTTATTCTTGTTTTCTTGTGTTGCACGTGGACTATCTAGGCTAAGATGTATTCCATTTATTTTCCTTCTCATATGTGGAATAGCTTTAGGCTTAGTCATAAAAATCTCTGCCCAAAACCCGTGTTATAGAAATATTCATTCTGAATTTTTTAACCGTTGGATCTTCTTAAAATTTTAAGGGTATATTCCTATCTTACATTTCTAAGTTTTGACCGTTGGGATTGTCGAAATAACGTCCCTAGCTATCCAGGTATTTTGCCAAAGGAGACAACATAAAATTTGCTTCAAATATCTTTTTAAGCATTAATTACTTTCTTTACACATGGACCAATGGAAATGGCTAGGTTTCTTAACTCTCCATGTTTTTATTCTTGAATGTTCTAAGGCCTTTCTCCCTTGATTATGTATCACATGGCCAGGGCTTGACCTTAGATAACCAAATCAACAATTTTTCCTTTTTATTACATGTAATAACAAAATTCTAAGTTCTTATTGGTCCAATTTGCTTTTATTAGTAAAATTGCTACACTAACTCATTAAGGATCCTATTCCTCCCATAATTAAGAAAAACTCCATAGATTATGTCTATCCTTTTTCTTATACTTTTCTGATACCTGAGGTTGTCTAGATTAAGCTCTTTTCAACCTATCTTCCAAAATCTGTAAAAATTCTATTTTAGGGTTTTCTACCTTCCTCCTTGCTGATACTTGGTCATCTAAAAGTATTTTATCCTATAGTCAGGTTCCCACAAATTTCTGAAGTCGTTTTGGTCATTTTTGACCTAAGGATATTTTGGTAATTTTACTACTCACTCAGGGTATAATCGTCATTTCAAAAAATGTTCAGGATATCTCTGTTAATTGTTACTCTAAGGGTATTCCTTAATCATTTCCAGAACATCCAAGGGTGTTTATAAGATTTCCTCCTTAAGATATCTTGCTGAAATTCCTAGGGGTAATTTGGTCATTTACAAAAATAACCAGGGGTATTTTCGTCTTTTCTCTCAAATCTTTTGTACTGTCTTGGATTAACATTTTTCCCCAGTAATTGACTGTACTTCCAAAATTTTGGGGTGTTACATCACCCTCCTGAGGAGGATGACCAAACACGTCCTCGATGGCCGTGGCCCATTCGTCTGACGTGACTCTGATTACGACATTCCTGTCAGTGCCTAAACCTAAGATACCAGCCACGTCTTGCAACGTGATGGTCATCTTTCCTTGCGGCATGTGGAATGTATGTGTCTCTAGTCTCCACCTCTCAACCAGAGCACTAATAAGCGCAACATCGATCTAAGGTAAAGTTAAAAATAATCAATTCGTATGTACACTTATAAACAAAAGCATTTGTAGGAATCACTTCGTATGTACAATTGTTCAATTCATAATTTTATACCTGAATATGTCGCATGCGTGCGACATGTAAGAATCCAGCCTGTCCTAACATCGTTGCAACCATTGCAGGTATATTGTCACAATCTGGACCCCCTACTACTTTACCACGTCGTGTCTTTAACACTCGACATCTGTCCTCGTTCCACACAGCCTGTGAAACGTTGGTTCTTCGGGTCCGCAAAACCCCCACTTAAATGGGGTAGGCATAACATGGGTCATCGAATCCCTTCCCTCACCCTCATTATCGGATCCAGATCGTGAAGATGTAGAAGATTATGAATCACCCATCTATGACTATCTTAATATAAATAAAACAATATAATAATTAATAATTGACTATATACAACATTTTCAAATTATATTTAAAAACTAAACCCTAAACCCTAAAAAATAGACAACATTTAAATATAATTTCAAATTATATTAAAAACCTAAACCCAAAAAAATAAATATGTAGGGAATTATTTTGGTTTGAGTCACTACTTCAACATTTCTTTCTCACTCAAATCATCCCTAGTTCCATAGCATAATAATATCACTCAAATCCTAAACCCTAAACTAAATCCTAAACCCTAATCTCGAACCTTAACCCTATACTGAACTAATTAAATTTAGTAAAATAATTATAATTTAACTACTACACCCTAAACCCTAATCCCGAACCTTAACCCTAAACTGAACTAAGTAAATTTAGTAAAATAATTTTAATTGAACAACTAAACCCTAAACTCTTATCTAAACCCAAAACATTAACACCATAATCCCTAACCTTAACCCTAAACTGCACTAAGTCAATTTAGTAAAATAATTTTAATTTAACAACTAAACCCTAAACCCTTAACTAAACCCTAGACACTAACACTCTAATAATCCCTAATCTTAACAATAAACTGAACTACATAAATTTAGTAAAATAATTTTAATTTCACAACTAAACCCATAACCCTTAGCTAAACCCTAGACACTAACACCATAATCCCTAACCTTAACCCTAAATTGAACTAAGTAAATTTAGTCAAATAATTTTAATTGAACAACTAAACCCCTAAACTCTTAACTAAACCCTAGACACTAACACTATAATCTCTAACCTTAACCCTAAACTGAACTAAGTACATTTAGTCAAATAATTTTAATTTAACAACTAAACCCTAAACCCTTAACTAAAAACTAGACACTAACACTCTAATCCCTAACCTTAACAATAAACTAAACTAAGTCAATTTAGTCAAATAATTTTAATTAACAACTAAACGCTACACCCTAGATCCTAATACCTAATAGTTTTCTACAAAACTAAACCCTAAACTGAGCTACTAAAGCCTAAACCTTTAAATACTAAACCCTAAAAAATAAACCCCAATCCATAACCCTAAATCCTCAATTGAACTAACTTAAGTTGGTAAAATCATTTTAATTTAGCAACTAAACCATAAACACTAAACCCTAATCCATAACCATTAAACCTTAAACTCAAATAAGTAAATTTGGTAAAATAATTTTAATTTAACAACTAAACCCTAAACACTCAACCCTAAACCCTCAACTAAGTTAAACCCTAGACCCTAATGCCTAACAGTTTTCTACAAAACTAAACTAAACCATTAACCCTATACATTAAACCCTAAAATAGTTCTATGTAACAGTCTCTAACAATAATATAACATATTAAATAACATCCATAATTAATAAAATCACTTACTTGTTGACAGAGCTTCGCTTCGCTGACACTTACTTGTTGACAGAGCTTCGCTGCAGAGAGAACTCACTCACAAACCTAAGAGAGATAAACTCTAGAAACTTTTAGAGAGAAGGTGAAATGGTAAAAGTGAAGGAATAGGCAAAAAAAGAAAGCATTTATACCTAATAATGCTTTCTAAGCTAATCATGACACAATCCATAGCATAACTTGGCAAAAAAACCAAAATATTATTATTTTAATAAATAATTACGAATTTGTTAACACTCAGACACCTCAACTTTGTTGCTCTTGAATTACTATATAAGAAAGAAATGGTGAAAGGATTGCCATCCATCATTCAACCGGATCAACTTGTGAAGGGTGCTTACTTGGGAAGCAATTTCGAAAGAGCTTTCCGAAGGAGGCTTCGTCAAGAGCTAACAAGCTACTTGAGCTCATACATACAAATGTTTATGGACCATTGAAGCCAAGCTCGCTCGGTAAGAGTAATTACTTTCTTGTCTTCATAGATGATTTTTCAAGGAAGACATGGGTATATTTCCTTAAGCAAAAATCGAAGGTGTTTGGAATCTTCAAGAAGTTCAAGGCCAGTGTAGAGAAACAAAGTGGATGTGATATCAAAGCCATGAGATCCGATAGAGGTGGAGAGTTCACTTCTAAAGAATTCCAAGAATTTTGTGATCATAATGGAATCTGACAGCCTTTAACCATTCTTAGAAGCCCACAACAAAATGGAGTAGCCAAAAGGAAGAATAGAACCATTCTCAACATGGCAAGAAGCATGCTCAAGTGTAAGAAGATTCCAAAGGAGTTTTGGACTGAAGCCATGGCAACTGTTGTCTACCTTCTAAACCGTTCGCCAACAAAAAATGTGTGGGGAAAGACGCTGCAAGAAGCATGGAGTGGAAGAAAGCCTGGGATTTCTCACCTCAAAGTGTTTAGAAGCATAGGCTATGCGCATATCCATGATGAGAAGAGGTCAGAGCTTGACGAAAAAAGTGAGAAGCTCATCTTCATCAAGTATGATTCTAATTCTAAAGGTTATAAACTTTATAATCTGAATAATAAAAATACCATCATTAATTGTGATGTGGAGTTCAATGAAGAAGAAGAATAGAATTGGGATCTACAAGATGAAAACTACAACTTACTTCCCAACTTGATGGAGGACGAAGAAATGGAGCAACCAAAGATGGAGCAAGAAAGACAAGAGACTATTACTCCCCCAACTCCACCGACCGCAAGTCAACAAGAAGAACCATTTTCAGCTGAAAGTTCAAGTGAAAGAGTACCACGCTTCAGGAGTATAATAACCATGATTACCAAAAATTAAATTAAATTAACTATATTCCGTCACAAAAAGCATTAGCGACGGCCAGTTACTGGTGCCGTTAGCGTGGGACGTGGCACCGTTAGCGTGAGATTGCACCAGAAAGCCTTTCTTCTTGAATTTCTGGCACGATTAGCGTGGGGGTTGGCGCAGTTAGCACCAGAAGTGCGCCAGAAAGCCTATTTCTCTAGAATCTAGCACGGTTAGCGCCAGAGTGGCGCGATTAGCGCCAGGACGCCGACTGGGGGCCTACAAAAGGCCATTTTTACGAGTTTCTGGCCAAAAGCTTCATTCTCTCCTTCCTCAAGCCTTTTCCGCCATTAACGCTCAGAGAAGCTTCATATCTTCTCCATTCTTCATCTAAACACTTTTCACCCAACTAGAAAGTTGATTAGAACCCCTCCATGAGCTAGATTCCAGCTTCAGTTCCTCGAGAGAACCATCAATCGAAGAGATCCCGTTCTCTAGGGAACTTTGCAAAACTGAGTTTTGGAAGGGAAAGAAGGCGATTCAAGGACGCTAAAGCTTGGAGGAGTGATCCTCTAGCCTTCCTTGACAATTTAGAGGTAAGAAACTCAAGCTTTGTCGATTGATTTGTGAAATTGTTCTTGGGATGAATAGTGACCCACTTGTGTTAGGGTTGGAATTAGGCTTGGGTCCTTTAGAAAAGTATGCTCAGGAGGTTGTTCTGATGAATATTGAACTTTGAATCATGACTATTGATGAAGTTTGATTTTGACCCTGAGATATGTATGAGTAGGAAGAATGTTGGTTAAATGAAGGGTATCATGACATGTATGAGCATATGTGCTTTTACTAAAACTGTTCAGGAGAGCGTATAGAAGGTGATTAAGTGTTGGATTGATTGTTTTGAATGACTTGGTTATTCTTGAGATATAGAGTGGTTAAGCAATTGTATGCTTTGAACTAGCTTATGCAGAGTCTTAGAGGGACTCTAGTGCCTTGGTTAGGCTGAGATAGATCCTACTGAGGGTCTGTGAGCCGCCTATAAGGTGGTTAGTCCTTATAACTTTAAGATAGAGGATAAAAAGGTTTAAATGGAAAGGAATAGCTTTTCTTTTCTTTTAAACGGTTGAGAATCGTTATTGATTCCGGTATGCCTTTATGTAGGGCGTGATATAGAGGCTACTGGTGGGAGTGACCACAAGGCCAGGAAAGCCAGTGTAGCGCTCAAAGCAGGTAAGCTCTCTATTCTTGGGAGTTTTTTCCTTTGATTGTGTTCCACCATACTCCAGGGGAGTGATGGTTATTGTATGTCATGATGCATGTATATTGAAATTGTGTATTACTGTTTTGATTGAAAAACATGTATATAATGTATGCGGATTGATGATGTGTTTGTTGATTGATGAGATTCTCTGATCAGTAGAATTGACTATTTATGTCTGAGTAAGTCCTATGAGAAAAGTGTCCATTTATATGGATGAAGCTTCCTCAGGCAATTATATGAAGTCCTGTGAGAAAAGTGCCCATTTATATGGATGAAGCTTCCTCAGGAAATGATATGCAGTCCTATGTGAAAAGTGCCCATTTATATGGATGAAGCTTCCACAGGCATGCACTGATAAATGTTATGTTTACATGCCATATACATGTGATGTGTATTGATAGTGTGATGGCTAGATGGTGTGATGCCAATTTTGATATTATATGCCATGAAAGTGAACCAGGGGGAGGAAAGACCTCCAAGGACCCTGAGTTTACTGAGATTGTTATCTCACCCCTGTTGGGGATTATTTTTTGCAGGTGATACTCAAGGAGCGGCTGATAGATCCCAGGGTAAGAGGCCCGAGTAGAGGGATATGGTTCTGTGGGAACCTTAGGCATAGAGTTTGAGAGCATGTTGGCTCTATCTTTTGATTTATGCTTGTACCCTGAGAGGGATGTGTGCAGTTTTGGTATATACATTGTATATTATGAGAATTCACCATATATGATGTACAGTGGGTGTTGTTAATGACGTTTGATTACGTCATTTTGTTTATTGCTTCCAAATTGATTATCTGTGATAATTGTTGCGCTTAACGACCATAAATCAATGTTAATGAACCGGATGCATACGGGGCGTTACATTTTATGGTATCAGAGCAGTTTCATAGGGAAGCATTATGTATGGTGAATTGTGTGTTATTCACTAATGTTTTAGGTGCTCATTATGACTATTGCACTTGTGGTCATTGAGTGTGGGCCTGATCAACTCACCCTTTTATGTGACATATGGAGTGCCATGGTGAGGACCCGAAACAATAGTGAGACGACGGGTGCAGATGGACAACCCGACCCAGTGATAGCCGCCTTGGCAGCTATGCAACATGAGATGGCTGCTAATAGGCAGGCGAATGAGGCCTTGTTGAAGGCTAATGAGGAGTTGATGACAGAGTTGAGATCTCTGCGGAGAGAGGACAGAGTACCTTCTCCATCACCTACCTATGAGGGCGAGGGTAGTCGCCATCAGGGTGGAGGTAGCCATCTTTCTAATGGACCTAGTCAGCACATAGGGGGCCAACATTCGCAGTCAAATGTTGAGAAGGATACAGCTGCTCGAGGGAAGATGCTTATTGCTTTTCCTAAGCATGACCCTCCAGCTTTTCACGGAGAGTATGATCCCATTGCTGCTGTCAGATGGTTGCAGGCCTTAGAGAAGATCTTCACAGTGATGGAATGTTCAGACCATCAGAGACTTCTCTATGCCACATACATGCTTCAGGGAGATGCTCATGAGTGGTGGGTCACCACATCTCAGCTGTTGAGAGGCCAGGGTGAGGCTATCACCTGGCAGACTTTTGAGGCCCAGTTTCTGGACAGATATTTTCCCAAAGATGCCAGAGAGCAGAAGCAGGCCGAGTTTGAGGACCTTGTCCAGGGGCAGATGACAGTAGATGAGTATTTGGCCAAGTTTAATGAGTTGACTAAATATGCTCATTTCAGGAGGACTCTACCTAATGTAGAGATTCTTGCTGCTAAGTTCCAGAGAGGACTTAGAGAGAGCATTGAGGAGAAGATAGCTGGTAGTGGGTCTAGAGATTTGGGCAGTCTGGTGAGACAGTGTCGGCGGGTGGAGGATATGATTAGGAGGCATAGTGGCAGCCAACCTACTTCTTCCGTGAGACAGGAGGTGAGGAGATCCAGTGGTCCAGGCCCAGCCGTGAAGGGCAAGGACAGAGATTTGGGGGTTTCTTCTCCATTAGACAGATTCAAGAAGGGCCCCAGTCAGAAGGGAGTGCCACAGAGACCAGGTCCACGTCCCAAATGTGCTAGCTGTGGGAGGAATCATTGGGGAGTGTGTCACACTGATCAACTGGTATGTTATAGATGTGCCAAGCATGGCCACTATGCTAGAGAGTGTCCGCAGGCAGGCGGCCGGGCTTTAGCTGCTCTAGTGATATCAGTAGCACCTACTGTAGGATACAAGGCGCGATTGGTGGCAAAAGGCTATTGCCAACGATCAGGAATTGATTATGACGAGGTATTTGCTCCCGTTGCTCGCTTGGAAACTATTAGACTAATTATTTCTTTGGCAGCTCAAAAAAGTGGAGCATACACCAAATGGATGTAAAGTCAACATTTTTGAATGGATTACTTGAAGAAGAAGTTACATCGAGCAACCAGCAGGGTATAAGGTCAAAGAACAAGAGGACAAAGTATTGAAGCTAAAGAAGACGCTTTATGGGCTAAAGCAAGCACCACAAGCTTGGAATAGTCGAATTGACAAGTACTTCCAAGAGAATGAATTCATCAAGTGTCCTCATGAACATGCATTATATGTCAAAATCAAAGATAGAGATATTCTAATTGTATGCTTGTACGTGGATGACCTAGGCTTCACTGGAAACAATCCAAGCATGTTTGAAGAATTTAAGAAAGTGATGAAGGAGTTTGAGATGATTGACATTGGATAGATGGCATACTACCTTGGCATTGAGATCAAGCAAAGTGAAGAAGGCATTTTCATCACCCAAGAAGGTTATGCAAGGGAGATGTTGAAGAAATTCAAGATGAAGAATTGCAAGCCTAAGTCTCAAGAACAAGCTACAGATATCCTCACCAAGCCACTAAAAAATGAAGACTTCATCAAGATGAGAAGTTTCCTTGGAGTTACAAAAAGAAAATCAAGTTTAAAAGGGTGTTGAATAATAATAAACTTGATTTAGGTCTATTGTGCTTAGTTGCTAACTGACCAAATATCTAGAAATATTTAAGAGATGTTTAGCTCAAAATCTAGAATAGTCCACTCTAGATATCTCCGTAAAAATATCTAGAGAATAGTTGTATCTAAAAACCTCCAACATAAATATCTAAGTTAGAAGAGTGTGGAGAATTCTAAAGAATGATTTGTAGCCATTAGATGAGAATTGTGTTGGCACAATCCTAGCCATTGGTTAAAGAGGTGCTACTAGTATAAATAGGAAAGTTTTTCACCATTTTATATCAAGACAAGAGAAAAAGAATGTGTAGTAATAAAATATTCTCTTTCTCCAAATTTCTAAAACTTTCATTGGTTTTTCTCAAATATTCTCCTTCCAACAGCTACATGTGGAGGTGTCATTAGAGACGAGAATGGTAGCTTTGTTCATGCTTTTTCTCGTCGCCTGGGTCATGTGTCAATTCTTGAAGCAGAGCTTTGGGGTCTCACTTGGGGCCTCCATAAGGCTGCTTCTAGGAACTGTCTTTCAGTGTAAGAAGAGTCTGACTCTTTAGTGGGGGTGAATCTCATCATCAGCGGGTGTCCAAATTCCCACTCGTTTTTTATTTAATAGAAGAAATCAAGAGGCTCAAATCTTTTCAGAATTGCTCCTTCTCCCGTATGATTCGGGAAGCTAACCAGTTAATTGATTCCTTCAGCCAGTATGGATTCTCTCAATACAAAGACTTTTATTTTTTATTTCTTGCTAGTTTTTGCGCAAGATCCCTTTTTGGGTGACTTTAAGTTGTATTCACTTATTGAGTAATAATAACTTTTGTGTTCAAGAGCTTTTCCCTAACCCGTAAAAAAAATTAAAACTAAACTGAAAACAAGATTAATCTTAAAAACAATTTTCAATAGTCAAAACCACTCTTATCAAACAAGTATCAGAACAAGTTTCTTCTTTGAGATCCTCCTCGAAACATCATTTCAGCTAACATCAAATTCAATGAAACCATCGAAATATCTAATACAACAGTAAAATAATGATTTTAACTAACGCAAAATCTAGAAAGCTAATTTGAATAGCCATGTTGAAATATTATTCAATCGCATAACCTAATCATGGTCCATACACCTCAAGTAAACATACAATTTTGTTTAGGAAGTAACTATATACATATAGTAGTGGAAAAAGAATATATAAGACCGTCTAAATTTGTCTTAATTCACATTCCATGTTTATACACTTACAAATTATTCCTTAATTTTCAATACATCATGTAATAAATCTATAAGGCCATGTTCGGTAATCCGCGGGTGACTCTTGAACTCACAGAAGCTGCCACGGCCACGTTTGAAATGCCGTGTTGCACGGGGATGAACATAGTTGAGGTAGGTGGCTTAGAAGACATGGGGGGGTATGCAGGTCTACATTTGTGGTCTGGTCTGGACAACATAGACTTTGCCATCCTTGATGACACCTTCAATGTCCTGAGGAGTGCCATACACCTCTTCAATTTCATTTCCTGCACGGGCAATGCTGGACAAGATTGACTGGCGAAAACTACCATCAAGGATCAGTTTGTCTGATGAGTAATCAAGCACTACCTTCTCGGCTTCATCCATTGGCACACTGTTCAGAAAGGAAACTCGGTCAACCAATGTCGGGAAGCTTGAAATGGAATTGCAAAATAATTAATTAATTCAAAGAGTTCACAGGACAGATTAATATCTCAGATCTCAATGCACATACTAATTTCTTAAGATCCCAAGGGTTGGTGTTAAAAGTTATGGAAACAGAAAGACCCAAAAGTGAGATACATTGCAATGACTCGTGTATCTTGGATACAATTTTTGCCTCAATTTCACATTCATTACGAGGGACAAACAGTAAAACGTGGATACAATTCAGTGCACTCATTTTATTTAGTTATAACGTTATTTGATAAACTTCTCGATAAGTACTTTATTGGAAAAGAAAATAAAAAAATAAAAGAAATTAAGTTTCTTTCATAATTTAAAATTAACTTGCACATTTTAACTCTTATAAAAGCTCTCGTTTAACTCCTTCAAAAAGCTGATTTTGATTTATGCATTAGTTAATTTTAACTTAAATCCATACAAACAAAACTATATGAAAGATGCTCATGGATGAAGAGATGTCAAAGTTTACCTGTCATAAAGGCCTGCACCAGCATAACCTTCTAGATCTTCACCATTGGAATCAGATCGAAAAATAATTGACTGTCTTATAAATAGGCCGACAGGTTTACTAGGATAACCCAAGACCTAAAGAAGCCCAAAACAATCAGCAGCATAAGGAAAAATTCTTGTAACGCATGCAGTACTGGTAAAGGTAATTTTATGATCTTATATTTGACACAATCAATAAATGAATGATAACTAAGGCCCTAAGCATAGAAAATACCACAAAAACAAATCGATATTACAAAAGTACCTGAGGAGAGTTCAAATCACGTTTCTTACAGATAAAACTCAAAGCACGACCAGGATAAGCTCCAACCAGTGTTTCTCCAAGTCCCTTTACCACCTATATCAAAAGAGTATCACACTTAAAATCATTCCTTTGTCCCATTCTTTCTTCAATGGTGAATATGTTTCCTTAAATGAATGGAAGAATAGGGGAAAAACACGACATACTTAAACATACCTCAGCATATATTTCCGATGAATCTCCAGAGGCAGGGTTAGTTGTGTGGATGACAAAAGCATAGTCAGCATTTATCACTTCCTGAACAAGGACTGCCATGGAAAGATATTCGTGGTCGAGTTTCACTTTTCTTGTGCTGAAGTATGCTCTTTCATTCCACTTTGAGCCCCACACCTTTTGTGAATCAAACAAACAAATGATATTGATTCATGAGCCGTAAAATAAGATTATACACAAGTATGCTAAAGGTTTTTCCACTAAAATTTGAAATAAGATAAATATATATTACACATTTAACATGGATATTTTGAAAAATATTTGTAACGACTGAACATTGCTAGCATGTCCTGGTGCAACAATAGAGGATATTTTAATAAAATAAAGGAGGAACAAGGAAAATCTGTGGGTACTAGATTGTGCATAATATTGCATAAGAAAAGGAAACCAACGTTACAACTTAAATTTCAAGGTTTTAACCCATCGCATGCATCATCTTAAGGATTTCTACATCTTGAATGTTATACAGGAGCCAATAAATTCATAATTGAGAAGGAAAAAAAAAGAAATTCATGAAAAATATTGTTAAAAAATGATTCAGGGAAAAAGCATTAGAACATATAATTTCCAGAACACATCATTTGTACAGTACAACGAGTATTGATATGATGAAACATCATCAACATAAATCAACATCCACAGCACCTTAAACCCAAGTTAATTAGGGTTGGTGATAGATGAACCCAATGATAAATACAAATAAGTTAAAAAAAAGGCTAAGAAAAAGAAGAAATAAGACAAGAGAAAAGAAAAATAAGATAAAAGAAAAGAAAGGTGAAAGACAGAGGGGAAAAAATAAAGAGGAAAGGAACTAAAAAATGATCATCTGAAACATAGAGATAATAACCGGTCTAAGCCTCCACCAAGCTTATAGTTTTTCTCCATTTCGTCCTAAGACACATTCTGCCAATTTATATTCCACTCCATTAAGTTTTATTTAATTACCTTTTCTCAGGTAAGTAGGTCTATCTCTCTTTGTAACTAGTTCTTGGTAACAAACTCTTGTTTTTACAGGAGTATCCAAGAGTCGTCTTATTATGTGTAAAAACCACATCAATTTATGCTCCCTCATCTTTTCACTCACCAATACTACTGTTACCTTTTGTCGAATATCTTCATTTCTTATCTTACCCTTCTTCGTATAACCACACATCCACCTTAAAATTCTCATTTCTACTACCCTTATTTTATGCTCATGTTGCCTATTTGCTGGTCAACACTCAGCTCCATATAACATTACACGTCTTACAGCTGTTCTATAGAATTTTCCTTTTAGCCTAAGGAAAATTTTGTAGTCACACAAAAATCCAGATGGACTCTGTCATTTCATCTACCATACTCTGATTTTATGATTTACATCCTCATCAATTTCTCCACCTTTTTGCAAAATTGATCCCAAGTATCTAAAACCATTTTTCTTGGGTACCTCTTTACCAAGTAAATAAACAGGATCTTGATCACCATCTCTTCCCAACGAAAACTCACTTCATATACTCAGTCTTATCTTGAACCTTTAGACTCCAAAGTGTTTCTCCACAATTCAAGTTTTCTATTAACACCATCTTTGGTCTCATCAATAAGTACAATACCATCTGCAAAAAACATACACCATAACACTTCCTCTTGAATATCTTTTGATAGTTCATTCATCACTAAGGCAAAGAGATAAGGACTAAGAGCCGAACCTTGGTGTACACCTACCGTGATAGGAAAATCCCTTGATGTTCCATTACAAGCTTTCACACATGTTGTAACCCCATCATACATATCCTTGATTGCATTAACATACTTTAATGATGTTTTTTTTTCTCAAGAGTCAACCATAGGACTTTTCTTGGGATCCTATCATATGCTTTCTTCTTTTCTCGGTACCTTTCAATTAATTGTCACATCAAGAAAATAGCTTCCATGTTACATCTTTCTGGCATAAATCCAAATTGATTTACAGAAACATTGGTCTCCCTCCTTAAGCGATGTTCAATAACTCTCTCCCACAACTTCATAGTATGACTTATGAGCTTAATCCCTCTATAGTTAGAACAATTCTGAACATCTCCCTTGTTCTTGTTAATAGGCACAAACATATTTTTCCTTCAAGCATCAGACATCTTATTTGTTTGAAGAATCTTATTGAAAAGATTGATCAACCATTTTATTGTCACATCTCTCAGGCCTCTCCATTTTATTGCCACATCTCAACCATTTTATTGTTCTAACTATAGAGGCATCAAGCTCATGAGCCATACTATGAAGTGGGAGAGAGTTATTGAACATCACCTAAGGAGGGAGACCAAGATTTCCGTAAATTAATTTAGATTTATGCCAGAAAGGTGTACCATGGAAGCTATTTTCTTGATATGACAATTAATGGAAAGGTATCGAGAAAAGAAGAAAGACTTACATATGATATTCATAGATCTTGAGAAAGCATACGATAGGTCCCAAGAAAAGTCTTATGGTAGACTCTTGAGAAGAAAAAGGTAGCATTAAAGTATGTTATGTAATCAAAGATATGTATGATGGGGCTACTACATGTGTGAAAGCTTGCAATGGGACAACAAGGTATTTTCCTATCACGGTAGGTGTTCACCAAGGTTCATCTCTTAGTTCTTATCTCTTTGCCTTAGTAATGGATGAACTAACGAAAGATATTCAAGAGGAAGTGTCGTGGTGTATGCTTTTTGTAGATGATACCATGCTTATTGATGAGACCAAAGATAGTGTTAATAAGAAATTGGAATTGTGAAGAAACACTTTGGAGTCTAAAGGATTCACGATAAGCAAGAGTAAGACGGAGTATATGAAGTGTGATTTTTCGCCGGGAAGAGATGGTGCTCAAGACACAGTGCATCTACTTGGTCAAGAGGTACCCAAGAAATATGTTTTTAGATACTTGAAATCAATTTTGCAAAAAGGTGGTGAGATTGATGAGGATGTAAATCATAGAATCAGAGCAAAGTGGATGAAATGGAGGAATGCATCTGGGTTTTAGTGTGACCATAAAATTCCGCTTAAACTAAAAGGAAAATTCTATATAACAGTTGTAAAACTGGCAATGTTATATGAAGTGGAATGCTGGCTAGCACATAGGCAACATGAGCACAAAATAGGGGTAGAAGAAATGAGGATGTTTAGGTGGATGTGTGGTCATACGTAGATGGATAAGATAAGAAATGAGGATATTCGACGAAAGGTAGCAGTAGTTTCGGTGTGTGAAAAAATGAGGGAGCATAGATTGAGGTGGTTTGGACACGTTATGAGACGACCACTAGATGCTCTCGTTAGAACAAGAGTTTGTTACCAAGAGCTTGACACAAATAGAGATAGAGGTCGACCGAAACTTATCTGGGGAAAGGTAGTTAAACAAGACCTAATAGAGTGAGATATAGATTGGCAGACGGTATGTCTTAGGACTGAATGGAGAAAAACTATAAGCTTAGTGAAGGGTTAAACCCATTAGTATGTCTATGTTCTAGTCGTTCCCCTTTTTTTTTAGTTCTTTTCCTCTTCATTTCTTCCCTCCTCTTTTCACCCTTATTTTATTTTTAGCTTTTTTTTTCCTTTCTTTTGTCTTAATTTCCTTTTTCTTCCCATCTCTCTTTCTCTTTCTTTGTTTTATTTCCAATTTATCATTGGGTTCATCTACCACCAACCCCAATTAACTTGGGTTAAAGGTTCGGTTGATGATGTTGATCTCTCAGGCCTCTCCACACTTCAATAGGGACGTCATTGGGTCCTAAAACTTTATTATTATTCATCCTCTTTAAAGTCTCCTTAACTTTATTTGTATTAATTCTGCGCACAAATCTTCTATTCAAATCATCATAAGCGTTCTCCAAGTCCATCTCACTTTTATCACCATCCCCATTAAAAAGTTTATTAAAGTAATTTAGCTATCTTTCATTTACATCTTCATCTCTTACCACAAGTGTTTGATTTTCATCCTTGACGCATCTAACTTGGGTGAGGTCTTTACTCTTCTTATCCCTCATTTTTGCAAGTTTGTATATACCTTTTTCACCATTCTTGCTCCCAAGATTTTTATACAAATTGTCAAAAATCTTGTCTCTAGCTTCCCGCACTGTTTTCTTTGCATTTTTTCTCGCTACTCTAAACCTTTGCAAGTTTTCTTCATTGGAACTTTTATGCAAAGCTCTAAAGCATTCCTTCTTCTGCTTAATTGCCTCTTGCACCTTTCAATTCCACCACTATGTTTCCTTTGTAAGAACTTTGTTTCCTTTGCTTTCTCCTAACACTCTCCTTCCCACATTTTGAACACATATAGTCATCTTATTCCATATATCATTTGCTTCTCCAATAGACTTTCATGGTCCTTCACGCTACATGTTTTCCTTGAACTCAAATTGTTTTCCTCCTTTAGCTTCCACCACCTTATCCTTAGGTTTTGAGTCTTCTTCCTCATATTCAGTACTTTGTCGAACCGAACCTCTAGAACTACCAACTTATGTTGCGTAGACATATTCTCCAAGGTAGACTTTGCAGTCGATACGTGAATTTCTATCTTCTCTTCTAGCCATAAAGAAATCAATTTGGCTACGATTTTGTCAACTATAATAAGTGATAAAATGAGACTCCCTTTTTAGTAAACTGTGTTCGCTAACATCAAATCATAGGTTAATGCAACGTTCAAGATATCTTCTATAGTCTCATTTTTCATCCATAGCAAAAACCTCCATGAATTTTATCAAAAGCTCCACTGCTTTTACCAATATGACCATTTAGATCTCCTCCAAGGAAAATCTTCTCCTCTTGTGATATCCCTCTCAAAATCTCCTCCAAGTCTTCCCAAAATTGATTTTTTTGACTTGATTGCAATCCAACTTGGGGTGCATACATACTAAGGATATTTAAAATTAACTCACTCCAAGCTTAATTATCATAATCCTATCACCTTTCCTTTTGACGTCCATGACTTTATCTCTGAAACTTCTATTGATCATAAAAATAAAAGAAAAATTATGATGATTAAAATATTGGTATGATGAAAATAAAAGAAAAATTAGATTAAATATTGGCCGCCAATAGCATCTCAAGAAAAATATTTCAAATTTATAGACAATATTGAAAATGTAACGGCAGTGGGCAGTGACAAAATATACCAATAAAGAAAACTTTTTCTTGCATAAGATATAAACTTAAATGAAACAGGCATCGAACCTAGTTCATGCAATATAATTTAGATTGAGGGAAGTCTTAACCTTTTTTATAGCTATCCAAGCTTGTTCCCATCGTTGTTCACCTTCATCACCTGGCCACGGCATTCCAGAACTCTTCATTTTAGTTTTCAACTCCTCTACCTGAATATAGTTAATTTTTAATTCATTGGCTTCATCATAGATATCGTTTATGTGGAGTGGTTTAAAAACTTAATCAAAGTAGCAGAAGAGCTTTAATATCAACTTTTGGAATTCCAAAAGGAGTAACACCAGAAATGCTTTGCGCTGGAAACAAAAATAAAGGCCATCTTCAATAAACAACTAAAAAAATAGAGAGATTTTGAAAGATATATTTGGAAATGGGAGGAAGGGGTATTTGGGTTGTCGTAACAGAAATGTTGAGACTCGTTTTGGAATTCCAATTCAAGTGGAGTTATTAGATAAGCATTCTTTAGTGTGTAATAAAAAGGGACCAATAGTAGTACAGTTTGATATATATAAGAAATACCAATAAATATATATATATATATATATATATATATATATATATATATTCTGATTACATGAAAACCCTGAATATATCAAAATCATGTATTACATATTATATATAACAACCATCAAGACCAAACCTTGTCCTATTAGGTGTTGTTAGTTAGCTACATAAATCAAATATATTCAGAGTAAGGTCCCTTTTAATTTTATATGCAACAATAAGAAACAAAAGAAAGAAATATGTTTATTGTATCATGTCAAAGTTAAGACTAGTACTTAAAGTAACATACCAACTGGGATGGTGCATTCAACTGTAGAACTGTCTCACGAATCTCCTTGAGAACACTGAAGTCTCCCTCAGTTAACTTCTTTTTCAAATTATTGATCCTCTCAGCCACCGCCTGTTAGTATATGCAGTCCAACATTTCATTAGACAACAAGGAAGGCTTGCATAAAGTAAATAAAAATGAGAGTAAGTCATGAACCTCAAACATACAGTTACACAATTGTTAGGGGATCATCAGTATCAGCTAGAAGAGCTGTTAGGGAACGAGTTCCTTCCAAGAGATTGAGAGATTACTATTGTCCTTGAAGCATTGTAAAAAATAACCGAGGGAGTTATAGCCTGTTAGAGTAGTTATGTTTCCTGATGTTTCTGTGTATACGTGGCATGTTGCCATTGGTTGATGTTAGGAGTTAGTTAGTACCTTGAGGTATAAATACTCAAGTTGAAAATGCATTCGGGCTGTCTAAGAAATAAAATCTCATTCAGTTCTTTCTGTCGATTTTTTCTTCTCTGTTTCTCTTCACAGAGGACTGGGATCTAACAACAATCTTTGAGATTTAACCTATGGACTACTATGCTTTAATATAAGTTTGCCTCTGCCATAATCTTTATACTCCTAGGTTATAAGTTATAACACAAACAGTAACTGCAACAAGGGTGGGGGAACCCCATTTTGCAATAGGGTAGGGCACTTGAAATGTATTTAGAAAGGTTCAGTTATCATAAAATATGACATGAAAGTTGGATTTAACACCTTAAAGTTCATATTCAAATATATCCACCAATTAAGAGTTACTATTCTTTTTGTATACAAATTGACAACTGCCATGATCAAATACAATAGGTTTAGCTAAGCCAATATGTGTGTATTCCAAATCACAATTCTCGTAAGTTAAAAAATCTCACCACTTGATAGACATGGAAAATCTACACAAAAGATAACCACAAAACACAAGCTGCACAATTCATTATGCAACATGAAAACATATGGGCAACAGGGTAACATGTAGAACCTGGTTTGGTTTATCAGAAAGAACATGTTCGAAAACTCCAAATGGTATGGCAACTGAGGTAGGAATTCCAATCCAAGAAGCTACTTTCCCTTTTAAATAAGAGATATTACGAGATTTAGCTCCAACCTGGGAAAACACAACCTTATCCAAGTTATGCTAAAGGAAACCTGTATAAGAAAAGTGTACATGTATACTGACACACCTGGTGCATTTTGGTGGGTGGAAAGGCAAAGACATAAGGATAAACAACTATAAACGCCCAAGTTAACAGTGAATTTTTGAAACCTAACCATTTCACCAGTGAATTCTTCAGATGAGACAGCATATCTACCACTAAACTTCTTTCTGGCCAGAGATATGGGTGACACAGAACCAATACCTTTCAGTTGAGTTGATTTGTCATCAATAAACTCACCCTCCTTGACCTCACTGTAAGAAATTCCAAGAGATAAAGACAAATAGTATAAGAAAGGATATAAACACAGAAATATAGGTTAGGAAACAGGAGGTGAAGTGAATATTTTAGCATAAAGGCATTTAAAAATCTGTAGAACTTTAATCTAAAGCAGAAACAATGTTACCTATAATCTACATCAGCAGATGTAGGCTTTAAGCGTAAAAGCTTTCCTTTATTTTCTTGGAGGTTAGCCAGGATATTGGGGTCAAAGCATGTAGCAAAACACACCTGGAAATCTCAACTTCAGCATTTGACAGTCATTGCATATGAAATCTCATCGGCAATAAATATCATATGCAAGATAAATATGATAAGATGAAGTTGGCTACATGGCTAACATATCATTGGGCTTGATTAAAAAACCACAAGATAACATATGATATCTATTTTATAATTTATTTCTTGGATTAATGGACATCACATTCTGTAACAGGTTAGCTGATGAAGCCTGTCAAGTCTTTCAATCAAGTCCGTTTAGTTGGTCAAGTCTAAATTTGAACTTCATATCAATTCTGGTAGAAACCCAAGCCACAAAAATAGAAAAGAACGGATAATATTGCTGAAATAAGAAAGGATTACAGAGAAAGTGAACTCTCACTACCCAGAGCCTAAAGCCTTATTCTCTGCCAAGCCTACAGCCAAAAGCTGCTAACAACATTTAGACTCCCCATTCTTCTCCTCCTCACTTAAGTGTAATAACTGGCTCCTGCAATTAGAATACCCCCATTAGCCTAGTAATAGTAACTGACTCTGCACAATGTGAATACAAATTCCAGCACTTGCCCAGACAGCAAGTTCTCCTGGCCTTTCACATTTTGACCTTTTATGTCTCTTCTGGTATATTCCAAATCCTGGCCTTTGATCTAGCCCATTAACCAACTGTCCTTAGATTTCCCCAAAACCCTTTTGTTTACATTATCAACTCTAACAAATTCACAGAATTTCACATATTGGATGCTGACTTTGATGATAATCAAATTCTGAATCAGCTGAAAACAAAGATGAATTGTTTTAAATTTAATAAAAGAATTTATTATAACTGATAAGTTATCATTGTTATTGAAGTATGTTAATTTACAGATGGAGCATACACTAAAATGTCATTATAGTTAAAAGAGGGAGAGCATGTTATTTGACTATGGTGATCAAGAGCCAAATTAAACAAGAAACACACAGGTCCATGATTTAATAATAGTAGCCTTAAATATAAGCAAAATATCCTGGCTACCCAAAGCATGATACCTTGCTATTTCTTGCTCGTACAGAAACATGGGATAGGACATCGGGCATATCAGGTGTCAGGACAGCAACTGTACCATCTGGAATTTCTTCCTCTCCTTTCACACTCTTGGCTATCAAAATTGTAGGTCGCTCATATGATTTGTTTTGAACAGTAAGCAACTCATCTACAACCTCAACATATCCAACAGTTTCAACTGGGCTAATAACCTGCCAGCTGTTTCAGACAATTATGATTGCATGAGAACGTTATAATTATCAAAACCATAGAATAATGATGTGCAGTCTAGCAAGCTAACAATATTATATTGCAGATGAAATCAGGGATTCAACATGAACAAGCATGATCAATTTCACCTTCCAAGATGAGCTGCCTTTCGGAGCACAGGATCCAGTCGATTTAGAAGAGTAGACAGAGAAGCAGCAGATCCAGCACGGATAATTTCTTCAGTAAATATTTCCACCTGCAAAAGGAGATTTTCAAGAGAGAAACAAAGGGAAAAAATGGAAGATAGAAAACAAATACCAAAAATACATACGGCCCATCTGTCCACGCCAAGCAGTGATCCAAGATATTCTGCCGATGGTTGCAGAATTTCCTGGTATAAATGAGCCTTGTTTGTTAGTGCAAGGCGGGTTCTGTCAAGGACTGATTTTGCGTACAATGCCCAATGAGTATCTTTACTCTTGCACATGCTTAAGGCAACATCCCATCCCTTCAAAAGAAAACAAAGAAATATTAAATTGTGGTGGATATTTTCCTTTTTCTAGACAAATATACCATGAAAATCTATAAGACCTTACACTGTAATTTAGCACCAATACTGGAACAGCATCTGTGATTATCTAGTATTGTCATGAGCCTTTTACAAAGTATACTCTGTTTTGAGAAGCTTAATTTTGCAGAAAGCAATCTCAATTCTCAAATTAATGTGGAATAAGTATTTATAAACTAGTGTTGTGCTGGGCATTGACCATGTTGCTTTAAATCATAATCCATAACGAATAGTGTATTGACCAAAATTAAAAAATAAAAATAAAAACACAATGAACAGCTGTAAATAATAATGAAGTCATGACATTGTTAGGCATGAGAATGTTCCCAGACAACTAAAAGTTTACTATAGAAAAAGGAAAGAGCGGGGGGCGGGGGGAAATTAGATTGAAAGTTTTGGGATGGTTAAAGTGTTAGTACTTAGTAGCCTTATTATAAGTGAGGGGTTTTTTCTATTATAAATAGACCTCTATAGGGAAAAGGAGAGGCATCATTTATAGGTGTAAATTGTGCCTTGGATCTTTGGAAAGGGGAAACCCTTGGAGGAGAACCGTTTCTCTTATTTTCTGTACTTTCCTTACCAATCAATAAAACTCTTTCTATTCTTCTACTGTCATTCTCGGTACCTAACAGACATGGATTTATACTTTTTTACAAATAACTGCTACTTTGACACTGCAATTAAATTCAGTTTACATTTAAAACAAAGCATTTTAAAGTAGTGCACAACCCAGGTCTTCGATGTAAGTGAAAACATTTTCAGATAACATGCCACATATATAAGATTTATAAGCCTGAGTCTGCATTTTGAAATAACATGACTGGTGAGTATGAAATAAAAATGGGAAGTCACTATACCTTCAAACAGTAGATAAGATCTTCATTGTCATCCGATGAAAGTGCAAGATTTTCAAGAACCAAGCTAATGAAGTACATTATTTTCTGCATAGTCCATATTTAAGATCTGTTAAAAAATTGATTTAAAATAATATATATATCAACATAAATAAATCCAGTAAGCAACATTTAAAACCAATTAGACCCTCAAAACAGGGAATCACCTCAGGTCCAGCATTGTTTAACTCCTCATAACTCCTTTCCACTGCTGTTCTAACTGTAGAATCAAGGGCAACATCCAAAAATATAAGATCTTTCAGACGATTTTGGGATTTACTGAGTGATGGTTGGAGTTCCTGACGAGCCTCAAGCAACCCCTATTGCATAGAAACAATCATATATTAGTATTAGTATAAATAGGGCTAGTGCTTTGTATTTCATATCTTGTCAAATCAATACCAATTTCACATTATTTATTTGCATATTCTCAATTTTCCTTTTTTCATACCTAAATTATATAATTTCAATGTAAACAAAAAATGACTATTGATAATATTAAAGTAGCATATACCTCAAGAAGTGGTTCAACATTCTTCTCTTCAACGTGTTCCATGACAAACTCAAGTAATTCCTGCATGAGGTAGATCGAACAAATAATTGTTATAATTCAGAATACATAACAACATTATAAACAAATTTATAACAACTTAATTAACATAACTGGAAAACCAGTAGGTAAACCCGGCACTGGATTTATCTTCACCCCTACCATGAAGCCCTGACCCTGAGGAACAACAAAGTGTAAATTAATAGCATGAAAATCACTCAAAATATATGGTTCACTTGGCAACAGAGGTTTTATCTGTCTTGTTACCTCAGATTTGTAGCCCATACAATTTGAAATAGCAGATTCAAGATCTGCACCGGAATGAACTGCCTGTATATGATGTAATCAAACCAAAATCATCATATAACAAAATATAATCCATAATGTGAGCCAAATATGTGAAGGGTACTAGGGTGGGAAACACATGAATGGACACAATCTTCTAAGAAGGCCACCAATGAGGGAATGAAAGGTGAAACAAATCTTCAAATCAGTAGCAGTAGTAGATTCCTATAGACTGTAAGGTAGAAACCCAATGAACCTCCCCCCTCCCCATTGCAGCTTATCATTAGCAACAACAAACCTTATCTGAAAAAATTGAACTCCAATTTGTTTACTTTCTTATGCTAATAGGAATACAAAGCAGCAGCAACTTTTCTATCATGATCATATCCCAATGTATATGCACCCATGTTCGCACAACAGTAACAATTGTAACAAAAAAGATAAATATTGAATAAAAGCCAAGATCTTTTTCAACTGGCATGCATTCACTAGCTGAAAGAGAAGAAAGAAGAATAAGGAAAAAAAAACACATAATTAAGATCAAATATATAAATATAACCTTTAAAGTCCTCATGTAGTTTCCCAGATCTCGCAGAAGACCTTCCTTCTGATCTCTCCTAAAATTTGGTTCAGAATGGATGGCACGGTCATAGCTCAGAAGCCGTTCTTTTGTTATTCCATTGTCATTCAATGTTTTCCAGTAAACATCAATATCAAAGTCACTATTTATATAATCAATTAGTGCCTGGAGAGATTTAGCGAAACATCAACAGTGAGGACGATAAGGAAAACCATAAGAAATTACAAGGAGAACAACTAAAAGAATCTAAGATCTAACAGAATAACAGAAAATTAAAACTAACTGTGAGTGTATTAATTTCTTAAATAAGGAGAGGATCATACAGATATTTATAGGCTAGACAAAGAGTGCTAGAGAAACCATTCAGTGCTGCTTAGCACTTACTAGACTCAATAACTAACCCAAATCAGTTATAGAAGAAAAACTAGCCTACAGCCGGTCTACCGTTAGACAGTGAACCTTTTAAACAAAGTTTAAACATATACTCTTATACTACCCCCACAAACTCAAGGTTCTTGATAAAAACAACAACAGTCAGTGGTCTTAAGAACTAGCAAGGAGGGATCACACTTGCTTTGAACAAAACCAAACCCTAAAGAGTCTTAGTGACCCTCGCATACCATGCCCTAGTTGCCTGTTTAAGGCCATAAATGGCCTTCTTCAGCTTGCAAGCAAGAGTAGAATCAGTGGTTTCAAACCCTGGTGGCTGAACCATGTACACCTCCTCAGTTAGAAGTCCGTGTAGAAAAGCATTATTAATATCTACTTGTTGAATTGGTCAACGATTAGCGAGGGCTATGGACAGAATGAGTCGAATAGTTACAGTTCAATCACTGGAGAAAAAGTTTCTGGATAATCACAACCAAACTTCTGATGAAATCCCTTAGCAACCAGCCTAGCTCTGTACCTATTCATTGTCCCATCTGGATTTTCTTTAATCCTGAAATCCCACTTACAGCCAATGGTTGCCTTCCCTGATGGAAGAGAAGTCAATGTCAAGGTTTTGTTTGCCATTAGAGCATCAAACTCAGCTTGCATGGCTTGTCTCCATGGAGGAGAAATTAAGGCCTGCTTCACAATAGAAGGTTCAGCAGTAGTAAAAAGAAAAGTAAGAAGAAGTTTAGGTTTGACAATGCCAGACTTGGAATGAGTCTGCATAGGATGAACAGAAGAGGAAGGCTGTTCAGAAACAGATTGAGTCTGTTCAGGAACAGTGACATGACCAGAATTAGGAACAGGACTTGACAACTCAGAAGCTGAGTTTGACTGATTAGACTCAGAAGACACAGACTGAGAAGGGGAAATCTGTTGACAGGAAACAGATTGAGGAGTAACATGCTGTATAGGAATGTCAGAATTTGAGGAAATAGGAGCAGAATTAGGTGAGATTGTAGGCTGAGGAAACAACTCCAAGAAGTAAAATTCTGGATGTAGTAGTTGGTGTGGGAGGTTGAGCTTTGTGTTTAGCAAAAGGAAAAGTGGTTTCATCAAACAGAACATCTTTAGAGATGAAAAGCTGTCCAGTGGATTAGCCTTTGTGACAAGAAGAATAGCCAATAAAAGTACTTAAGAGTGGAGCAAAATTGGAGTTTGTGCTTGTTATAGGGTCACATGAGAGGGTAGCAAGCACACCCAAAGACCTTTAGGAAAGAGAAGTCAGGAGATTTATCAAATAACAAGACAAGAGGAGTAGAATGAGGAGAATGTGAAGCTGGAGTTCTGTTTATAAGATAAACAGCTTAATGAAAAGCATGATCCGAGAGTGGAAGGGAGGCATGAGATAGAAGTGTGAGCCCCATTTCCACTATGTGACGATGCTTCCTCTCCACTATACTAGTCTGATGGTGAGTGTGAGGACAGATTAGTCTCTGATGAATACCAAAAGAGGTAAGATATTGAGTGAAAGGTAAAAACTCCCCCTCCCCCCAATCAGTTTGAATTTCTCTAATTTTCTTGTTTAGTTGAAGCTCAACCAAGGTCTTAAACTGTTTAAAATTGGCAAGTGTATCAGACTTTTGTTTAAGAAAGTAAATCCAAGTATATCTACTATGAGCATCAGTGAAAGATACATAATATTGATAACATGAAATGGGTGATGGACCCCAAAGATCCAAGAATATAAGTTGTAATGGTTCATATTCAGTAAAGGAAGGTTGAGAGGGTAATTTGTGAGATTTTTCCCATACAACATGCTACACATAAATCAGTACTCATTTCATTAGTAGGTATCTTACACAATTTGAGTACATGAGACAAAACAGTAAAATTTGGATGGCCAAGCCTATTGTGCCAAAGAGAACCTAAAGTAGAAGTGTGTGTAGGTACAGTGTGAGTAGTTTTTAACACTTGAACAGAATGAAAAACACTTTGAACAGCAGTAGAAACACTGTGAGCAGAATTGGACTGATTTGAGTGTAGACTTGAGCTGAGAGGAAGAGATGGAAACTGATAAAGCGCATATGAACCAAGGAATCCTTTTAGTAGGACAGAATGATCAACCTGTGATTTGACAAAACAGAGAGTAGGATGAAATTCAAAATAGACATTGTTATCTTTTGCAAAAGTATTAACACTAACAAGATTTTTAGTGATACAAGGAACATGCAAAAGATTTGAGATAAAGAGTAACATTAGAACAAGAGGTAGACTGAAATTTAGCTGAACCAATGGACTTGATAGGCAAATCTTGACCATTTCCAAGGAAAACATTTTCATTCCCTTGGACTGCAGCAGCATTGGGGAGATGTTCACCATCAGTGGAGACATGGTGAGAAGCATTTGAGTCCACAACCCAGTTTTGGGACGGTCATGTAACTGGCTGAGCTGAATTAGCTAAGTACACTTGTGGCAAAGAAGTTTGATAGGTCATTGGTGCTACTGAATACTGAGGCATGGATGGAGCTGCTACAGTAGAGAGGGTAGGTGCTGTATAAGTTATTTTGATGTGCCTGTGATTGTGGAGGACCAAACTGAGTGTAGTTTGGTTGTAAGTGAAATCCTGGTGGTGCAGTGTAAGTAGCTGGAGAATTAGGAAACTGTGATGTCCAGTGGCAAACTGATTTGGTTGATAAGTGTTTTGCTGAGGCATGCAGGATGAGTCAAACCTGTAGTGACAGTAAGCTGCACTGTGTCCAAATTTACTGCAGACTCGACACTGGACATTACTGATACCACCATGACCACCGTGATGGCCACAAGCCACCACGCTGACCTCCACCACAGCCACGAAAGCCATAGCCACCATGCTGATAGTTATTGTAAGACTGATTGTGAGAAGAATTTGATGAGTTCGACTTCGACTGAGTATACTGAACAACAGAGGAGGAGGAAGCATAAGACTGCTTTGTAGCAGTGGCCTGAGTAAGATTGAGAGACACAATCTCTGTTTGCTTGTTCCTTTTGATGCATGCTTCTTGTGCAACTAACAGTGAACCAATTTCAGAAAAGGAAAATAGCTCAGGCTTGGTAGTCATAAGCAGTACCAGCAATTCATACTCAGAAGGAAGACCTTCAAGGATAACATTTAGTTGTTCATGCTCTGAAGCAGGATCTCCTATGGAGTAAAGCACATCAACAATAACCTTAATGAGAAGTAAACTTATCTGCTTTTTTGGAGTTGTGAAGTTCCATTCGCAATTGTCATGACCTAGCTTTGGTCTGAAAATGAAAATAGGTGTGGATTTTCTCCCAAATCTGAAAGGAATGTTTGAATCCAATTACTATAGGTAAGAAAGAAGGAGAGAGAGAGAGAGGATTGTAACCAGGTCAGAAGAAGCTGATCCTGAAGCTCCCTAGTGCAATAAAGAGGATTTTCAATTCCTGCATCTAGATCAGAAACTGAGAGAAATTGCATGGGAATCTCAGGATTCACCAAAAATCGATGAAGACGATGTGCAGTGAGCACAGGATCAACCTGCTGCTGCCAAATGAGAAAATTTGAGTTGGAGAGTTTCTCCAAGATGATATAAGGAAAGTTTGCCGGAAAAGAGGAATTCATCAGCAAAGCTGGAATAGAAGTGGAAGAATCGACACCAGTTGGCGGAACCATGGTGAATGGTGTAGGTTGAAAAGGACCAGAAGCCATTTGAGAAGCTTCTCAAGCTCTGAATACAATAGAAGAATCTAAGATCTAACAGAATAACAGAAAACTAAAACTAACTTATTAATTTCTAAAGTGAGGAGAGGATCATACAGATATTTATAGGCCTGAGTCAGCACTGACTAGACTCAATAATTAACTTGAGACACAAATCAGTTATAGAAGAAAAACTAGCCTACTGCAGGTATTCTGTTAGACAGTGAACCTTTCAAACAAAGTTTAAACATATAATCTTATAACAACAACTACATTACCTGACAGATTACAACATCATCAGGACTAGTATTATTGTGTAATTTCTGGTGCCATTCCTCCATCATTCCACCTTTGCAGTTGTTATTTCTCTGCAAGTCAAATAGAAAATTTGCACGTAAGTTAAGATCAATGCATATGCAGACAGGAGGGAAACACTAAGGAAAAGCAAATAAAAATTTTATGTACCTGGATAACAAGGATTTCATCCCGAATCCTCTGTCCGACATCTCCTTCACCTCCACGACCAACAGTAGACAAGATCATCCTCACAATTTCCCTATACTGTGGATAACTTGCATAAACATCCTGGAGCAAGTCTGTAAGCCTATCCTGTGCTTTACTTATCTCACTGTTCCAATCAGTAACCGATACTTTTGATCAGAAGAGGATCAAGCACAGAGAGGAAAGGCAATAAACAAGCCAAATTTAAAACAGAAAGTTGATATTATGATTAATAATCGATATTTCCCATAAGGGTTAAAATTATTCATTGTCCACAAGCAAATAAACCAAGTGATGCTAAACATTTTATAAGGCGGTCTACCGTGGCTTCACATTGTAATTTTTGTTCCATATGAGCTGCCTTGTAGCCATGAATCTCATCCACACCAAAATCCCTGCAAGACCCAGTTGACCAGCATTTTTGGCTTCATCTATCAAATCTGATGCAATGTTAAATCTGAAGGAAAGAAAAAAGATGAGTGATCAACCCAGATCCAATGGAACAAGGTAACATCCTAATAAATATTTTGGTAAGCACATTAAATCAGCAATGATGCTACAGTACATAAGATTTGATGGAGGTAAATTTTTAATTACCACATCATGGATTGATTGGAAGCAAAGTAATAACGCATCAAAAAGTAGTAAAAGTTTTTAAGGGATTACTCACCGATGCATGAAGGACTTTTGTGCCTCACTTTCCATTTCTGCTATTTTATTCAACAAGAACTTGGCTGTACCTTTGCCATCGCCAAAATCCTACAGAAAAAAAAATATTGTTGCTCATGATAAAAATGGTGATCGGCCATCATAATTTGATAGGGAGTAAATACAATCACAATTTCAGGGAGTGTAACCTTTTGTTTCTGCTTCTTCCCACCAAATTCAATATAAAAATTTGATCCGTTGTTCTTTATCCATTCTCCATCCGACAAAATGACGAAAGGTATTCCTTTAAAAGTATCATCATCAACCTCTATATCCAAGGACTGGACCTGAAATTGTATTTCATGTTATGAATTTCTTTTAGATTCAAATCTCAAAGAGCTAAAGACTATAAATACTTCATAATGATATTGTAGACACCTCATAAGAAGGATGAGACGAAGAACCAGCTTTGAAAGGTGTTTCAGCAGCCTCATTCATAGTAATAGATCCAGGGGGCAGAGCAGTTTCAGGTGGTACCTAAGATTGCCATTGAGTTTTCATGTAAATAAAATGCCCGTAGAGAATGATGAAACAGGACAAAACAATTTTAACAGCCAAAGTCTTCCTGTCAGGTTTATAGTCAACAATATACACTTACCAACCACTCTTCAGATGTTCTCGATAAGGCCCAGTGAAGTGTAAAAGGTTTTTTCGATTCTGTAGCTAGGTGAACCTTAATCTTGCCAGCATCCTTGGTAACAAGGACCTTAAAGATATGAAAGACTATCAAAGTTAGGATGGTCAACAAAAGAAGAGCCACTAGCATAAAACATCAATTTGACAGAATAGTCCCACCAGAAGATCATTATCACCAAGCTTGTATATTGTCTTATTCAAAACAGGACCACTTTCATATTCTTCCCTTGCATTGGCATAATGTTCAATTACTGTCAAGGCTTTTGGAGCATCTATAACTTGTTTAACTATATTTTGAGCAACATTTCGGTTGATAAGCTGCATCAAATCTCTCTTTTTCCTCTGTATTCTTTCAGCACGAAAGTATTTTTTGGTTTTCAATTGCTTGGCAACTTTAGTCTGTATCTCTCCTTTGACAATCTTCTTCCGTATCTCCTCCAGAGAAGCCCCCTTCTCAAGCTCTGCTAACAATTCTTTTCTTGCTTCCTCAAATTCCATCTAATTCAATTAAGCAGTGAGTGCCAAAAAGTATTGTTAGAGAAAATGAAATATAATTTTGACAATCTAAGTAATTAATATTTAATACTCAGCAGAAAAAAGAAGAAATCAGAAAACATGATATAAAGTTACAAGTTGTTGTTCCTGAGAGTAGTTAGGCTTCCCAGCTTTTTCCCACCGTATAAAAGCTTGAATCTGTACAAGTTCATCAGGGATGGTCTTTGTTTCAGAAACAGAAGGCTCCTTTACTTCGGCAGCTTTAGTTTTTTTAGTTAACCTTGCATGGAGATCTTGCACAGAAGTACCCCTGGCTACTTCCTCCAGCAGTTCATTCCGAGCTGCTTCATATTCCTCCTAACATATTTAAGGGGGAAATTATATACAAATAGTGTGTGTGAAGACAAGGTGCATTAGTCCTGACTAAAGCAGTAAAATATATCAAGCTAATGTTGAATTCCAGCTTAATAGGAGTGGGAAGGATCCTAGAATCAAGTTAAATGAGGATTAGGAGTCGGAATATCAATAAACCTAGAGAATACTTACGCAAAGCATTAATAAGAGATTGCAAAGACTAAACTTTTTCAGAGGTAGTTATGGCAAGCATAATCAAGAACATTTACCCTGGATACATTCAGAAAAATAGATTTGATATATTCTTCGAAAACATAGCAAAAAAGCAATATAACAGCAAAATTGGAGAGCAAAACAAACTTATGGAAAACTTGGAAAATCATAATAAGAATCTGCTAAACAAAGTAGGAAGCAAACTTCAAAAATTTGCAGCTAAATGCATGACATGAAAACCATTTGATTACTGACCTTCTCTTGCTCTGGAGTGTACACCTGCTTACCCTTTCGTTCCCACCTAAGATATGCTTGAATCTGTACAAGGTCTTCCGGAACTGAAACTTCTTGAGATAGTTTACTTTTTTCTGGTAACTTGATGTGAAAGTTCTCACCATTATTCTTAAACCTACACTTAGAAAAAAGTAAATAACTATGTTTAAATTTACTGTGAAATTGTTAATTGAATAAAGGGTAGAGAAAAAACAAGATTATGAAAAACACACCACTTATTCTTAGCCTCATCAAGTATGAGGAACTCAATGGCTTGGGCAGCAGGATCGTCAATTTCTATTTTAAGGAAGGATCCTAAGTCGGACTAATAAGAGAAAAACAAAAGGAAAAATAGTCAAACAATAAGTAAATCTATATTTAAATCAGTAAAGTCAGTTTACTAACATTCCCAGGAAACTTTGTTTTATTTTGCAGTTATTATTGAAAACTTACTTTCACGAAAGGAGTTCTAAGAGCTCTGTTCTTATAATTTTTAGTTCCATCTGGGCAACTAGAAGGAAGAACCCACTTCCTGAAAATTAAAAAAGTAAATAAGTCTCCTTCAAGTTACAGGATATATTACAGACAAATTAACTCACCCAAACACTTAAAACTCTTGAGGAATATCAAAATAACTTACAAAAACTAGTACAGAACATACCCTGGCTGATCACGCACAACTCCCCAATGTAAAAGCAGAGACTCACTATTATATGAAACCTTAATATCTACTTGTCTTGCAGCTCCTGGTTCTGAAGAACTAACAGCAACCTGCTCCATTGAATAACATCATCCATTAGCTAATAACACATTACTACAATCTCATATTTATCATTCATAATTCAATATTTTGAGCCACAGCTGAATACCTGCAACTCAATATTTCCATCAAGGTTGAACTTCCCAGAAAGCTGCTCCATTGCCAAAAATGCAGTCAATACAAAACTCAAATTCAAGTTGATAAAAACAGACAAGCAGAGAAGCACATTGAATGATCGATTAAAATTTACACAGACAAACACACAATACGTTAATTTTGAGCCCAAATTAACTTCTTTTTTATTCGTAGCAATCGAAGACATGTAGGTAATTTATAACAACTCATGCACCCTGATCTTACTTTACCAACATTACCAACTGAACTAGACCCCTATAGTACGTAAATTTTGAGCCCAAATTAACTTCTTTTTTATCGGTAGAAATCGAAGACATGTGCCAAGTAGTGTATAACAACTCATGCACCCTCACCTTACTTTACCAACTTTACCAACTGAGCTAGACCCCTTGGTATTACATACACAAGCTATTGTCTCGTGTACAAGTATTCAATGCCTCAGGCGAACTAACATTATATTTTCAATGTTCCGCTCTAGACACTGTCAAGGCTCAAGAGGAACATGCTTCACCATTTCCATTAAAATTACTGTTTCTTTATAACATTGTTACAGAGCTACATTCAAGGTTACCTACCACTAACAGACATCCAATACAATTTTATCTGCAGCATTAAATAATAATAATAATAATAATAATAATAAGAATAATAATAATAATAATGATAATGAGAGGGACTCGAGGAGTTACTTTTCTTCTGACTCGTCATCTTTCATTATTTTTTTAATCTAATGGTCGAAGTAACTTACTTTATTCATTAGATTAAATTGTTAGATTAAGGAAAATGAAGGACGGAGACAGGAAGTAACTCTCGGACTAAATTAATCATTCTCAGTAATAATTACAATTATAATTATAATAATGATTGGATTGAAACGACGTTATGATGATCATACATACCTCAGAAGCCAGATTGGAGGTTAAAACAGCGCGTGGAACAGCGTCGACGTGGCGGTGGTGGTGCCTTCCCATGGTTAATTTGCGTTTCCTCACACACAGCCTGTTCCCGCGAAAATTTGTAGGAGCCAAAAAGAGGTTCTTCTTTCCTTTGTTCGCACTCACTGCCAAGGAACTAACCTTACTTTGATGCTCCGCAACCGTTTGCGTTTGACAAAGCACCGTCTGGTGGAAGATACTCTGGCTCATCTTCCCGGATCCTCACTTTATCACTGCTCTACACAAATCATTAGCATGCGTCAAATTCAAATTCAAATTCACAATCAGCGAAAATATTGCGATGCAAAAAATCATAAATGGTGAATATATAAATTCGGGAAAAGGAAAAGTGGAATTTGAGAAAGAAGAGAAAAACCTTTGTTGTGTTGAATCGGTGGAAGGTGTGAGAAGTGTGTGAGATTGGGAATCACGTGAAAATGGGGAGATGAAATCTACGTTGATAATGATGGAATTGGAGAGAGAGAGCTTTGAACTGTGCGTGTATGTGCATGTGTATGTGTATATCGTTTGGTTCACTTGGAACGATCATGAAATGAAGGGTAATACCAACGGGAATGAACACGTGGCGTAATGGTATTGGATGGATTTCGGTCTGGAGAAGTTGGTCACGTGCTTCGTCGCATAAAACAGCGTCTGTGAGACGAACAAGCCCGTGGGGCACGTGGGGCACGTGAGAGCCGATACTTTCTCCTTTATGATGTTCAGAACCGCGTTCTTCGTCATTTGCCCTTGCTTTTCAACTTAATTTCAGTAATGCCATGATTCTAATTTTCTATCGAGTGAGAGGGAAAATAAACGTGAATCACACTGTGAGAATCATCTACATATTAAAAATTAAAATATTAGGATTCCTTGGTGAAACTTGTTACGGATAAAGATAGGTCAATTTAGAAAATTCAAATATTCAAATTTCTCAACATCGTAACCACTAGAGAACAGAAGATATAACAAATATCACAACCGTAGCAATCCAGATTAATCTGTTATCCGAAGATCCCGGCCAAAGATAGTGGGCTTCAACCACCACTCCACTAGGGTCCAGGTCAGTATCCTATAAATAGAGTATCCTCCATAGAGAAAGATACACACATATTCTGACTCTCTCTTTTCCATTCACACAGAGCACACACTGCACGTCACTCGTGTTGTGTATTCATTCTGTAGTGATCTTCTTCCTTGAGGTGCTTCAACACCATAGCATCTTCAGAGAGAGAGCCTGATCCCATATTAATTATCCAACAATCCTTGTTGGACATATCCTGTTCATCTTGAGCAGAACATTGGCGCCGTCTGTGGGAAAGATAAATTTTGATTCCCATAAAATCACAATGGTTAACACAAGAAGCCACCAAATTGAAGGACGTAACGAACCACCAAGAAACACAAATCAGGAGAACGTGGCAGCAGAAGATGCGGTCTCTAACACCGCCTCATCCCTAGCTATACCAGCAATGTGACTGCCTGCTAACCCACCTTCCATTGTCGAGGAGGAACCGGAGACCGCGCAGCGCCTCATTCATAATGCTTTGAATTCACTTCTATCTTGGATGGAGAATCTGGAGAAGCGTTATGAGCTTCAACGACCGGATGATGTCCAGAACCTGATAACACAATTGGACGAATACAGTGCCAAACACAGATAGGATGAAAATCACCGCCTTCAGCACATCGAACATCGAATTCGAGATATAGAGAACCCAGTGAGGGAACATGCCGAACAACCTCGTACAATAGCGAGAAGACGCGGTCTGGCGACCTCAGTTCCCACTGTCGAGGTTGCGAATAGGGAGCCGGTCAGTCAATCCGAGCCAGGGGACTATCTCGTTCCTAGCCACGTAATAGTAAACCCCCCACTTCCTCAACTGTTATTCCAGAACATACCGCAATTGAGAGCCCTGCAACAGAACTCATACGTAGGCCCAGGCGAGAGGATGACACGTATTGCAGGAAATACCGTCGGGGTCAGCATAATAACAGCCCATTCATGGATGAAACAGTGGATGCTCAATTTCTGGAGGATTTCGATGGGTCGTTTTTATCCAAATATGATGGGAGCCAAGATCCTTAAGTGCACATAGACGAGTTCGATATGCAAATGTTCATCCTTGGCATTGACGAGCCAGTAGTTTCACGAATCTTCGTTACCACTTTAACTGGAGCCGCCCAAACCTGGTTTCACACTTTGCCACCGCGTTCTATCCGAAATTTCGAAGATTTCGGACAGAAGTTCTTGTTGAATTTTGCGACCAGTAAGAAACAGCCCAAGTCTGAGTTCGCGCTGGGTAAAATACGCCAGCAGCTCGGAGAAACTTTGCAAAGTTATCTGGATTGCTTCAAGGAAGCCGCCTTACAAGTACAAGGTTTGGAAGAAAGGGTACACGTACATCTCATCTCAGCCGGGCTCAACGGATCATCCCGCCTTGCCAAATCAATTTACAAAGACCCTGTGAAATCCTTAATGGAATTCAGGATGCGGTCCAAAAAGTATTTGGAATTGGAGCAAATGGAGATCGCCAACTCGGCTCCAAAGGAAAATAGAAAGTCTTCTTCACCGAGAAACCGACGACAGGAGAACGCACATACCAACCGACATCCTATGAACTTCCACACCGGCCGACCTCCACGAAATGTTCCTGATCCCGGCTTCAGGTCTAGAAAGTATGAATGGAAATTTGATAAGTATGCTCCATTGAATACTTCCCAAGCCCAGATATGGAAAGAAGTTGCCTCAACGGACATGAGGAAAGTAGATCGTCCTCGTCCAGTCTTCAAAAAGGAAGGATTAGACTATTCTCGGTTCTGCGAGTTTCACAACGGACCGGGTCATACGACTGATCAATGCTGGGATCTCCGTGATGCAATAGAGAAATTCATTCGTGAAGGCAAACTGCGACAATATGTCATCAGGACCCAGGGGCAGCAAGGCAAGAGAAGAAGTCAACAGGACAATAAAAATCGAGATGAGAAGAAGAGCAAGAAGGATGATGATTTTTCAGAGCCCGAATTCGAATGTAATGTTATTTCGGGGGGTATGGGAGAAGGAGGTGACACTGCTAATCAGCGAAAGAAGTATCTCAAAGAAGTCATGTTGGTGAGAGCTCAACCGAGATTCAAGAAAAATAATAAGAAAGTCACGCCCCCGCTAATTTATTACCGAAGAAGACATGAGAGGGGTGGTACCTGGCCACGAGGATGGCCTCGTCATAACGGGGACAGTAGCGAATTTCCAAGTCAAAAGAATATTTGTTGATAATGGTAGCTCAGCCGATATCATCAATTTGAGTCCATTCAAAAAGATGAACTTGAATGAAGAAGACTTGAAACCGTGTAAAACCATGTTAATAGGTTTTAATGGTGGAGGCACAGGTCTTAAGGGCTCCATTGACCTTCAACTCACATTAAGAACAAAGGAGGGTTTTAAGTCAGAAAGGGTCACATTTATTGTTGCCGAGTTCACCTCACCATATAATATCATCCTAAGCAGACCAACGCTTCATAAATGGGACATACTGATGTCCACCAAACATCAGAAGATGAAGATGGTTGGACACCTCAGCCGAGTTATCACAATATGCGGCGATCAAAAGGAATCCAGGCAGTGTTATTACAATACAATCAGGGAAACTGAAGGCGGTCCATCCTCCCCACCTCGGATAAGGCAAGGAGATCCAACAGTGCAACAAATCGAGAAACATTCATCCTGAAAGCCGGTCAACCTGGTGGAGCTAGATATGCGGGATATCGAAGAATGGAGACCAGAACTGGTAGACAAGCTTGAAGACATTCAGATCGGAAGCTTCTCGGAACAAATCACAAAAATAGGTAGACAGAATGATCCAGAAACCAAAGATAAGTTAATTCAATGCCTGCGGAAGAACCAATACGTGTTTACTTGGAAAGCTTTTGAGATTCCTGGAATCAAGCCGACCTTTTGTTGCCACAAATTAGCTATGTACCCCGGTTCTAAGCCAGTGGCACAGAAGAATCGGAAGCTCGGCCCGGATAGAAGGCAAGCTCTGGAGAAGCATATTAAGGAATTATTGGAAGCCGAGTTCATAAGAGAGATACAGTACACCACGTGACTTTCCAATGTGGTGATGGTGAAAAAGTCCAATGGGAAATGGCGAGTTTGTGTTGATTACACAGACTTGAATAAAGTTTGTCCCAAGGACTCATACCCGATGCCGAGTATCGACCAACTAGTAGACAACTCCGCCGGATTCCAATTGTTATCATTCATGGATGCATACTCTGGATACAATCAGATACCCATGTACCCGGATGATCAAGAAAAGATGGCATTCCGGGGCGTCGAGGCAAATTATCGCTATGACGTAATGCCTTTCGGACTAAAAAATGCCGGGGCGACCTATCAACGGATGATGAACAAAGTTTTTACCGATCAGATTGGGCACAATATCGAGGTATACATCGACGACATGATCACGAAGACAGATGCAAGTAGAGATCATATCCAGGATCTAGAAGAAACTTTCCATAAACTAAGGCAACACAACATACGCTTAAATCCGTTGAAGTGCGCTTTTGGAGTTAAGACGGGGAGGTTCTTAGGATTTATGCTTACCCACAGGGGAATAGAAGCAAATCCAGACAAATGCAAGGCTATCCTGGACATGAAGTTCCCAGCCAGCAAACGAGAAGTCCAACAACTGATGGGAAGAATGGCTGCCCTAACATGGTTTCTCCCAAAATCCGTGGAAAAGGCCCTTCTCTTCTTCAAATTGTTGAAAAAGGAGGCTAACGTAGGATGGAACTCGGCACGTGAAGAGGCTTTTCAAGAGATTAAAAGATGTTTGGCTTCACCCCCAGTACTTTCAAAACTAGACCCCGGCGAAACACTTATCTTATATCTCTCGGTCAGAGAAGAAGCCATAAGCGTTGTATTAGTCAGAGAAGTTGGCAAATTTCAGTCACTGGTCTATTTTGTAAGCCGGGCCCTCAAGAACTCGGAATTACGATACCAGAAGCTCGAAAAAGTGGCTTTCGCTCTGCTCACAACGGCAAAAAGACTTCGTCCGTACTTCCAAAGCCATACTATCATTGTCAGGACAAATCAACCTATCCGGCAAGTATTACACAAGCCAGATTTGGCTGGAAGAATGATGAATTGGGCCATCCAATTGCCAGAGTTCGATATCAAATATGAAGCCCAACATGCCATCAAGTCTCAAGCTTTAGCCGACTTTGTTGTAGAGTTAACCCCAGCATCTTCCACCCAACAAGAAAATCCGGGGTGGAAATTATATGTGGACGGCTCGTCCAACTCCAAGGGAAGCGGTGCCGGAGTTATTATTGAGAATCCTGAGGGTGTATCATTTGAACAATCGTTGTAGCTTAATTTTCTGACATCTAATAATCAAGCGAAATATGAAGCAGTGATTGCCGGGCTAAAACAGGTTAGAGAACAGGGAGCATTGAGAGTCAATGTCTTCACTGATTCACAACTTGTTTCAGCACAGATTGAAGGGAGGTACCAAACCAAGGGACCTTTATTAGCTAAATATCTTGCTAAGGTAAAGGAAATAATAGCAGAGTTTGATGAAGTCGTCGTCGCCCATATCCCGAGGGAAGAAAATGCCCGAGCCGACATATTGTCAAAACTGGCAAGTACCAAAGGAACGGGTAACCACAGAATAGTCATTCAACAGGAACTCGCCCAACCTACATGCATCATGGTAATCTTAGTAGCTGAGGACTAGAGGAGGCCTATCATCAATTATTTAGAACAAGGGATAATATCAGACGAAGGAATAGAAGCGAAAAAAGTAATTTGAGATGCTGTTATGTACACAATAGATGATGGCGAATTATACCGCCGAGGCTTCCACAACCCAATACTGCTATGCTTAAACTTGGATCAAGCTGAGTACGTACTGACGGAAATACATAAGGGTATTAACGGCCATCATATGGGTGCGAGAGCTTTAGCATTGAAAGCCCTTCGTGTCGGATACTTTTGGCCGACGATGAAGGCGGACGCTGCGGAACATGTAAAAAAATGTAATAGTTGTCAAAAGCATGCAAAGATATTATGGACTCCTCCAGCTGAGTTAACTTCAATCACGGCACCATGGCCTTTCTACAAATGGGGAATGGACCTTTTAGGACCATTTAAGGTGACGGAAGGTCAAATGAAAATGGCTAATAGTAGCTGTCGACTACTTTACCAAATGGATTGAGGCCGAGCCCTTAGCCATCATCACCTCGGCTCGAATTTGAAAATTCTTTGAGCGCAGCATAATAGCAAGATTTGGAATTCCAGCAAAAGTCATCACCGATAACGGGACACAATTCACGGACAAGAATTTTCAGGAAATGATGGTCGGACTCCATATCAAACATCACTTCTCATCAGTAGAACATCCACAGTCCAACGGCCAAGCAGAAGCAGCAAACAAAGTTATTTTGGACGGATTGAAAAAATGAATGCAAGAAGCCGGCCCAAACTGGGTTGAACAACTATATTATGTTTTATGGGCATATAGAACCACGGCCCAAACAGCCACTCGAGAGACTTCGTTCAGAATGACGTACGGTTGCGAAGCCATAATACCCGTGGAAATCGGCCAACCATCATGGAGAAGACAACATATATCTCAAGACAATGATGCAGCATTGGCTGCCGAGTTGGATTTGATAGAAGAAATCTGCACCACAACGCATCACCGAGATTTATATATGAAGCAGATATTGGCCCGAAAATTCAACAAAAAGGTTAAGCCGAGGTCCTTTGAAAAGGGTGATCTCGTGTTACGGCGAGCAGATATCGGCAACAAGAATGCCCGAGATGGGAAATTAGCATCCAATTGGGAAGGACCATACTGAATCATCAGAATCTGGGACAAGGAGCGTACACGCTAGAAACTCTTGAAGGTAAACATGTCAAGCGCACATGGAATGCCGACAAGTTAAAGATATATTACAGCTAAAAGTTTGAAGCCGTGATAAAATCCATGTGCTTCCCCTTAATTGATGTCGAATCTTTCATGGGGATCATGGATTAATATATTTAGTTTTCTTCTGTGTGTTTCCCCTTAATTGATTTTGAATCTTTCATGGGGATCATGGATTAATATATTTAGTTTTCTTCCGTGTGTTTCCCCTTAATTGATTTTGAATCTTTCATCGGGATCATGGATTAATATTCAGCTTCCACCCATGTGTTTCCCCTTAATTGATTCTAAATCTTTCATGGGGATCATGGATCAATACTTTCATGTGTTTCTCCTTAATCGATTTTGTGAACCGAGATACAATATACTTGTATCCGGGTAAATCTTTTATGGAGATCATGAATTATGTATTCATGTGTTTCTCATTAATTGATTATGTAAGCAGGGAATGTAACGCCCGTGCAAGTCCTTCATTGAGATCATGAATTTATGTAATCTTCGAAGAATATCAATAAAAATCCTTGTTATAAGGAAGTTATATATATATTGTGCACAAGTTATGTGAGCCTAGTAGCTGTTATGCATTAGCTCGGCCCTGATCAAGCCGACAGAATCATTTACTCATGGATGAGTGATCGGCTAGTCTGAAAGAATTACATCCATTGATTAAAGTTATGAAATGCATTAACAGTTGCTAGGACTGGAATATGATTCCAAAATACGATATTCAAAATCCCGACTAATGTTTCGGGTAAGATAATACTTGGCCGTTGGAGCCAAATTAATACTCGAGCATACAAATATATCCAGGCCAGTGAAAATAAAGCAAAGCAAATATGCATTAAAGATAGAAGAAATTGTACGAAAGCAAATATGCATTAAAGCTGGTAACAGAAATAATATTATTTTAAGCCATCAAATATTATAGATTAAACCGGCATTCCGGCTCTTCAATCATCTCCCCGGGAATGATCTCCTTCAGGCAGGTCGGTCGTGGCTGGATCATCTTCAGTTGACTCTTCACTATCCGAGATAGTCAACAGTACACCACCACCGACGAAGGACTTAAAGTGCATACCCGAGGTGTTCAGCTCGACTCCGGGGTTCAACAAGCGAATCTGATCCAGGGCGTTATTGAATGAGGCTTCTGCAGATCTGGCCACTTGCGATTGCACAAAAATGAGTTCGGTGCTCGTTTTGTCCAAATCTTTCACAGCCTTATCATGAAGAGCGATCATTTTTTCACAACGGTCAAGAGCGGCCCATACCTTATCCCGAGCGGAGGACAAGTCAGAAGACAGTTTGGCCGCCTCAGTACGAGAGGACTCCACTTCAGTCTTAGAAGCCTCAAGCTCAACTCGGGACGCCTCAAGTTCGGAGGCCATTTTTGCTGTCGACTCTTGTGCTTCCTTTGCCTCGGCCCGGGAGGCCTCCAGATTGGCATGAGCAGCCTCTAGTTCCTTCGCCAATGCTTCCAACGCCGCCACACTCTCTTGAGCCATATCAAGCTCCTTTTGAAGTTGTCGATTCTCATCTTGAGAAACTTCAAGGTCGGCAGCCACCCTGCAAGCTTTCTTGTTTAAAGTTGCTAGGCTTTCAACCAAGGTGGCGCCCTTCAAAGTTGCTAGCTCGATCATACTTAATTCTTCAATCTCGGTTGCTGAGAATGGCACCAGTTCAGAATATCTCCTTGGCGCCCGAGCAACCTTGAAGAATTCTTGAGTGACACCCTTCTCCCAGAGAGTTCGGGGCGCCAATTGAATACGCTGCTCAGAAGGCTCGTGCACTGGAGTCGACGTATCAGCAATCCGGGGCTCCAATAAATCAGCAGTTGGAATTTCCTGGATCACATCCATTGCAGATGGATCAAGGTCGATAACTGGCATCTCGGGTGCGGGCAAAGAAGTTGGGACAGGAACTTCTGAGCCGGCCGTCGGAACAGGATCGGCAGAAGCAGGGGCTAGGGCAAGATCGTCAACTTTCCCTTTGCCTTTCACCCCTGCAACCTTCCATTTTTTCCGTGACCGGAGGGCTATGAGATGGTCAGGCCTCGGAATCTGGGCAGAATCCATTTCAACTGCTGCAAAATAATACAAAGTCAGATATTAAAATGATGATCAACATAAATATCTATTCCTATTAGCGTGAAAAGGAATCCAAACTAACCACATTGAATATAATAAGTTATGGCGGGCAGATTCTGTGATTCCTTGTATGACATTATACGGGCCGCTGAGGAAACATCGGATTCCGACATCCGGGTCTCATCGGTACGATAGGAAGAAGGAGGGAAGTCATGATGGACAAAAGTCCAGTACAATGGAAAATTCCATGCACCGGAAGGTGAATCCGGAGCACGTAAGAAAAGGGATGATGGCCGGGTTCAGCAACAACTTTAAAGAATTTGTCCTTAAAGCCCTTGAACGACTCGGCATACAAGGAAAAAAGTCTACGGTCAGTATGACCACGGTCATTGCGACCTCGAAATGAGACCCACCTTTTCCTATCGGCAGGCTCTTTACCTGATCGACCAGTATGGACAGTGAAGAAATAAAAAAATAAAGAATAAGTGCAAGAGACTTCTAATTCCCGACATAGAAATTCGAAGGCTTGCATAAAAGCCCAGCCGTTGGGATGAATCTGAGAAGGGGCGACGTGAAGATGGTCTAGCACTCGCATTTGGAAATCGAAAAAGGGAAAACGAACTCCTAACCGGGTCACTACATCCCTATAAAAGAAAAAGAATTTGGGATCGTTCCCTTCCCAGGTAGAGCAGATAGGCTCATCTGGGCGGGGAATGCAAATGCTAAAACCCTCCTGAATCCCAATGAGAAGCATGGCGACACTTCCCAGATCCAGGACCGAGGTGTTACGCAACACCTCGTGGGTAACCCAAGGATATTTGTTGGTCAAAGCAGGGGGAAGAATTTAAGACTGAGACCCAGCAGAGGATTCCTCAACAACTTCCATGACAGAGGTGTCCATAATTACCTATGACAATAGAAAATAGCAATTAGTAAAAATACCTAGGGGATTGGTCACTGGATGAGGATCAAGATTTGATGAAGCCCAAACCAACACTGGGGTATCTTTGGTAGAAGTCAGCACCTCCGCCCTAAAATCCGATCTGGTCGAGATCGGAATCTCGGTCTCATTTGGGGAAGGCTTAGGAACAATGACAGGATTATGTCAGCACATGTCAAGTACTGCCTCAGCTTGTTTGTCTTGATTAACGCTTGCTAAGTATAGAAACTCGTCAAGACATTTCGAACACGGCTCAAATCGAGTTTCGAAATGTTGCCCTGGCACATTGTCTTTTCCAAAAGCACTCAAGGAGGCAATACTCGAAGACACGAAAATCCCAGAGGGAACCCTAGGTTCTGCTAAGGGTATCCTAGACCTCTGTTGAGATGACAACCCTAATCTAGAAGGATTAGGAGGTTTGGGAATGTTGGCTTTAGAACTACCAGAACCAGAAGGGATTCGAAGAATGGCTTTTTCCTTCTCCTCTTCGGGAAAAGGGAGGCTGAAAAACCAAAATGCAGAACGGGGAGGGACAGTTCTACGGATGCGTGCTTCTTCCTTAGGAGAGTACTCCATGGGAGAATATTGCGAATGTAAATGCGCAAAAGAGAGGAAAAAGAGAATGGGAAAGCGAAAAGTGGAACAGACGGAAGACAGGCAAAAGTCAAGGCTCGCGTAAATTAAAATAGCAGATGGAAACTAAATAATTGCAAATGAGAGATGAGCATGAATGGGGAAATGAAAAAGACCTGGAGTAAGGGGAAAACTGGAGAAGTATGGAGCGAGGATGAAGAGCAAAGAGCACAAACGTAAAAGCATAAGCAAGAGAGTGGTAGCGCAGAGGTTGCAAATATGAAGGAACGAAATAAGGCACCAAGAAGAGATAAAAAGAGAAAATGCATATAAAGCCAAAAAGAAAAATAACCGCCAAAATACAAAACGCTTGGAGTAGGTAATCGACGGATGTGAAAAGTCACACAGGGGCAAAAGTGTCATTTCTGCAAAAAGGAAATGATTAAAGCGTGCAAAGAGATGACAACATTAAATGATCGGGATACGTGTAATTTACGAGGACGAAGACACTTCATTTCCCGATGACCATAGCTGTTCAAGCTACCATTGAAAAGACAAGAGATAGCTCGGCAGTGGTTGGAAATGCCTTATACGAATTTCTTAAGCGGGGTAATTATCTCAGCATGGGGCAAGCAACAGTAGCCCACCTCGGCACGGAGTTTCTGGATTAAATATAGCACGGACCTATCTACTGATACATCCCGGTCATCTAGAGTGCTTGATAACCGGGCTGGGGGGCATCTGTTACGGATAAAGATAGGCCCATTTATAAAATTCAAATATTCAAACTTCTCAACATCGTAACCACCAGAGAACAGAAGATATAACAAATATCATAACTGTAGCAATCCAGATTAATCAGTTATCCAAAGATCCCGGCCAAAGATAGTGGGTTTCAACCACCACTCCGCTAGGGTCTAGGTCAGTATCCTATAAATAGAGTATTCTCCATGGAGAAAGGTACACACACATTCTAACTCTCTCTTTTCCATTCATACAGAGCACACATTGCACGTCACTCGTGTTGTGTATTCATTATGTAGTGATCTTCTTCCTTGAGGTGCTTCAACACCATAAGCATTTTCAGAGAGAGAGCCTGATCCCATATTAATTATCCAACAATCCTTGTTGGACATATCCTGTTCATCTTGAGCAGAACAAAACTACTTCTATCTTTTAGGATAACACTTCCCCGTGAGTATTTTAAAAAAAAATAATTGAACTCCATTTTTTATAGGATTATTTCTTTAAATAAATCTTTATATCTTGATAAATTAGTCATTCGACAAGTATCTTGGGTTAAAAAAAAAAAGATTAAATTTCAAATTAAATAATCTATTTTAACCATTATTATAACTTTATTGTGATTTATTAGTATTACTTAAGTTACTACCAACGTGAGGCTTAGTTGGCATTGTTTTATTATGCGGGAAACAAACACATTTAATGTTTGCAGAAAATGTTTTGACCACATAAGGAGTGCAAAAGGTTGGCTCATTCCAAATTAAGAGGTATTGTACCCCGATTCTCATGTTGCTAATTAACTTTTGGCAAATACTAACAAGTGTCTTAAGCCTACTAGTTAAGGAATCAAATGGGGGACCATAGATAGTTTTTGACCACTACTTGGCTGCCTGACTTTTTGGCATCTGAAGTGAAGATAGAAAGCACGTTAGTATGGATATAATTTTTCGTTACGGTTGGAATATTATGATGAGAGATTACTTTTAGCCTTGGCAGTGGGGAAACCCATAAAAGGGGATGCAGCAAGGGGAAAGTTTGCACATGTGTGTGTAAGTGTGTGTGTGTGTGTGTTGAGATGAACCTAAATAAGCCAGTAGTTGGCAGAGTGTGGTTCCAGGATCACTGGTTACATGTGGAATATGAAGGACTTCATTCAATCTACAAGAAATGTAGGTTATATTGGAATATGGCTAGTACATGTCCATCAGCAAAGGCGAAGGAGATGCTAGTAGCTGGAAAATCTACAAGGATGAATGGGGGAGAGAGGGCTAGCAGCAACGCTAGCTCGAAGGAGGGAGCCAAGACGCAAAACCATAATAGTAATGAGAGAGATATCAATCAGTAGAGAATAAAGGAAGTGAAGATCTTTACGGGGATTGGATTGTTGTATCAAAGATTTGAAAACCGAATAAAGCAACAAAGGTAGGAGGAGATGATAAGGGGACTAACAGCAGCGATTATGTGGGGATGAGGGCAAATAAGTTCCAAGTTCTGAGGAATATTGTGGGCCCAAGTACATCTTGATTGAATGGGTGTTGAGCATGGTAGAGGAAACCCAGACGGGTTAGTAATGAGGAGAAGAAGCTTCACCTCTTTTCTATTTTTTTTATAAGGTTTAAATAAAGTGTTATTTTATCTTAGAATATTAGGGGGTTTGCAAATAAGAGAATTTTTCACCATATGAGGAAGTTGATATTGAAATACCATCTAGATATTAGACTCATAAAATGTGGATGACATGTTTGGGAGACTTCAAGTGCTATAAATCTAAAGGTGTTGAATAGTTTTTCCAAGGTGTGGGAACCAAAGACAACAACCATTCAAGAGGCTAAAGACTTAAAAAAACTTGTCTGGTATGAATTGTTAAGGATTCTTCAGTGCATGAAGTCCATCTTCATAACAAAGATCATCTGAAAAAGAAAGATTTTGCTTCCCTCAAGTCTGGAGAGACAAATCCATAAGGAAAGACAAGAAAAGCTCCACCAAAGCTCTTAAAGTATAGATGACTGAGTTTGACGTGTCAGACAATGACTCTGGAGGATCCACAAATGATGAAATGACTCTCATGGCCAGAAAGTTCAAGCAGATATTGAAAAAGAAAAGAAAGTTTCAACATTCCTCTAAAAGAAAAAAGGTACCAAATTCAATAAGAAGTATAAAGAGGAAACTAATGAGATCATCTGCTTTGAATGCAGAAAATATGGACATATAAAGTTGAGTGTTCCCAACTAAAGAGGAAAATATACTCTATTAACAAGAAAAAGTCTAAAGGTCATCTGGGATGACAGAGACAATGACAAGAGTAACAATTCAGACAATGGGCAAACTAACATTTCTCTAATGGCTAACATAGAAGAAAAGGTTGAGGTAAATATGTTATGAATCTGATACCTCTTTTACTGCTTCATCAAACGAAAAAAAAGAAACGCCTTATGATGTTCTTCTACAAATTTGTCATATGATTTCTCTTAAGTGCAAAAAATATAAAACATTTATTTGTGAAAACACTAAGCTAAAGAAATCAAATGAGGATTTGGAAAAGAAGATCAACACTCTTGAGAGTTTGAGTCAAGCTAGTTCGGTGAGACAGACGAACCCTTCATAGTGAAAAAACTAAGAGAGAAAGTGGTTTGTCTTACAAGAGACTTTGGGAAGTTTTTGAAAAGTTCTAACACATTAACTATGCTTTTAAAATACCGTTAACATCCCTATGTTAAGTCTGGTTTAGGCTTAGAATAAGAGACATCTTCCTCCGAGTCACAATCTGATCTATACAAATGCGACTTTTGTGGTAAGTCTGGACATTTCAAGTTCATATGCATCCATAAGAAGAAACAAATGTCTAAGGATACTAATTGCTTTAGACCCAAATGCCAAAGACTCATATTATTCCTATTGCATATATCATTGGTAGGAAAAGGCCATGGTTTAAGTTGGTACCTGAATAATGGCTGCTCACGACACATGATGGGGTAAAGGTCTATGTTTCTTGACCTAAAGCAAGTTGAAGAAGGGGCAATTTCCTTTAGAGGCATGGGTAAACGGAAGATCACTAGTATATGTTAAATTGGTATTCCTTCTCTAGTATCCACATACAACATCTTATATGTTAAAGTTCTGAAATATAATCCACTGAGCATAAGTCAATTTTGCAATAGTGGTTATATGATGTCCTTTAGCAAAAACCACTGTATATTCAAGACTGTAAAAGAAAAATCCTTCTTATTGACAAACGACACAACAATCTGTATGAGATTGATCTAATATATCTTAGTAAACAGAATATAACATCTTTGTTGTGTAGAGAATATGAATAATTTGGCATGTTGATCTAAAACATTTTTTTAAAACTATCTCAAAAGGATTTTTCAAGATTTGTTGGAAAACTGATTTTGTTTGTCAAGCATGTCAATAAGTGAAACAAATCAAAACTTCTTTTAAATATAACGATGTTATTTTCATTTCTAGACTGTTTCAACTGTTTCACATGCATCTATTTGGACCAACTAGAATGTTGAGTTTGAGAGGTAAGAAATGTAACTTTGTCATAGTTGTTGATTATTTTATATATATATAGGTATACTTCCTTGCACATAAACATAAGCCTAACAACCACCTTTGGTACAAGAATGAAATACTTAAAGTACATGGAAAAATGTTTATTTGAGTCCTATTAATTTGTGGCGATTTAAATAATCACAAATTATATTATGATTCTTATATTTTTTTTCCTTATAATTTGTAACAATTTTTAATCCTTAAAAATTGCATTTTAAATTTAAATTTTAAAAAAATGTCATACAGGTTTAAAATCATCCAACTCTTGCTTTGAGTAAAAAATAATATATTATAATTTTACAAGGGTTAAATCAAAACTTTAATAATTTTACAAGATAAAATATATATTTTTGCCTTTATATAATTCAAAAAATATTAAATAATGCGTTTATATTTATAGTGTGTATATGACAAATGAATTGGCTTTGTCAGCAATCGGCAATGTTTCTTAGTTACGCCTCTTTATTGCTTTTGTTTATATTTTTTCATTTTTTTCGGTATTTATTTACTAGTACATCATATTAAGGTCGCTGCCTCGCAGGTAGTACATCTTTGGACGTATAAACAAAAAGTATTTTTTAATATTGAATTTGAATATGAATAAATATAATATAATTTATTTTATTTAATATTAATATTCATAAAATATTTTATTTAATTTTATTCTTATTTATTCATAATATAAATTTTAATGAAATATATTTTTAAAAAATCTTATTTTTATTTAAAAAATTAGTGAAATTAAATAATTTTTTAATTAGTGAGAATTCTTGCTTATATATTAAACAAGAGGAAGTACCATTTTCGTAGTTTCATGCATTTGATCAGCCAATTTGGTAAATTCAATAGATCGCTTTTCTAGATTTTGAGTACTTGATCGATCCAAGATACACTTGGCAGATACTTGATATATATATCATTTATAATCTGTTGACGATTAACACATGAACGGTTTGTAATAGCGCGACTTAAATATCTTATCCTTCGACACATTTTTTCAGCGTGGTTTGTTTCTTATACCATTATTACATTACTAACACAAAGAAAAAATAGTTTAATTTTACTGATATTTTAATAAAATTAATTGATTTTTATTTTATAATAATCAATAGTTGACCAAATATCATAATCATTTAATATCATAATACATATTAATTAATTTTATTTTAATTTTAATAAGTTAGAAAATCGAACAAATTATGAACTATACTTACCAAAATCCCAAATTGACCCACGTCAAGATGAATGTGGCCAAGAGGAACTCCTAGATCTTGCACGTCAGATTGTGAGTTTCCTTTGTTACGAAGACAAGAGGAAGGATTTGCAAAATAAATGACTCTGACACTCAAGTAAGTATTTTAGTTAGTGGAAAATGAGTCAATAAAAATAGTGAGATGAAACCTGACACTTATAGAGTGGAGTAAGAGCTGCTGGTCCTTGTTTGTCGGGGTTGTTACAGTAAGTAACAACCCCTGCAGATAATTACGAGCTTGTAGATAATAGCTAGTAGATAAATTGTGGCTTATAGATAATTGTTTATAGATCATTTATAGCTTGTAGATAATACGGTGGATTATAGATAATCCAGTGTTATAGATAATTAAGTACCTACCACTTGATAAGGAGGTTGCAACATTATCATTAATATTCAAATAGTGAGGTGTTAGAGATAACTTGTTCGACCCAGTAGTTTGGCTACTAAGGGCGAGATGTTCGTGTTCTTGTGCCAGGGCTGACATTGAGGGTTCATGTGCGTGCTGGGATGCCACGTCACTTGTCACATGTATTTTGTTGACCATGGAAAGTACATAAGCCCCTCAAGCTCTGAGCTAGCTTGCAGGCGAAAGAGATTGTCTTATGTCGAGGGATATTGTCCAATGTCGAGGGTAGTAGCCTTGACAAGTAGGAGGATTGAGAATTTTCCGAGCCCCTGTGCATGGACAAATTGTAACGACCCCGTATGCATCCGGTTTATTAACATTATAATATGGTCTTAAGCGCAGCAATACTTAATGTAAATTAAGTAAACACGGAAGCATAAAAATAATAAGACGTCATCATACGTCATACAATACAATCTAACATTATGTATGAAAATTTGATATACAACTCGACACCCGATTTCTGTTCCAAAAGTTATATCTTACAAAATAAACCCGTACCGGGTTACAAATGTACAATATATTTGAGTCAATACACTCGCAAAATACTGCCTTCCATAAATTGCTTCCTCGAACCCGACCTCGTCCTCTTGTCCGGGATCCTCAATTAGTGGCCAACTCAGCCTCGGCCTATCCGGCCTATCAATTGAGATTCACTGAATGACCCCCTACTTGGGTCTCTTAGCTTGAGCCTCGTCCTCCGCTCTTTGGCTATCACCTGCAATAAAATATAATCCCCAACCGGGGTGAGATACAATCTCAGTAAACTCAGGGTTCTTGGAGACTCACCTCCCCCTGGTTCACTTCCACAGTACATAGCATTTATATTGGCATTATAATTAACATAGCCAACCCGGCCTTTAATAAAATAATACATGTACATACCCACACCAACATACCATTCCATCACCAATATGCAATTTAGCCAGCCATTGTAGATATCATACAAAATTACATATAAGATATACAAGTTAGACAGCCAGTACACATAAAGTGCACTCTTGTATATCTTCCAGTGTACTCCGCGTACACATCACGTATCTCCGCCTGAGGTCCCAGACCCCGGACTCCACGTGAATTCCACCAAAGACATGTACAAACGTATAACTAGATATACAACTTAGCCAACCAGTGCACTCCACGTACACAATTGTATATTCCAGTTATACAAATTAGACAACCAGTGCACATTTCCATTACATGTATGTTTTCAATCAAAAAGCAATAACACACAATGTAAATACACGAACCATGACATCCAGTAACCATCACTCCCTAAGAGTATGGTGGAACACAATCAAGGGAACAAACTCCCAAGAACAGATAGTTTACCTTCTTTGATTCCAACACCGTCCTTTCCAACCTCGTGTTCACGACCACCGATATCTTTTTTATCACGCCCTACAACAGGCAAGAAAGATATCAAGAATGGTTCTCAACCGTTTCATGCAAAGAACCCAGTTCTTTTCTAGATCTCAGACATAAACCACTAACAAGTGACTTGTAAACCCCACAAAATTCTATATAAGCATAACAAAATACCCAAAACCCAGAAAACTTAGCTTTCAAGGTTGAACCTTCATCACAACAACCTCCTAAGCATATTTTTCCAAGGAAACACCACCCAAAACCAACCCTAACTTATATGGGTCATTTTTTTCCTCTTATCACCAACTCAAAAGATACAGTGAAACTTACATATCTTACCTTAAAACCACAAGGAAGGCTAGAAGACAGCTTCTCCAAGCTTGGATGTCCTTAACGTGCCTTCTATCTCTTAAAGGTAGAAACTTTAAACTTTCCTTTGGAGAAATGATCTCCTCGTCTGATGATTCTTTCAAATAACAAAGGTTGGAAACTAGTTTGTAAGATGATTCTCTTCAATCCTTACGTTTGATGTGAAGGTTTTTAGGTTAAGAAATGGTTATCTAGGAAGCTTTTCTTACGTTAACAATGGAGGAAATATGGAATAAGAGAGAGAAAGTGTTTTAACAAAGGTGGTGAAAATAAGGTTACTACTAAAATATCTCATTCGTGCATATCTTAAATAGCCTGTAAGTTAACACGTGTCCTAAAATAATAGGAGAGTCTTCCCCCAGTCAAAACAACCAGTAGGGAGTCAACACGTGTAAAAAGGCTAAGTTAGGGTTAAACAGCAAATGCTGACTGTTTTAATCGCTTACAAATACTTATGTAATTGATTGCATAAGAACCCGTCCTTGGTACTATAGTACGTCCAATGTTCCCTCCTCCTCCAATCTAATCCAACCTCAATCGACCTACTCCAACCTCATCCGAGTTCCTGCCTTGGTACTTCACAAGTCCAAGGTTCCTCCCAACCGCTTCCGGGATCACTAACCCAATAACTCTATCAAAAAGGGGTTGCGAGCTCTTCCGGTTTCTCTACCCGGTAGCTCTTACAAGCCAACAAAATACGAGCTCCTTCGAGCTCATACGAGCTCAACCGAGATCACTACTCGGTTGTTCATCAGAGATCACATGAGCTCGCCCGAGATCACAACTCGCTAACACATCCGAGCTCATCCGAGATCACAACATGATCCCGGATTAGAAAATGTGCTATCTACACCCCTCCCATATCCGAGTGCCAATATACACGCCCCTTATGTGACAACATAGTCATACGAACTCGAATTTATCATAGGGTCATTATACAAATGTTGTCAATGTCGATGGTGATAACCTCAATAGATGCAAGAGTTGTAGGTTTGTCAAGCCCCCCCAGCCTGAACAAGTGTTGTATGGGTTGCTGCTGTTAAATTTGTCCAGGAGGACATATTTTTGTTCTACAGGCGAAGTCAGATGTGTCAATTAAGTAGAGTGTTTGTGTTGGACAATCTCACTCTATTCTGACTGTTGGAGGACGCAGTAAAGGCAAGCATTTCATTTGTCTTTTACTGTAGGTGAGTGCAATGCATGCACGATACTCTTTCATACATGTCACTCGTGGAGTGGACACGTATTAGAGACGCGATATATGGGTGAGTGGAGTTACGTTGTGTTAGCTGAGGTACTTCTCGTCTTTGTAGGAGGACGTGACCTTTTGCTACATTTTTGCATATATAATGGATGATTTCTCATGGAGGTCCATGGTGAAGCAAGTCAGGCCTGCTAGTGGGACTATGCCATCTTCTATTGTCGATCCTCTTCTTGGAGAAGGGGATCAACCTACTGTTACGGTTGACATTAATGATGATGAAGTTGTTGAGGTATCCCCAATGTGCCTTCCTCTGTTTTGGCCAAGAGGAAGCATGACGGTGATGGGGTGTCAGGCCGTAAGAAGTCAAGGGCGTCTTTCAGCCTTCGAGCTATGAAGCAGGTTGTCAGGTTGATGTTTGGTTTGGGTTACCCTTCTGCTGCTAGTTTGTAGAGTCTATCTGTAGCTCTGTCGGTTGTCCAGGCTACTGTTGTTGCTCCTGCTCCTTTGACTCCTCCTTCCCTTCACTGTTCATGAGGTTTTTGCTTCTCTACCACTATTATGCTTTTATTCATTGCTGGTGTGATGACCACAAATGCTTTCAGAAATGCTGGCTTCTTTCTTTTCTCACCCCGGTGTTTACCTTGATCACGTTTATACTTCACGTGATACTGACTCACTGTGGAGTATAAGGTATAGACCAGAGCAGGGAACTCCGACTGACTTTGTGTCTTCTTTTGACAAGAATCTGATCTGATCAGTTGAGATTCAAAATGCAATTGATTCAGCGAAGGTCTTCCTCCAGCGAAGTCTGGCTATTCTAGAGAAAAACGGACAAAGTCACCAGGAGGCGCTAAGCAAGATGGTGTCCTTAGAGGCTGAGGTTTCCAAATGGAAGGCCATTACTTGGATTGTTTTGAGAATGGAGCGCCCTAAGGTGGTCAATGCCACTGTCACCTTTGCTGGAGGTGGTAAGGTCCAACCATCAACTTTCATCCAAGGTTGGTGGTGCTCTTGTCAAGCTAATGTGCACTCGACTGGATGGTGATGAGCTGGCTAGGCATTGTAAGGGCTTGCTGAGGGAGAAGAAAGACTTGGATCACAAGGTGGAGAGCACTACTACTGAGAAGAATAAGCTTGCCAGGGTGGTAGTTGACCTTAAGACCCAATTAAAGGAGTCAGAATTTAGGCTGGAAGAGTCTGAGCTCAAGGATTCAAAGGAGAGGGAGGCCAGCAAGGAGCTTGAAGAGGACATCTAGTGTACAAGAGAGAGGTTATGGAGCACCATGAGAAGGTTTTTATAAGGCAGCCAAGTGGGTCGGGTTCTTCACCAAGGATCTTGACTTGGTTCTTTTTTTACTCTTTCAAGGTTGTGAAGGACGGTGATTTGCTTGACGAAGAGAAAATAGTTTTCATAGAGGAAGATGCTGGTAATGATGCTGGCAAGGAGCAGAGCGATGGGGCCAGTGTTTAGGCCATTTTTCTTCTTTATTGGACTTTGGTCGAAACGACTTTGTAATTCTGACAATTATTATTCTTCTTCAATACATATGCTTTCCTTTATTGACGAAATTTTCCCTATTGTTTGTCTTGTATGTTAATGCTCTGTTGCTTATGATAGCAAGGATAGGACACCTTGATGATAATGAGATCTTTTGTGGCGTAGAAAGTAAGGCCTTGACAACTTTGTATGAAATAAAAAGTTAGATGATGCTTCTTGTAACAACCCGTCTCGTCGCTACTGTATCATACTCTTAATCATAGTTTTAATCACAATTGTCCAGTTGAAAATCTCTTTAAGTTTGATTATAAAAATAGAAATAAATTTTTCGCATAAGTATAATCAATATCTCAAATCAAAACTTTGAATATACAAAGATGGGATTCAACATAATACTTGTATATTAATAATCATGAGTTGTTGATGATTACAAATAACTAAGTCTGAGTTGTACAAAATTTTCCAAAAGAAACAAAGATTTAAAAGACAGGGTGTAGCCATTAAAACAAGGGGTGTAGGGCTTGATAAAAAAGATATCGGTGGTTTAGAACACGAGGCTGAGAGAGCCAGTGCGGTGATCAGAGAAGGTAACCTCTCTATTCTTGGGGAGTTTGTATCCCTTGATTGTGTTCCACCGTACTCCTGGGGAGTTATGGTTATTGTATGATGCAGTGCATGTATTTAAATTGTGTGTTACTGCTTTTTGATTGAAACATACATGTAAATGATTTGCACTGTGATGTTTGTATTGTGATTAAGGAAGCCCTCTGGCCAGGGAAGCGGACCATATATGATAGTGTAAGACTCATCCAAGATGAGCTTCTCGGTAATTCATATACATCTGAGTGCATGAGATGTGCACGGGTGCATGAGATGTGCACGATTGATATACATTTGTGCATGAGATGTGCACTGGTGAACTTGTATATCAAGATATACATTTGTGCATGAGATGTGCACTGGTGAACTTGTATATCTGTGCTGTAATGGCACGTTTGTATGGTTATGTACATGTGATGTGTATAAAAGCCGGGATGGCTATGTTTTCTTAAAAGGCCGAGATGGTCATACTGCTGTTTTATTAAAGGCTAGGTTTGCTATGTTATTGTAATGCCAATGTAAATGCTATGTATTGTGGAAGTGAACCAGGGGGAGGTGAGTCTCCAAGAACCCTGAGTTTACTGAGATTGTATCTCACCCCGGTTGGGGATTATATTTATATTGCAGGTGATAGCCAAAGAGTGGAGGATGAGGTCCGAGGTAAGAGACCCGAGTAGGGGTGATTCGGTGGATCTCAATTGATAGGCCGGGTAGGCCAAGGCTGAGTTGGCCACTAATTGAGGATCCTGGACAAGAGGATGAGGCCGAGTTCGAGGAAGCGGACTTTGGAAGGCAGTCCTTTTGCGATTCTGTTGACTCAAGATTATGTGTTTTGTAACCCGTATGGGTTTGATATGTACTATGTACCTTTTGGAACAGAACCCGGGTGCCGAGATGTATATCAAAATTCCATATATAATGTTAGTTTGTATTATATGATGTATGATGACGTCTTATTATTTTTATGCTTCCGTGTTTACTTAATTTACGTTAAGTATTGCTGCGCTTAAGATCATATTATAATGTTAATGAACCGGATGCATTCGGGGTCGTTACACAAAACATTTCACAAATTCATCTTATAATGACTAGTCATGATGTGTGTTCTTGACTCATCTCTCAATCAATGCAATGTGGTACCATCCCGAACAATAGGCCAATTCCATGGTACAAATGATTCCTGTAGCACGTCGGGCTCACTCTGTTGTGCATGGGTCTCACCTCCCCATGGTGATCAGCCAAAATGGGTGTCAGAAGGCTAACCCTACAGCAATGGCCCCCCAGTACTTCCCGTACTCTACAATCAACCATCCTATTTCTGTCATGCATGAAGTATGTCTCTCATGGGCACCACTGTATAGACCAGCGCAGGAGCACTCCCTTCCTGGTTGGTGTCACTATACATCTCCCATGTACATACGCATTACCCCAAACAAGGTATATCTCTCATGGGCACCACTGTATAGACTGGCACAAGAGCACTTCCTTCCTGGCTGGTGTCACTATACATCTCCTATGTAGATACGCATTAAAACGCAAGCCAATATAATGACCAATCTCAATGTAATCACTTAAACATTCAAGTAAAGTGGTGTGAGGTTTTAGGTGTCCGAGTTGTTATTCAGCTATAACAACTCTTGAAGAAAGAATCAAAACAAGGTTGGACGAAGTCAATAGAGGTCGGTAGAGGTCGGACAAGGTTGGTAAGGAAATCCTTGGGTTTCTATAATACCAAGGCTGGGTTCATCTCTTATGCAATCGATTACATAGGTGCCGTAATCGATTAATTCGATAGCGCTTGTAAGACTTGGTTGTGTTTTATCAACAACATATACAAGGTTGTAAGGGAACCCGGTAGGTTTTTCCCAAGAACATACGAGCTCTACCGAGTAAGTAACCTGGTAGCTCTTTTCCTAAGAACATACGGGCTCTGACGAGTAAGGAACCCGATAGCTCACAAAGAAAGGGCTTGGACTTAGCGATTCTAAAGAGAACAGCTCACCCCGGGTAAGGAACCCGGTCTCTCTCTAAGGAACCCAGCACAACTAAAGAAAGGGAAGCGAACACTAACAGCTCTAAGGAAACAACCTCGGGTTAGGAACCTGCTATACAAATGTCCGCCAACAAGGACTAAGTTACATTCTGCATGCACACATGCATGCTACATAAACCGTTCAACTCAGCATACCCATCCCGGTAGCCGATATCACAACACAAGGGATTGACACGTATATTTAACTTGGCCTACCCATCTTGGTAGCCGACATCCCAAACACAAGGGATTAATACACATACATAACTCGGCCTATCTTTCTGGGTAGCCAAGGTCACAACACAACAGTGTTTTAACATATATATATATATATATATATATATATATATATCTCAGATACTCAACCCAACTTACCCAACCCGGTAGTCGTCTTCTTCACAAACACACCACTTACAGATATCATCTATACATTTCACACAGAATATCAAACAACAGATACACACTTTATCTCAACCATGATATCTAAAATTATTATAAACACAATAAACTCCCCTTACCTCAACAGGGATACTTTTCTCTCGATCTAACGTGTATTGTTCGAACACTCGTTCTCACAGCGACCAGGAATGAAAGGTTAAGCTCTGTTCACAAGTTCCTCTTAACAGAGAGGATTTTCTGCCGCTGCTATGGTGGTTCTCGAGAGTTTAAGTGGTTCAGAAGGTGGAAGAAGAGAAATCTCTGGTGCAAAGAGTTTTAGAGAAAGAAAAGAAAAGAAAAACGCACGGAAATGAAAGTGAACGTTTCCGTTTCCTGCACTATTATTTATAAACGAAGCATTGAGGCAAGTTGCCAACAACTTGAATCAGCCAGCTATTACAGCCACCATGGTTGCCCACTTGCGTGACCGAACAGCCACCAGAGTCACCACCGTTTTTACTATACGTGTTCAGACAGCTTATCTCAGCCACAAAATTTGACTTTCTTCTCATGCACAAACACCCATGCAAAGCACTTTAACAGATTGCAAGTTTACATTAAACAATTAATTAACACAAATATCTTTCTGCTTATAAAATTTCGGGGTGTTACACTTCTCCCCTGATGGTTCTTAGGAGGTAGTTTAACTTTCACTTGGTTGAAGTTCTTGCCAACAAGTTTAGTGCTATCTCTTTTTGCCTTGTGGAACCTGGGGACTTCTCATAGTTCCAATGAAGTGGGCTAACCAAAGGTGTTCCTTGGATTTTGTAGTAGTGCTTACCAATGGTGGACCTTGGGTTTCTTGGATTTCTGCAAAAGTAAAACTTAGGAATAGAAAAGTTTGTCAAGGGTAGATCTTGCATACTTTGAATTTTCGCGAAGGTGAAACTTGGCAACGGAGGGGCTTACTAAGGGCGAACCTTGGGTTTCTTGGATTCCTGCAAAAGTAAAACTTAGGAATAGAAAATTTTGTCAATGGTAGACCTTGCATACTTTGAATTTCCGTGAAGGCGAAACTTGGCAACGGAGGGGCTCACCAACGGAAAACCTTGGGTTTGACAAGCCTTTGGAGATCGAGACTCACCAAGGGTGGGCCTTGGGTTTGACAAGCCTTTGGAGAAGCAAGACTCACCAAGGACAAACCTTGGGTTTGATGAGCCTTGAACCAAGGAACTTCTCATCTTGGGTTTTAGTGAGGCTCACCAAGGGCGGACCTTGGGTTTGACAAGCCTTTGGAGAAGTAAGACTCACAAAGGATGAACCTTGGGTTTGACGATCCTTGGACCATGGAACTGCTCATCCTGAGTTTTGGCAAGGCTCACCAAGAGCATACCTTGGGTTTGACAAGCCTTTGGAGATCCGACTAGTGGCGCATCCGTCCTGGGTTTGGTTGTGTTCCTACAAACTGTATCCCTACAAAGGTAAAGTTTAGGAATAGAAAAACTTATCAAGGGTGGACCTCACATACCTTAGATTTTCGCGAAGGCAAGACTTGGCAACAGAGGGGCTCACCAAGGGTGGACCTTGGGCTTTGACAAGCCTTTCGAGAAGCGACCAGTAACACGTTCGTCTTGAGTTTTGTCTAAGCTCACCAAGGGGAGACCTTGGGTTGGGTTTTACAGCAACCTCCTTATTGAGGGTTCCTTGACTTCAACGGGAATCATGGCACTTGTGCCATATGTGAGTCGAAAAGGAGTCTCATTGGAAGTTATTTAAGGTGAATAGTGATAGGCCCAGAGTATATTAGGGAGTTGCTCCTTCCATAGACCCTTGCTTAGACTTGTCAAGTTTTGTGCGCAAGGCCTTGAGGATAACTCTGTTTGCTGCCTCCACCTGATCGTTGGTCTGGGGTTGTTAGACAGAAGTGACGTGGTGCTTGACACTTAGACTCGTTAGGAAGTCTTCATAATCTTGAACTTTGAATTGAGTACCATTGTCGATGACAATGGCGTAAAGGAGGCCATATCTAAATATGAGGTGTTTCTAGGTGAACTTTTCTACCTCGTTGGTTGAGATTTCTCATTTTGTGAAGTAATATGTGGCGACTAGTAGGAATTTGATTGCTCCCAAGGCTTTTGGCAGTGGTCCCAGTATGTCCATTCCCCACATGGCGAAAGGCCAAGGGGAGCTCAAGCTGTGGAGGTTGTCCAGATTGGCGCGTGGGATGTCTACAAATTCTTGACATCATTTGCACCTCCTAATGAAGTCGAGGGTGTAGGCCCTGATTGTCAACTAGTATTATCGTGCACGCACTACTTTGGTGGCAAGGGAGCATCTCTCGATATGGAGGCTAGAGATCCTTTCATGAAGCTCTTGCGTGACATAGTTTGTCTGTTGGCTGTTCAGGCATTTGAGCAAGGGTGATATCAACCTTCTTTTAAATAGTTGTGCACTTGTTGAGATTAGCCTCTATTCCCCGGTGTGTGATCATGAAACCTAGGAACTTGCCTCTGTCGACCCCGAAAGTACATTTTTAGGGTTAAGGCGCATGTCATATTTACAAATTTCTCCAAAAAGCCTTGACTAGGTCTGTCGCGTGTTGGGTTGTACTTTGAAATTTGATGATCATGTCATCAACATATACCTCAACATTTCATCTGGTTTGTTGTTTCAAGACCCAATCCATCAGCTATTGGTATGTAGCGCCTACATTTTTTAGGCCAAAGGGCATGACTCTATAGTAGAAACTGACATATTTAGTAATGAATGCCATTTTTTCTTCGTCTGGGGCGTGCATTCTAATCTGGTTGTACCTAGAGTATGCATCCAAGAAGCTCAGTATGTGAAACCTGGACGTGTCATCGACTAATCTATCAATGCTGGTTAGAGGGTATGCATCCTTGGGACACATCTTGTTGAGATTAGTATAGTCAGTGCACATTCACCATTTGTCATTGCCTTTTTTACCATAACGACATTGGGGAGCTAGGTAGAGTACCTGACTTCTCTGATGAAGTTAGCTTTAAGTAACTTGTCCACATCTTCTTTGATTTCCTTGCATCACTCGTCTCCCATCTTCCTTTTCTTCTGTGATACTGGCTTGGCCTGGGGGTAGACGACCAGCTTGTGGTATATGATATTGGGGTTAATACCTGGCATGTCAGATGGCTGCCAGACGAACAAGTCTGTGTTTTTGTGTAGAATGTCAACCATGTGTCTCTGCTAATGGCTAATAAGGTCCTTGTTGAGTCGACTGCACTGCTCAGCTTTAGTTCGAGTTGCAGCTTAACAAGTTCTTCAATAGGCTTTGGGCCTTTCTCGACAGTGTCATTGCACGGATCCACATCGAATATGTGATAACGACTATTGAATCTCTACAAAACAATTAAACTATGCTAATTTTGTAGCACATGATTAACCTAGATCGACTTAGAGACACGATCAATTTGGTTTCAACTTCAATTCACTAATAAACAATAGGGGGATTTTAATCGAACAGTTTGTAGGCAATGAATAAAAATTGCAAGAACATAAATAAGAATTGAAGAAAAATGCAGAAACTAACATAATTGATAAAAGGTGTTCTAAAATAGATTAAAGAATATCAATCCAATTCACCAAACCAAGCAATACAAATTATCATAGTTCTCATATAATGATCATATTATGAAGGTTCATTCAATATCATTGGAAACAGTTCAATCGAATTAACTCCTAAATCAATTGAAATCATAAATCGGATTGAAATATCATCCAAACAATCTATGATTAAAATTCAAAATTAAGAAATAAATCTATAACCTAATTCGTTTTCAATCCTAAACATACTAATAATCATGAAAATTGAAAAGACGATTGAAGAACAAGATGAACATTCACATAGAAATTAAAATACCAAACTAGAACTCAAATTCTCCTTGCTTGGACTGGATCCTTGGATTGATTGATTGTTTAGCCTTCCATGATCATCATCAATGGAAGAGCCACAAAATTTATATGAGAAAAATAGAAGAACGGAGATGAAAGGAAGAAGAAAAATAAAGAACAATGAAGAACAATTGAGAGAAATAGAAAGAGAACTTTTTAATTCTTAAAACTTCTAAACGAAACTACAAATTCTGTTTGTGCTCTAATGAAGTGTGTCAATCCACTAACTAATTGCACTAATTCATAGTGATTGAGGCAGTAGGAAAGGATGGGCCATGATTAGGCCCATCTAATCTAACCATTTATTAATTACACAAATTCGTAACCCAAAATTCAAGTGTAGAGGTTTTGACTTCTAAGCCTAAAATGACCCTCAAAATGATAGAATTTGTGTAATACCCTGAAATTTCGATAATTGAAAATAGATGTTTGATGTATTTCTTGTGTTATTTGACTAGTTTAGATTAGTTGAATTATTGTATAAATTATCCACGTGCTATCGTTTGGTGTAAATGTCAAGTTATGTGGAATTTTTTTGAGCTGCATTGTAATTGAGCGATTCCGAGTTTGACCCAAAACTTGTTTTTAGTAAAATCACCATTCTCGATTGGTTAACATTTGGACTGCCTTCACATTATAAAGGTCGGTTCCTAACCTACATATGTAACTTTTGACGGTTGGGATTGTCAAAGTAATGTATAGAGCGTGAGAAATTAATTTTTTCACAGAAGCTGAAATTTTAAAATTTGGTCAGCTCGCCAAGGCGAATTTTGCAAGCATTTTTGCTCTCCTGGGCGAGTCAAGGCGATGATAAATAGGTACAGCAGCGTCCAGACCACGAAAATTGGTCTTCTCCCTCCCCCAAACAGCTCCCAAGTTCCCCACCATCCTTTTCCACCACCCACAGCCACCGGAGACCACCATGAGGCATCGCTGCTTGCCGTTGGACCACCGTATGAAGAGAAACACTTTAATTGGAGTGGAATCTTCAAAACTCAAATCGAGGATCCGATAGAGAACGGAGCCTCCAATCCTCCTTTCTTGGTTTCCTTGAGGTAATCTTGGTTTCTTTTGTCTTCTTCTAGCTATTTTAAACTTCTCTTTGTGTCTTTTACATTTTGGGTATCGTTGTTAGAAGTTTTACACATCCTTTGAAAACCCTTTGAAAATGAGATGTTGTAAAAGTCTCATTTTTATGAAATAGATATCATTTTTGTGATCTTTGTTGAGCCCCGATTTTAACGACCCGAATTATAAGTTGCTAATCTGGATGCTTGATGTGTGTATTATATTAATTAAATTTCATGTGTTATGTTGATTGATTAATTGTTTCATTTATAACTTTATGTTTGAGTGTTTTTGCCTTGGTATGCGTGCCTGATGGGGTTGGACATAAGTCAACTCTGCTGTGCTGTGGTTGCTGGCTGTGCACGCTAGAGGGACGTGCTGTGTTAGCTGTGTTTATAAGCAACACACAGGCATAGTAACACACTTACTCCTTCTTCTACCTTTGCGTTTCCTCTGCTTTCTCTCAAACTCACCCATAAAACCCCTTGTTCTCGACCCCTTCTTGGTTCCCTCAAATCTACGAGAACCATCGTAGCTGCTGTAGAGGATTCCGACACTAAAAGAAACTTCATGGTCGGAGCTGAAGCTTGGGATAAACACACTGTGAAGCTTGTGAACGAACTCCTGTTTAGGTAAAGGGATTTTATTGTGTTTCTTAACAACTGTAGGTACCACGGTCTGGGGGCCAGGGAGTCTAGTCGTGACGATAACTGCATGTCCTTAGTGTGTGTGTGTGATGCTTTTCCCAGAAATGGTACGCCTTTTGGGAACGGGATGTGGTATGTCTTAGATTTGTTGAATGTGGTTTTCTGTTGATGTTGGGTGATCTTGAAAGGAAGTAGATGTTTTAAGAACTTCTCGTGTGTGTACAAAGTAGGCATTTTGATGCTGAAAGGTTTCTAAGACACTTGCGGAAGTGTTCGTGAAGGTGATGAGTACCGGGATAGGTTGGCCGGGTTACACATAGCCATAAATCCTTTGTTCGATGTCGGCTATCGGGATGGGTAGGCTAATTTAGATAAATGTGTCGAACCCATGTTTTGATGTCGACTACCAGGATGGGTAGATCGAGTTGAGTGGGTTATGTAGCATGCATGCGTGCATGTAGGACGTAACCTAGACTTTGTTGGTAGACGTTTGTAGACCGGGTCACCTACCTGGAAGTTGTTTCCTCAGAGTTATTAAGACTCGTTTCCTTTTGTTAAGGTATACCGGGTTCCTTACCCGGGTGATACGTTGGAGCTGTTGAACTCAAGTTATCCCACCAAAGAGAAAGAGAGAGAGCTACCGGGTTGTGTAACTCGGATGAACTCGTACCTTCTTGGGAGAAGAGCCACCGGGTTCCCCTACTCGGTTGAGCTTGTGTTCCTTTTTCTAAACAACCAGGTTACATACATGTGTCGCCTCTAGAAGCTCATCCTTCCTTTTATTTGAGAGACCGGGTTCCTCACCCCGGTATGGGATATTCCATTTAGAATTTTTGAGTCCAAACCCTTTTTCTTAAGAACTGCTGGGTTCCTTACTCGGCAAAGCATGTGTGCCCTTGGGAAATGAGCTACCGGGTTCCCTTGCACTCTTGTGTAGGTTGGTGAAATACCAACCCGGGTTCTTATAAACCTCGTCCGTTTTGTCACCCTTGCCTTCTCTTACCAAAACTTTACTTCTTTGACCGACCCCTACCTGTTGGTTTCAAAGGAGTCACTTGAAGAATGGACAAAAAAGCTTAGTTTTGAACTTTCAACATGTCTTGAAGCCTTGAAGATTAATTTGTGATTAAATGTAAAAGGAAGAAGCATTTCTGGTGATCCAAGTGCATTGCATTCACATCATTCATTTAAGTCTTTAATTAGAGTTATAGAATTCACACGACTTTGATAAATTGATTAAGTTTTTGAATTGAATCAAAGGTTTTTGGAAAAATACATTTTCTATTAGTTTAATCGATTACATAAATAATATAATCGATTATTTTGTTCTTAGTTCTTTCTGGAAAACTCTTCAAGAACAATGTAATCGATTACGTATCGGGTTAATCGATTATTTTACCTACATTTACATATAAACAGCCTTGATAAACATTTTAATCGATTACCAAAGGATAGTAATCAATTACATCATATGTCTCTGGCTAACTAGTTTTGATACATTAATCGATTACCAAATATTGTAATCGATTACATAGTTCAACATGTTTTATGAAGCTCTCTGTCTTAATCGATTACACAGTGTATCTCAAGTTTATCAAGCTTCTATCTTAATCGATTACAAGACGGAATAATCGATTATTTTGTTCGTTGCCCATACTGAGATTTTTGTAGAACACATTAATTGATTACATGGTTGATTTAATCGATTACATAAGTGAAATAATCGATTATTGGGCACGTTTAATCGATTACTGACAGTTACAAAAGTTTGTTATAAATAGAAC
>CM023958.1:19027629-19054601 GCA_013407115.1 Glycine latifolia | reverse complement strand
GTACAAACAACTCAAAACACTTTGAAACAAAAGAATACATCTTCAAACATAACATCTTCAAATAACACATCTTCAAACAAAATCCTCTTCTTGTAGGCAGCTAATTGTCTCTTTTTGCTGTTCATCTGCTCGCTCGAATAAAATCGAGGTCATGGCAGGTGTCAACCACAGACACAAAGCACAGGGTAAGTTTATGATAAACATAATTTAAACAACAGAATACGTACAATGTACATATAGTCATAACAACGTCCTCAAAAATTATACGATGCAAGATTCTCTTTTTATTTTAACACGGTCTAGCCCCCACTAGGCAAAATATCAAATTAACACGGACTAGCCCCCGCCAGGCAAAATATCAAATTAACACGGACTAGCCCCTGCCAGGCAAAATATCATGTTAACACGGACTAGTCCCCGCCAGGCAAAATATCAAATTAACACGGACTAGCCCCCGCCAGGCAAAATATCATATTAACACGGACTAGCCCCCGCTAGGCAAAATATCATATTAACACGGACTAGCCCCCGCCAGGCAAAATATCAAATTAACATGGACTAGCCCCCGCCAAGCAAAATATCATATTAACACTACTTTTCAATTTCTGTCTCATTTGCTTTACTCAGAAACTCAACATCGATCAAGTATAGAACTCAGCTTATGACTTGTGTACAGAAACTTAACATATCATCCATGTACAGAGATTCATAAAAACACATGAAGTTCATAGAGGTTCATAAAACACTTAGCAACACATGAACTTCATAGAAATTCATAGAAACACTCAACAACACATGAACAACACTCAAACTATATTTATTTCTTTGAAGCATTTCATCAAACGCATGGTGTGCAAGCTTTGTTCTTCATAGCAATGAATGAGATCCTATACATACTTATTTAAACAAAAGTAATACTTAAACTATATTTAGCATAAACTCCCCTATACATACTCATGGAAACACAATTAATACTCAGATTATATTTATCATAAAACTCCCCTATACGTACTTATTCACGTGATCTACCTAAAGGATAATATTAAATAATAGAACTCTAGAGATTCCCAAAAACTGATTTCAGTTTACAATATAGATAGCTCACAAGCAGTCTACACAAAGTGCTACACAAACCTTACATACAAGACTGCTCTTATCTTAATTTTTATTGGTCCGTTTCCACTTCTGTCCATCAAAATTACTAAACCATTTTATTGACCAAGTCTGTACATCCTACAAATAAGAGAAAATTCACCAGATTCTACTTATCATTTTTCTATATTTTTCTACCACCTCAATCTTCGTGAATAACATTTCAAAGTTATTATCGTATAAAATTCATAGAAATTCTATTCTAAGGCTTTCTGTCATAAAGTGCTCTGGTAATCTGCCATCCAATAGTATTCTGTAATTTCACCAAGTTTTCACAAAATATCTAAGGGTGTCTTGGTAATTCTAGCCTCAAGGGTACTATGGTAATTTGTCATTCACCCTAGGGGTATAATTGTAATTTTCACCATAAAATATCTCAACAAAATATCTAAGGGTATTTGTGTAATTTTGACTCAAGGGCGTTTTGTAATTTCCAAAATATCTAAGGGTGTTTATGTAATTTCCACCTTAAAAATCTAACGAAAAATATCCAAGGGCATTCTCGTCATTTTCACCTCAAGGGCATTTATGTATTTTCTACTTCAAGAGAAGGATAATATGGTCATTTCCTTTCAAACATTTTTGTAATATCTCTAATTAATATTTCACCCAAATAATTTAAATATAGACTAATCAAATCTCACATAATCTAACACTCACATTAATAGCTGTGCAAGAATAATTCATATAACATTTTGACCATAGTTATTGAAATTTCAGGGTGTTACAATTCTCCCCTCCTTCAAAAAATTTCATCCTCGAAATTTGCCTGATTATGTTAATGGAAATGAAATGAGCAGACTTAGTTAATCGATCTACTATAACCCATATGGAATCAAAACCTTTAGAACTCTTAGGTAAAGTTGTAACAAAATCCATGGATATGCTATTCCACTTCCACTGAGGTGTCTCTAAAGATTGTAACATACCAGAAGGCTTCTGATGTTTTATCTTAGATTTCTGGTAAACTAAACAAGAATATACATACTCACTTATTTCCTTCTTCATTCTTGGCCACTAAAACAAAACTTTAAGATCTTGATACATTTTAGTGGCTCCTGGATGGATACTCAACTTACTCTTGTGTCCTTCTTCCAAAATTATTTTCTTAAGTTCAGGTTCATTAGGCACACAAATTCTTGTAATCTCAATATACCGTCCACTCCTATCTTAAATTCACTATTCCCTCTTTTGGATATATTTTCTAATATGGTTCTTAAGAAAGGATCAGATCTTTGCTTACTTCCTATTTCCTTCAAAAATTCATTAGAAACTTGCAAAGCTCCTAACTTTATACTCACAGGCATCATTTCACACATTAAACTAAGATCCATAAATTGTTTTAACAAATCCATTTCCCTAATCATCAAAGATTTCCTACTTGAAGCATCTGTCACCACATTGGCTTTTCTAGGATTAAGCTCAAAGTCATAATCTTTCAAAAATTTTATCCATTCCCGTTGTCTCCTATTTAATTCCTTTTGACTAAACAAATATTTCAAACTCTTATCATCACTAAAAACCTCAAAATGAGAGCCATACAAATAGTATCTCCAAATTTTCAATGTAAACATCACAGTTGCTAATTCTAAATCATGAGTAGGGTAGTTTTTTTCATGTATTTTGAGTTATCTAAAAGTATAGGTCACTACTTGGCCATTCTACATATCAACATTGCTCTCCAAATCCATTTTTGATGCATCACAATATACCTCAAAGGGTTCTCTAAGTTTAGGCAAAATTAACACAGGTGTTGTCCTCAGTTTTTCCTTAAGGGTTTGGAAACTATGCTCACACTGGGCATCCCACACACAAAAACTTGACCCTTACGAGTCAGCTTGGTCAAAGGTAAGGCTAACTCAGAGAAACCTTCTATGATTCTCTGATAATATCCTGCTAAACCCAGAAAACTTCTAATCTCAACACAGACTTAGGATTTTCCCACTTTAGAACAACTTTACTTTAGAAGGATCTACAGCTATATCACCTTGGAATATCACATATCCTAAGAACTGAATTTCTCTAACCAAACTCACACTTGGACAACTTAGTATAAAGTTGTTGATACTTAAAGGGACTCTAGCACAATCCTCAAATGCTCCTCATTCTCCTCTTTAGTCTTTAGAATATCCCAAAATATCATCTATGAATACTTTCACAAAATTATCAAGATAGAGGTGAAAGATTCTATTCATATAATCCATAAACATGTCAGGGACATTAGTCACACCAAATGACATAATCAAATACTTGTAATGACCATAACGGGTCCTAAAGGCAGTCTTCAAAATATCCTCAAATTTCACATGGATTTGATGGTAACCTGACCTAAGGTCTATCTTTCTCTCAAGCGGTAGGCAGAATATATCCTTAGGAAACACTTATGAAAATTATCCAACAACAGGGAGGTTACCTAGAGAAACCCCGGTCTCTATTTCCAGATTAGACAATATCATGTATACTTGATCTTTTCTCTCAAAGATGACAAAATTTGGTTGACAGAGATAGATATCTCATTATCACTCATTTCAAGATTACCAAACACCAACGTTTAAAACAATTCAATAGAACATGGTTTGGAAGATAACTAGTCTATACCCAGAATAACATCAATTTGACTGAGAGGCAAACAAATCAGATCAACACAAAATTTTCTATCAGAAATTTCCACAAAACAATTTAAACATACTTCAGAAATCCAAAACATACCCACTAGTTGGGGTCTCAACCACAAGCTCATCATTCAAAGAAGACACAGAGAATTTAAGTTTCTCCACTCACAAATAAAATATAAACGAATAGGGCACACCGGAGTTGAATAGCACAAGTAACCAAATACCATATTTTCCTTGGTAATGGGGAGAGTATCTCAACAATTTATTCAATATTAACTATATACTCAACCATAATCATAATCCTTTGCTTAAACTCTACGAGTTCCATCACTTTCTTGTTTCTAACATCCTCAAGAAAATATTTTCTCCAAAAATAACCTCTTAAAGGTTCCCCAAGTCACAACTTGATTTTCACCCTCAAATCTTGGAAAACGTCAACTATTATACAATCATTCTTACTAGTCATCACTTCTTACACACACCAAATAATACAATTCTACATCCACTCAATCATCATAAAGAGTTGATACCTAGAAAAATCACTTATCATTCTCTTATTTGTAATTTTGGCTTCTTTCCATAATATTCCTTTGCAATTCACAAATTATCCAGGTGATCAGTCTGCTAACTTATTGAAACTTATGGTATAACAAACATCAGAATTACAAACATGTTATGACCTCCCAAAGAAATCTCCATGACCTATGCATCCCAACATCAAATGTACCACAAGTAAGGTTAAACCACCATATCTTATTCAAGTAAGATCATTGCCAATTTAGGCATAACCATAAAATATCCTCGAGCAACAGAAAATTATATTAGTAATGTAACTAATAATCCACAATTTATCTTTCAAATAATTTCTAATTCCTTTTAAACCTTCACAAGAAAAGATTAAAACCTAGTATGCATCTTAATTCTCCATTCACCTATCACCTTATTACTTCATCCTCAAAATTGAATCACTCTAGTATTTGAACCATTTATCTGCATACCATTCATCCTCTTCTTCTCAAAATTAATGCAAAATAGTTCCATAAAATATGACAAAACATCCCAAATGTCATCAAAACTACTTTCTGAAGATCATTAAATGTAACTCCAACATCACTAATATTCCAACTTATAGATCATCACTTATCTTATGGTTAAAATCAACATTTTCTCATCTCAAAATAACCATCAAATGACATGAATTTTAAGCCTAAATGATAACCCTAAATCTGCCCACTTAAGCATATAAATTAATCCAATATTAACAATCCAAACAATTAGCAGGCAGTCAATTACACCAAACCTTAAACATACAAAGAGCAACCACCTAATGCACAGAGAAACACAACAGACTCACAACTCATCGGCCGAAAGGTTCGACCAGCTCTGATACCACTATTGTAACACCTCAACTTACCATCTTATTATTTAATGATTCTTAGTGAAAATTCTTTTCAACTTGCTTAAATACCAAACCAAAAATTTCCATTATTGAGTAATGTTTAAAATTCTGAAGTAACATATAATAAGAGTACAAAAGATTTTTCCTTACTGATTGATATTTATAAATCTGATGTTCAATAAAATACATACCGATATCAATTCTATTACATAGTACAAACAACTCAAAACACTTTGAAACAAAAGAATACATCTTCAAATAACACATCTTCAAACAAAATCCTCTTCTTGTAGGCAGCTAATTGTCTCTTTTTGCTGTTCATCTACTCGCCCGAATAAAATCGAGGTCATGGCAGGTGTCAACCACAGACACAAAGCACAGGGTAAGTTTATGATAAACATAATTTAAACAACAGAATACGTACAATGTACAGATAGTCATAACAACGTCCTTAAAAATTATATGATGCAAGATTCTCTTTTTATTTTAACATGGTCTAGCCCCCGCCAGGAAAAATATCAAATTAACACGGATTAACCCCCGCCAGGAAAAATATCATATTAACACGGACTAGGCCCCGCCAGGCAAAATATCATATTAACACGGACTAGCCCCGCCAGGCAAAATATCAAATTAACACGGACTAGCCCTCGCCAGGCAAAATATCATATTAACACGGACTAGCCCCCGCCAGGCAAAATATCAAATTAACACGGACTAGCCCCCGCCAGGCAAAATATCATATTAACACGGACTAGCCCACTAGCCCCCGCCAGGAAAAATATCATATTAAGACGGACTAGCCCCTGCCAGGCAAAATATCAAATTAACACGGACTAGCCCCCGCCAAGCAAAATATCATATTAACACTACTTTTCAATTTCTGTCTCATGTGCTTTACTCAGAAACAATTAGAGAACTATGATCACAATAACACACTTTATAGAAGAGTTTGAGTCAGATTTTTTAACCAAAAAATCTGATTATGAAGCATCCCACACGTGAAGAAAAGATAGAGTTGTTGTATTTCAAAAATTGTCAACAACCTCCTATCATATCCTCCTAAGACCAAGTCAATTACTTGGGAATTATTTTTCCAAATAATAATTAAATATCAGCCGTATGTAAGCCCCATAATCAACCTTCAAACTTCTTCCTAAAATCTAGGACATGATCATGATAAGATGTTAGTTGAATTCAAATTCCAATCTAGCTCTTATCTTCTCCTTTTGATATGAAACTAACTACTATAGTTAATTCAAATATTTAAATTCAAAATTTAAATTATCAAATTTAAATATTAGATAATTAATTTAACTATTTAAATTAATTAATAATGTCTTGGACTATCCAAGCCCATTAACTCCATTCATGCGCCCCTTTCTCTTTAAGATAGGTATCCAAACTCTTTCTTGGGCCAACAACCATTATTAGGCCCAAAACCTTTAATGCTATAATGTCATGACAATAAAGTGTTAGTGTGTGACCCATTAGGCCCAACATAACTACTGACATAAATGAGTTTGGGCCCAACAAGGCCACTACCCATTTAATGACAACACAGAGCACTAGCAATGCTTTGTTGCCCAGAACTAGTTAGGTAAATGACAAGATCATCCTATTAAATCTATTTGGTTTCTGTATGTATTTCCTTTCGTCTCGGTTACCTTCCCATAAAACCTAGGGTAAGGAAACGTATCTGCCCTTGCGGTTTAAGGTAAGCTTTAATACGAAATAGGGAGTCTCCAATTTTACTGACTCTAAAGACAAATCATCTCATGATTTCTTTTACTATGCATAGATTCCCGAGTCCCGTAAATGTCATCCCAATTTCTCCAGTTTACAGATAACCTAATCTCTCACAGAGATTTGACGAATTCCTTCAGCTAGTCACCCTAGACTCGTGTTCTTTCAGGACATGCCCAAAGGTATACCTATGTGTCTCCATGTTTCAGGCAGACGAGGTATACAATCAAAGCATGTATTCTAGAACACAGTCTAGGTGAAAACTTTTGGTCTAAGGAAAGACACACCCAAATAATAAGAGACTACTTCTAATGATACTATCTGTGAAATTTCCTCATAGAGTCTCTTTGTGGGTCCGTTCAGTGCGAGCTATATCCTTATAGGTCCAACCATGACTTTAGCTAAGACATCTCCATGTCTGTAGCTCATGAGGTCTTTACCTTGTATCTGCATACAAGTAGATAAGCCGTGCTAGTCTTATCCGAGATCACTGATCCCCATTCTCAGTGTCTCTAGACTAGGAACTTAAAATTTAGGAGTAGACATCTGGTATCCTTGAATCCTCATGATCGTGATCCCATCACTAATACTCAAGAGATACCTATTCTATTCCAAGGGTTTTATCCAGTTACTCATATATTAATAATGATATCGAGACAGAATATGAAACAAGATAAAGAGCGCTTATAATTTATTTATGACAATATTGAAAAGTACATGTATGTCCTAATTTAATGAAAAGATTGTCTCTAGGACATCTATATACTAACATTGAGGATGTTACATCATGTGGTCACATGGTGGAACACACTACATGAAACTCCTTAAGATGCTTGTGTGGATCTTCACCTACAAGACCATGAAACTTTGGAAGCAAATGGATCAGTTTAGATTTTAGCTCATAACTAACCTTAGTCTCAGAATATTGAATACACCAAGGTTGATAAACAACATCAGGTGTAGCCAATTCCTTAAGAGTTAGGTTGTTATCAGCCATTGTATCAATAAAAATTTCAGAATCAAGATGTTCAGAACTAGAAATAGACTCAGAAACAGAAAACTCATAAGACACAATACTACTATCTAGAACTACACTATCAAATTTATCTAGATTACTATTATTTCTGCTCAATCTGTGAAATGTCATATCTATCTCAGGATGATATGAATGCAAGTCACTTGATTGGGACCTAGTCATGCCCAGTTCAACTCATCAGAGACAAAAGTCACAGAAATAACAGAAGTAACAGACAAATACTCTATTAAGACACTATTCATAATATTTGCTAAATCTATATTAAAAATGAAAAACTGGCCCAATTTTTTTTTTTTGAAATTCAAAAACACCACAGTAAATGTCTAAAAAATATTTTTTAGAGTTTTGAATATATTTTTTTTATCTATATCTATTTTTATCTATTATCTAGAAACAAATTTTTGAATTTTTGAATTTTTATCTATATTTATCTATATCTATCTCTCTTTTATCTAATTTCTAGAAAAAAAATTTGAAAATTTGAATTTTTGTTTTTATCTATCTGTCTATCTATCTATCTATTTTCTATTTATTGTCTAGAAACAAACTTTTTGAATTTTTGAATCTTTTTTTTAGATTGACGGAATTATACTATACTAATAATAATGGTACCTATACTATTATCTAATTATAAGTGGATTAAAGTTGTCACACAATGAACCGTGTCTCCGGCAATGGCTTTAGTTTTGATAATGACTGTCGAATCGCTACAAAATAATTAAACTACGTTAATTCTGTAGCACAGGATTAACCTAGGTCGACTCAGAGACGCGATCAATTTGGTTTCAACTTCAATTCACTAATAAACAATAGGAGGATTTTAATTGAACAGTTTGTAGGCAATGAATAAAAATTGCAGGAACATAAACAAGAATTGAAGAAAAATGCAGAAACTAACAGAATTGATAAAAGGTGTTCTAAAACAGATTCAAGAATATCAATCCAATTCACCAAACCAAGCAATACAAATTATCATAGTTCTCATATAATGATCATATTATGAAAGTTCATTCAATATCATTAGAAGCAGTTCAATCGAATTAACTCCTAAATCAATTGAAATCACAAATCGGATTGAAATATCATCCAAACAGTCTATGATTAAAATTCAAAATTAAGAAATAAATCTATAACCTAATTCATTTTCAATCCTAAACATATTCATAATCATGAAAATTGAAAAGAGGATTGAAGAAGAAGATAAACATTTGTAACAACCCGTATGCATCCGGTTGTTAACATTACATTATGGTCGTTAAGCTCAATAATTAATTTAACAAAACTAATTAAGGAAGCGACAATTACAATGATGTCATCGTACGTCCACAAGAAGATAAAAAATTTGTGCTATCTATGATAATAGTTCACGAGTTTACAAGTATAAAAGAACCTGGGTGTGATACCCTTCAGGGCCGGGCTACAAGCATGCGTAAATACATAAGTACAGAGCCACATGCTCCCAAAAGACTAAGGTTCACGAAGAACCCGTCCCGGCTCGGTCTTTCGTTTGGAATCCCTCGGACTACCTCGCTATCCGAGCCTCTTGTCCCAGAATCCGTCGTCCTCTCTGTGCTCATCACCTGAAATAACAATATAGTCCCTAACCGGGGTGAGATAATAATCTCAGTAAACTCTGGGTTCTTGAGGCTTCTCCTTTCCCGGGTTCACTTCCACGACACCAAGTATCAAAACAGCATTACACAAGCTAGCCATCCCAGCTTACAAAAGAACACAACACATGTATATAATTACACGAATATAACAAGAGAAATCATCCAAATTAATGGGCACATTCCCTTGTATATCCTTGCCTAAGGAAGATCATCCAACTTAATGGGCACATTCCCTTATATATCCTTGCCTAAGGAAGATCATCCAACTTAATGGGCACATTCCCTCTGGGTTCCGCGCGGACGTCTATGGCTCAAAGTCCATGTTTGTCCATTCTACTGGCCAGAGAATCTCAAATATCACAATAAAGCGATCACAGTACAAATCATATACATGTTATCAAACAGAAAGCAGTAACACCCAATTTTAATACATGCATCATGACATATAACAACCATCACTTCCTCGGAGTATTGTGGAACGCGGTCCAGAGAAGGACTCTTAAGAACAGGGAGCTTACCTGTCCGGCGTTCCTCACTGGTTCGTTCGACCTCGTGATTTCGAACACCACGATCTTCAGCGTCACACCCTACATACATGCATGCAAGAAATTAATAACGGTTTTCACCTATTGCATGTAGAGGAACTTGATACATCTCCAGGTTACCCACATAAGTCACCCACAGGTGACATGCAGAACCCCAAAAAGGTTCATCATAACTAACCCAAAATTGATAGCAGTTACACTTTAAGGTTGGACCGGCGCCTCTTAACTCTAAGGTTGTTAACTAGTCTAGAGAGCAGTTTCTCAAGCCCAAACGCCCTAAGAATCACCTTCTCTTCTCTAGGCTCGAAGCTTCCCTTCGTTCGTTAATGGCGAAAATAGAGAAGGAATGTCTTTTTGGTGAAGGGACAGAGGAAGAAAATGAGTCGTGCACGAAATAACCAACAAGCACGCTATATAAATACTCTGAGAGTAACGCACGTTGCATATGTCACTAAGTCAACACATGTCACTCCAGTGACCTAAAAGTCAACGTGGATCACGTGCGTAGGGTAAGCTTGGGAAAGTACCAATTACCGGGTTGGAGAGTCAGCGCGTACGACTTCCCATTGGTAAGTGTAACGCAGACGACCTTGTCCGGGATCCCGTCCTGGCCATCACTACTCGACCTCGTTCGGGATCCTTTCTTCTCAGCGCTTATTCCCAGAATACCTACGCGATAACCCGGTCACACTCTAATCCGGTTCCCTTGTAAATACTAACACACTCAGTACGAACCCGGCTTCAAAAGGTTTTATTTACACCCCTCTCTTATCTGAGTTCCAATTTGCACCCCCCTTGTACGACACCCCGGTCACACGAATCCAGATTAGTCACAAGGTCATTAGCATAATTATACTTATTACTACTTAATTACAACATTATAAAGTTAAAAGTGCTACGTGGACACCCGAGACCTTACATTCACCCCACCTTTCAAAGAATTTTGTCCTCAAAATTCAAGGAATCTTACCGATCAAGCAACTCGGGGGTATAGCTGCACGAGTTCCTGTTCCCACTCCCAAGTTGCCTCCTCGGGAGTCCTTCCTTCCCACTACACCTTAATTATGGGGATCGTCTTACTTCAGATCTTCTACTCCGTTCTATCCAAAATATGGGCCGGCCGCGTAGGGCAGGTCAATTTCTCCTTAATCTGCATCGTGTCCGAGTGCACCACGTGGTCTGGCACATACTTCTTTAGTTGAGACACGTGAAACACATCGTGCAACCCGGGCAGTTGGGGAGGCAAGGCTAACTTGTAAGCCATCGGGCCTGCTCTTTGGAGAATTTGATAAGGGCCTATGTATCTCAGGCTGAGTTTCCTTACTCCCAAAGCCCGTCCAACCCTAGTGACTGGAGATAGCCTAAGGAATACATGATCGCCCTCAACGAACTGTAGGGGGTGGTGCTTGCTATCATAATAGCTCTTCTATCAACTTTGAGCCCGCAACAGCTTATCCCAGATCATGCAGATTTGCTAAGATGTTTCCTGTACCATCTCGAGTCTAAGGAGTTGTCCCTCCCTACTTCAGTCCATCACGTAGGAGTCCGGCACCTTTGTCCATATAATGCTTCGAAGGGTGCCATGCCCAAGCTAGCATGGAAGCTATTATTATATGAGAACTCCACTAATGGGAGGTACCTATCCCAACTCGTCCCTTGTTCCAAAGTGGAAGCTCTCAGCATGTCTTCTAGAGTTTGGATGGTCCTCTCTGCCTGTCCATCCGTCTAGGGATGATAAGCAGTGCTGAGCCTCAGCTGGGTTCCAAAGGCCTCCTAAAGAGCGCCCCAAAACCTTAAGGTGAACTTCGGATCTCTATCGCTGACAATGCATTCCGAGATGCCATGCAATCTAACTATCTCCTTAACATATAACCGAGCCAACTTCTCTATGGTATAGTAAGTCTGGACAGGTAGGAAGTGAGCCAATTTTGTTAGTCTGTCAACAATCACCTAGATGGAGTCGTATCCGGGTTGAGTCCTTGGTAGCCCGATTACAAAGTCCATGGAGATACTATTCCACTTCCACTCCAGGATCAGCAACGGTTGTAACAAGCCCGCTGGCCTCTGATGCTCGATCTTAACCTTCTGACATACCAGGCACTTAGTCACGTGCTCGGCTATGTCCCTCTTCATTTTCAGCCACCAGAAGTTCCTCTTAAGGTCCTGATACATCTTGGTGGCTCCGGGATCAATACTAAACCGGCCTTTGTGAGCCTCGGACAGGAGCGTATTCACTAACTCCCCCTTAGGTACCACAATCCTTCCTTGGTAAGAAATTAAGTCATGGTCTTCCCGGGAAACGCCTCTTTGTCCCAGCAGGGACTTCACATCTTCGTCACTTTCCTGGGTTTCTCGAATCCTTCTAATCAACTCGTTATTCACCCTGATTGCTCTCAGTTCGAGACCCTGGCTACCCTCGATTATGGTCATGTGCATATCCCAAAAATCCTCTATCAGCTGGCATTCCACCATCATCAAGCAAGTCGTGCTCATATGATTCCTACTTAGGGCGTCCACCACCACATTGGCTTTTCTGGGATGGTATTTTATTTCAAAATCATAGTCCTTGAGGAACTCCATCCATCGTCTTTGCCTCATGTTCAGCTCCTTTTGATCAAATAAGTATTTGAGGCTCTTGTGGTCACCGAACACCACGAGTTTGGCACCATACAGGTAGTGCCTCCATATCTTCAGAGCAAAGACCACTGCTGCAAGTTCTAAATCATGTGTTGGGTAGTTCTCCTCATGCGACTTCAGCTGCCATGAAGCATAGGCAACCACCTTTTTCTCTTACATCAGGACACATCTCAGTCCCTCCCCGGATGCGTCACAATAGACCTCGAAACTTCCTTCAAGGTCAAGAAGGGTTAACACGGGAGCTATGGTCAAATTTTCCTTTAGTCGGTGGAAGCATTCCTTGCACTCATTGGTCCAAACGAAAGGAGTCCCCTTCCGGGTTAGGCAAGTCAAGGGTAACACCATCTGGGAGAACCCTTGAATGAACCTCCGATAGTACCCGGCCAGTCTAAGGAAGCTCTAGATCTCGAAAACACTCTTAGGCCATTCCCAAGTCATCACGACCTTAACCTTACCGGGGTCAACCGCTACCCTGGCTGTCGAGATCACATGGCCGAGGAACTTCACCTCGGACAACCAAAATTCACACTTAGAAAACTTGGCGTACAACTGGTCGTTCCTCAACGTCCGAAGAACGGTCCAGAGATGCTCGACATGCTTCTCTTCATTCTTAGAGTAGACCAGTATGTCATCAATAAACACCACCATGAATTCATCCAAGAAGGGTTTGAACACCCGGTTCATATAATCCATGAACACCGGCGGGGCATTCGTGAGACCGAACAGAATGACTTGATATTCATAATGGCAATACCGAGACCGGAGTACGGTCTTAGGTGTGTCCTCGAACTTAATCCAAATTTGCTGGTATCCGGATCGCAAGTCTATCTTAGAGAATACCCGGGCTCCCTTTAATTGATCTAATAAATCATCAATCCAGGGTAAGGGATACTTGTTCTTCACAGTGACTTTATTCAATTTTCGGTAATCCAAACATATCCGTATACTTCCGTCCTTCTTTTTCACGAAAATAACCGAGGCCCCCCATGGAGACACACTTGGCCTAATAAACACTTTGGATAATAAATCATCAAGTTGTGCCTTTAGCTCTCTTAATTACAAAGGAGCCATGCGGTACGGGGCTATGGATATGGGTCCTACGCCCGGGATTAAATCAATGGAGAACTCAGTCCCCCTGTCTGGTGGGAGTTGTGTGATCTCTTCTGGGAACACATCAACGAACTCGTTCACGACCGGGATCCTCGACAGGTCAACGTCCAGCCCGTCCTCCACTACATTTACCCAAAGACAGCCCCGTGCTTTTTTTCTCATTTCCTTGTGAGCTTGTAGGACCAAGCAAAGTGAACTGGAATCTGGCCTTACCCCGTTTGGAGGTGCCACTACCTTTTTGTTGTAGCAATCCAACATGATGCCATACGTAGCTAACCAATCCATTCCAAGAATGATCTCAAGGGTGGGCATCGCAAGGCAGTACAGATCAACCCTGTACTCTTTGCCCTCAAAGAGAAACTCCACATCCCGGCAGTACGTATCAACCTGGCACTACTCCTTAGAAGCGGTGGTGACCTCCATAGGAGGGGCAAGTCTGAACACCTGAAGGTTAAGTCCTAAGGTCGTACTATCCTTAATGAAGGAGTGAGTAGTGCTAGAGTCGAACAGGACTCTCACATCATAATCATTGATTGAAACCATACCTCAGATCAAGTTAGGAGCTCAGGCTGCCTCTCTAGCATCCATCGCGTAAATCCGGCCTATGTTGGGTGCGATAGCTATCACTGAAGCATCCATTGCTGGATTGTCTGTCCTCGGGCACTCTCGAGCATAGTGGCCGAGTTCACCACACCTAAAGCATATCAGCTGACCTGAGCGGCACCCTCCCCAATGATCCACCCCACAAAAGGTACACTTACGAGGTTGGGTCGGTCTTCAATACAATCCACATTGATTCGGGCTCTTCTTAAACTGATCTACTGAAGACACAACCCTCAAGTCCCGGCCCTTGCCCTTTTCGGTTGGACCTGAATTACCGGGCTTCCTCCCTTCCTGTCTTACTGAGGAGCTCGCCTAGCTTCCACTACGCCTGCTAATCATGTCCTTGACCTGGAGGCACTGCCTCACCAGGCTGCCCATATCCCGGGATCCACTCCCAGCAATATTCTCTTCAATGCTCTCCTTAAGCCCCCTCTGGAACTTAGTAGCAAGGACCTCGGCATCAGGAAGAATTCTTCTGAAATGAGCGTACTTAGCCAATTCATTGAATTTGGCTAAGTACTCGTCCACCGACATCTATCCCTGAATGAGGCCCTCGAACTCGGTCTTCTTCTGTTCCTGGGCATCCCTGGGGAAATATCTATCTAGGAACTGGCCTTCGAAGGTCTGCCAAGTGATGCCCTCATCCCGGTCCCTCAGTAATAGGGAAGTGTTAACCCACCATTCATGCGCGTCCCCTTGAAGCAAATAAGTAGCATATAGGAGCCTCTAATGGTCCGGGCACTCCATCACCGTGAAAATATTCTCTAATGCCTGTAACCATTTGACGGCCGCAACGGGATCGTAGCCCCCATGGAAAGCCGGAGGTTCATGCTTGCGGAAGGCAATAAGCATTCTCTTCTGGCCGCCGCATCCTCTTCGACCTCAGCTCGGGTAAACCGACCTCCTCTATGATGACGGGATCAGAATGAGGGGTACCTTCCCCGTGATGGCGACTACCTTTGCCCTCGTATGTAGGTGAGGGAGAGGGTGCTCAGCCCTCCCTCTGGAACGACCTCAGCTCGGCCATCAAGACTTTGTTGGCCTACATCAAGACCTCGTTCGCTTGCCGATTTGCAGCCATTTCCTACTGCATAGCTGCTAAGGCAGCTGTCACTGGGTTCGTGTGCACGTTGGCATTTGGCATGTCGCTATTGTTCTGGGTTTTCACCATGATACTGCACATGTTACACGAAAGGGTGAGTTGATCAAGTCTACACTTGTGATCACACAAGCAATAATCATAACGGACACCAAAACAATATGCATCACCCACAATTTACCATACATAATGCTTCCCTAGGAAAGACCGCTCTGATACCATTAAATGTAATAGCCTGTATGCATCCGGTTGTTAACATTACATTATGGTCGTTAAGCACAGTAATTAATTTAACAAAACTAATTAAGGAAGCGACAATTACAATGATGTCATCGTACATCCACCAGAAGATAAAAACTTTGTGTTATGTATGATAATAGTTCACGAGTTTACAAGCATAAAAGACCCTCGGTGTGATACCCTTCAGGGCCGAGCTACAAGCATACGTAAATAAATAACCAAAAGTACAGAGCCACATGCTCCCAAAAGACTAAGGGTCACGAAGAACCCGTCACAGCTTGGTCTCTCGTCCGGAATCCCTTGGACTGCCTCGCTATCCGGGCCTCTTGCCCAGAATCCGTCGTCCTCTCTGTGCTCATCACCTGCAATAACAATATAGTCCCCAACCGGGATGAGATAATAATCTCAGTAAACTCCGAGTTCTGAAGGCTTCTCCTTTCCCGGGTTCACTTCCACGACACAAAGTATCAAAACAACATTACACAAGCTAGCCATCCCGGCTTACAAAAGAACACATCACATGTATATAATCACACAGATATAACAAGAGAGATCATCCAACTTAATGGGCACATTCCCCTGTATATCCTTTCCTGAGGAAGATCATCCAACTTAATGGGCACATTCCCCCAGGACTTCGTGCAGGCACCTTCTGAGGAAGATCATCCAACTTAATGGGTACATTCCCTCTGGGTTCCGCGCGGATGTCTATTGCTCAAAGTCCATGTTTGTCCATTCTACTGGCCATAGAATCTCAAATATCACAACAAAGCGATCACAGTGCAAATCATATACATGTTATCAAACAGAAAGTAGTAACAACCAATTTCAATACATGCGTCATGACATATAACAACCATCACTCCCTCGGAGTATGGTGGAACGCGGTCCAGAGAAGGACTCTCAAGAACAGGGAGCTTACTGGTTCGTCCGACCTCGTGATTTTGAACACCATGATCTTCAGCGTCGGGCCCTACATACATGCATGCAAGAAATCAATAACGGTTTTCACCTGTTGCATGTAGAGGAACTCGATACATCTCCAGGTTACCAACATAAGTCACCCACAGGTGACATGCAGAACCCCAAAAAAGTTCATCATAACTAACCCAAAATCGATAGCAGTTACACTTTAAGGTTAGACCGGCACCTCTTAACTCTAAGGTTGTTAACTAGTCTAGAGAGCAGTTTCTCAAGCCCAAACGCCCTAAGAATCACCTTCTCTTCTCTAGGCTCGAAGCTTCCCTTCGTTCGTTAATGGCCGAAACAGAGAAGGAACACCTTTTTGGTGAAGGGACAGAGGAAGAAAATGAGTCGTGCACGAAATAACCCACACACACGCTATATAAATACTCTGAGAGTAACGCACGTCGCATACGTCACTAAGTCAACACGTGTCACTCCAGTCACCTAAAAGTCAACGCGGATCACGTGCGTAGGGTAAGCTTGGGAAAGTACCAATTACCGGGTTGTAGAGTCAACGCGTATGACTTCCCATTGGTAAGTGTAACCTAGACGACTTTATCCGGGATCCTGTCCTGGCCTACACTACCCGACCTCGTTCGGGTTCCTTTCTTCTCAGCACTTATTCCCATAATATCTACGCGATAACTTGGTCACACTCTAACCTAGTTCCCTTGTAAATACTAACACACTCAGTACGAACTCAGCTTCAAAAGGTTCTATTTACACCCCTCTCTTATCCGAGTTCCAATTTGCACCCCCCTTGTACGACACCCTGGTCACACCAATCCGGATTAGTCACAGGGTCATTAGCATAATTATACTTATTACTACTTAATTACAACATTATAACATTAAAGTGCTGCGTGAACAACCGAGACCTTACAACATTCACATAGAAATTAAAATACCAAACCAGAACTCAAATTCTCCTTGCTTGGACTGGATCCTTGGATTGATTTATTGTTTAGCCTTCCATGATCATCATCAATGGATGAGCCACAAAATTTATATGAGAAATATAGAAGATCATAGATGAGATGAAGAAGAAAAATAAAGGACAATGAAGAACAATTGAGAGAAAAAGAAAGAGAACTTTTTAATTCTCAAAACTTCTAAAAGAAACCTCAAATTGTATTTGTGCTCCAATGAAGTGTGTCAATCCACTAACTAATTGCACTAATATATAATGACTGAGTCAGTAGGAAAGGATGGACCATGATTATCTAATCTAACTAATTACTAATTACATAAATTCGCAGCCAAAAGCTCAAGTGCAGAGGTTTTGACTTCCAAGAGCCTAAAATGACCCTCAAAATGATAGAATTGGCCTCAGCTTATCTATGATAAAATTGTAGATCTTTTCCTTATCTAGGTCATGCACAAGGAAGATAGGTCAAGTGAGCATAATATCCGAAAATAAGCAACAATTAACAATTAAGCCCACTTGTTTGCCTAAGACAAAAACTGAGTTAGAATGAGAAAATAAAGATCCAAGAGAATTCAAATAAGCTAAGAAGAATAAAAAAATATTAACCTAAAAACACTCAATCAATATGCCATCCTAACTTTCTGCGTAGACATACAGGATTTTGATTGGAGACACCCTTTGTCTATGCACACGACTTAACTACTACCACTCGCTGCGAGGTGAGGCCTGCTAGGCTTCCTAGTGGGAGGATAGGGTGCTACCTTCAAACTTTTGGCATAGCATTATCGTGTCTGCTTCTGGTCTGCCTTAATAGTTATGATTTCGCTCGTTAAGGTTGGAAATTGCATCTAGAGATGTCGTGTGGAGACGATGGCTCTAAGCTCATTCAGTATTTTCCTACCGATCAGAGCAAAATATAATTTATCTGCATCGACAATCAAATATCTGACAAATGAAGCTCCTTGAGGGCTAGCCTTGAAGGTGGTCATAAGGTCTACATAGCCTTTGGTTTCTACTATCTCACCTGCGAAGTCGAGGAAAGGTCCAGAGTGAGGATGGTCTGTCTCGGATGAGACTTCGAGCCTCTAGAATGTTCTCTAGTATAGGATGTCCATGGAGCTACCTTGGTCAATAAGGACCTTGGACACCATGAAATTGGCGATTATGATGGATACCACAATGGGATCATCTTGGTTGACAGGTGATGGAATGCCTTTAGTTAAATATTTTTTATATCATTCTTAGCTTATTTGACTTCTCTTGGACTTTTATTTTTCTATTCTAATTTAGTTTTTGTCTTAGGCAAGTAAGTGGGCTTAATTGCTAATTGTTGCGTATTTTTGGATTTTTGCTCACTTAACATATCTGACTTGTGCAGGCCTACAGAGTGCTACAGAACTCCGAATGGAGCATTCTAGGAGTCCCTGGAAAGATAACAAAAAGATCTACAAGTTTGCTAGAAATATCCCAAGGCCAATTCTGTCATTTGGAGGGTCATTTTAAGCTTCGAAATCGGAACCTCTGCACTTGCAATTTTGGGCTGCGAATTTGATTTTTTGGTTGTAAATAGCAAATAACTAGAATTGTTGGGTTTGTTTATGGCCCATTTTAAACTCCAGACCTTGTCACTACATATTAATGACTTTAGTGAAACTTGGACAGCACTTTACATTTTGCACAAACAAGTTTATTATTTCTTTTCTTTAGTTTTTAGAATCAAAAGCTTGTTCTTCATTTTCTCTCATTTGTTCTTCATCTTCTTCATTTCCATTTTGCTACTCTTCCATTTTTCTGCACTTACTTCATGGGGATTTCCTTGGTGATCATCATGGAAGGCTAAATAATCACTCAATCCAAGGATCCAATCCAAGCAAGAGGAGAATTTGAGTTCTGGTTTAGTATTTCGAATTCTGTGTGAATGTTCACTTTCTTCTTCAATTGCTATTTTGTTTTCATGATTATGAATGTGTTTAGAATTGAAAGCAGATTAGGTTATGGATTCATTGCCTAATTTCGAATATAAATCACAGATTAATTGGATGATATTTCAATTAGGGTTTGTGGTTTCAATTAATTTAGGGGTTAATTCGATTGAACTGCTTCTATTGAGATTGAATGAATGTTCATGATAGAATCAACTTATGAGAATGATGATGATTCGAATATCTTGGGTTGGTGAATTGGATTGATGCTTTCTAATCTGTTTTACTTTACTCCTTGATAATCTTGTTAATTTCTGCGTTGTTCTTTAATTTTAGTTTGTGTTCTTGCATGTTTTACTTTGCGCATACCAACTATTTGACAAAATTCCCCCTTATTATTACCAATGATTTGAAGCTAGAACCATATTGATCGTGTCTCTGAGTCGACCTAGGTTAACCCTGTGCTGCAGAATTAGCTTAGTTAAATTGTTTTGAAGCCACACGACAAACGCTTATCAACAGGGTTGATGATGCCTTTAAAATCTCTATCATTGAAAGTGATGGGTGTGCGACATTGTGGTGATGGTACATTGACATAGTTGATGTTGATGTCCTGGATGGTGTGAAGATGCCATTTTTAGGATTGGCTGGACAGCCCTCTCCGTAGGAGAATCTGCCCGCAGGAGTGTTGATTACTCCTTAGATTTGTTGGGCGGACTTGTTCTCTTGTTCTCACGGAGGTTGATGCTCACGTCTTTACTGGTAGTGCCTTTGTCTCCCTCTGTCTTCTGCTTTGTCTCTTCTTCTATCGGCGTCATGGTTTCTGTGCTAGTCCGCTTGGTGTCCCTCGGGTCTCACTCTTACGAGGTGATCATCAAGCCTCTTTACAAACTGGGTTAGATACGCAACTTGTATGAGCTTTTCTATCTTGTCTTTCAGAGCCCAAGAGTCCTTTATATTATGATCGTGACTGCGATGGTATTTGTAGTGTTTGGTCTTATCGAGCCCAACACTCCTCTATGTTCTGTGCTGTTAGCCTCCTCCAGGATAGTGGTTCAGTTGGCTGTCAGGGGTGTGTAGCGCTCATACCTAGGTCCCTTTGGGAGAGGCTGGCGTTTGTCCTACTTGTGTCGTTTATTTGACTTATGAGAGTCAGCCTTGATGCTTCCTTCTCTCTTATCACAGTTTTGTACAGCTTGTCGGACCTCATTTTTGAATCTCAACATCTCGTCCATGTAGATGTAACCCTTGGCTCGTTTGCATAACTCATCCATGCTAGAAGGGGTTTTTTTTGCATAGGCTCTCAGCAAACTTACCTGTTCGTAGGGCTAACAGCATAGAATGCCACATCTGAGTTGAGGTTTCAGATTTGGACGACAATTTGTTCAAATTAGTCCATGAACCTATGAAGATATTCGTTGTCTACCTATCGCAGATTGGCCAATGCAGCCGAGGTCATAGGACCGGCTGGTTGCATACTATGAGCTGAAGCATTCAACAAGAATGTCAAAGTTGTCAATGGACCTTGGAGGGAGCCCCCCATACCATGTCAACGTTGTTCCTTTGAGGGAGGTTGGAAAGACACAACACAAGATTGCATCGTCGTTGGTGTAGAGGTTTGCCTGGATGAAGAATGCGTCCAGATGTTCATCTAGATAGGTGGTTCTGTTGTATCACTCTAGGTTGAGCTATTTCCAACCTAATAGAGGTGAGATTCCCCTTGAGTACATTCATTGGTTGTACGGGAAGAGTGTTCATTGTCTTGGGGTGTCTCACAAGAGCCTCTTGCTAATCATGGTCAGCCTTCAGCTTTCAGAGTTCTTCCTCGTGACGTCACTTCATCTTTGCAATGTGGATCTGGAGTTGTTGGAGGGTGTTTGCATTTGTCATGGTTGTTGGAGGAGGATCAAAACTCTCAAGAGGGGTCTCGCGTCTAATGTCAGACTGGGTGCTAACCATTTAGTGGAAATGAGAGGTCGCAAGGTAAGTTTTACCACGGTCCCACGGTGGACGGCAAATGTACTTACCAAAATTTAGATCTAACCCATGTTAGAATGGATATGGCCACGAGGGGCTCTTAGATCTCGCATGTTGGACTGTGAGTTCCCTTTGTTAGGAGGACAAAAGGGGGGACCTGTAAAAACAAAGGACTTCGACGCTCAAGTAAGTATGCGAGTTAGTGGAGAATTACTGAATGAATAGGGTGAGATGGAACTTGATACTTGTTGAGTGGAGTAGGAGCTTTGGGTCCTTGTTTATCAGGACTGTTACAATAAGTAACAACCCTTCCAGATAATTATTAGCTTATAGATAATAGCTAGTAGATAAGTTGTGGCTTATAGATAATCTATAACTTGTAGATAATACAATGAATTATAGATAATGTAGTGCTTATAGATAATTCAGTACCTACCACTTGATAAGGAGGTTGCAACATTATCATCAATATTCAAATAGTGAGGCGTTAGAGATAACCTGTTCAGCCCAATAGCCTGGCTACTAAGGACGGGATGTCCGTGCTTCTATGCTAGGGATGACATGGAGGATTGACGTGTGTGTTGCAACGTCATGTCAATTGCCACATGTATTTTGTGGACCCTAGACAGTACATGAATTTTTTTTTAAAAGAAGTTTATGAATAGTTCTTAATACTAAACTTGTCAATTACTATATATATATATATATATGCATTATCACAGACAAAATGTCCAAGCATATAGATTTAGGTGTAAGGAAGAGTAAAGCCTATAAAGGTAAGGTTGAAAATGCACAACTTTCACAGGCGTGGAGCTGCAAAACAAAGTAAAGTTGATAAAAGAAAAAGAAAAGACCTAAATTTTAGAAAAGGTCCTTATATTCATTCATATTCTTTCATTCCACTTTCATTTTATTTTTCTTGTTACTTCTCCTTTTATTTCCCATGACATCATCTATCATATATTTATTAATTTCTCAGTCTTTTTATTTTTGGGTGAATATTCATTTTGCTCTTTGAAAATATAAGACAATGGAAAATTGATTTCTAAAAGATAAAAAAAATAAAATTTAGTCTCTGAATATGCAAAAAGTGTGACAAATTCATTCTACTGTTAAGTCCTTTCCATTAACTCAAACATTTGGACTCAAGTGTCATCAAAAAGAACATTGGGTGTGCTACTTACTCTGTGGGACTAATTTGTTAGTTTCAAAATTTGCTAATTTAAATTAGTCTTTGAAATTAGCAACTTGTCATTTTAGTCTATGAACTTGACCACTTATTTATATTTTGGTTCCTAAAAGCACTTTTAAATTTTTAATTAAGTTTCGTGTTGTATGTCAATTATTAACATAAACACTACCACTTTTATTCTTTACCCTCGTGTTTTTCACCTTCCTCTTAACAATTATACCATTTAAATTATATTATAAATGTGAAATTAGTTTATGAGCGATTACATAATAGTAGTTATCGGCTAACTTGAGGACATTGTTGTCAAGATTCTATAAGATTCCAAATCAAATCTTCTACCAAAATCAAATTATTATTTTATATGTTATTAATTTGTGTACAATATTAGATTTATTTATTTATTTTATGTAATAGCATTAATCACAAAAAGGCAGTTAAAAAATTTGAGAATCGCAAAGACAAATAAATAAAAGTATGAGAATCATTTCCTTACATACACTTTTGATGGGACAAGTGTAGTACATCTAGCCCTTGTTTCACATGCATCGTGGTACTTAATTAAAAATTCAAAAGTATATTCAAGGACCAAATTAACAGTACACAATTAAGTTTAAGATCAAATGTTAATAAGTGATTATGTTTATAGACTAAAATGACAATAAGTGATTAAGTTCAAAGACTAAATTAAAAAAATTAAAATTTTTGAAATTGAAAAATTAGTTCATCAACAATATGTTGAAAAATTAGTCCCACCAAATAAATAACACAATGACATTTTTTCGATGACAATTGGGTTCAGAGGTGCTACTTAGACAAACATTTGAGTTAACAAAGGAACTTAACAAGACGAATTTATTACTCTTTTTACATATTTAAAAACTAAATTTTAATTTTTTATCTTTTAGAGATTAATTTACCATACTAACCATCTTCCTCATTCAAAGACCAAAATAAATATTTATCTTCTATTTTTTCTTCTTTATCTCTCTTGCATTCATACTCCCAAAAGTAGAATGCACAATCAAGCACAATGATATTTTTCCTTTAAAAAATAATAAAAAATGTGTTATTATTATTTGTCAGAAACCAAAATGATCTGTGCTTCTTTGCATGATAACGAAAGCTAAAATATCAAAGAGGAGAGACACTTGCCCAACCGCGCAAGTAAAGCCACACTTTGATCTGCTTTATATTTGTCGAGACATGCTGATGGATACAAAGTCAGATTTACACGCTTTCGCGGCGAGCCATATTATATTATGGGTCACTCACTCTGTTTAATAGGTCACCAAAGATATCATCGGCCTCTAGATTTTTCCACCTACTAGCAAATACCAATACAATAGTATGATTGATCCCTTTTTAACATTTTGCGTTAAAATAAGCGAGAAGGCTAGAAGGAAGGAACCCGTTCCATTCTAATTATAAATCTTGATTCCTGCATTAGATTATTTAAGAATTTATTTCCATTGCAACTTTTCTATTAAATCATTTTTATTTTTAATAATATTTTTTTCCAATAATATTTTATTTCTTTAAAGTATCATTTTTTTAGTTTTAATTTAACTTAAATTTTAAATTTTTATATACCGTAGTATCACATTAAAAATATATTTATTTAAAATAAACTAGGTTTTAAAATTATTTCAATCTGAGTTAATTTTAATTTTAATTTAAGATTTCGATACCATACGTAAAAAATAATGTGTTTAGTTTTAATAATTTGTTTGTCAGGTTCAGATCTTGTATCTTTAATTTAGTTCCATTTAATATAATAGAATATTTAATAATAATAATATTTATTATTCTCTTTAATTTTTATATTTATAAATATTATTTAAATTTAAAAAATATAATACAGATGAAGCTTAAATTTTATTTAATTTAAAAAATATTCTTTAATTTTTATTTAAATATCTTGTGTTACTACATTCTTCTTCACAAACTTCCCAACTAACTTTCATTCTTATAATATGTGGAAAGTTTTTTAACTGGGGAAGAGTTTGGGATATTTTCATGCCAAATAATAAAGAGGATGGGAGGGGCAACCAACATGGGTTTGTGCGATATAAGGTGGATTGGATGACTAAGGGAAAAGCAAAGATGAAAAAGGTTAAGAATTTGATCTTTTTTACTAACAAAACTAACATTTTAACAAATTAATATTTGCTGACAAAAAAAATCGATATGATTTTGTTCAGTTCATGGGGGCGTGGAATGTGAGAGAATTGGAAAGATAACTAGATAATATTAGAATCTAGATAATAAAACTTAATGTTAACTGACCAAAGTACAAAAAACATAAGTATGTTGGAAAAAGATTTGAAAGGGGGAGTGAGTCATAAGGAAGAACACAAAAACAAGAGTAGTGTGGATAAAGGAAAACAGGTTTATGGGTATGAAGAAAGGAGGTGGCGAAGATAGAACAAATGATGTAGCAGTTAACAAGAAGGAAAGGGTGACTCATCCAAGTAAAAGATAAAAACATATTGGAAGAACTAGATCAAAGAGGGCTGTTGGGGGGATGTGACATCAAGGTAAGTTTAGAAAACAAAGAATGTCTTGATAAGTATTAGGTGGAACGTTTGAAGGATATCTCGATCTTTTATAAAATACATGATTGACCTCTACTAAAAGGGGGAAAGGTAGTGAAGTTTAGGCATATGAGGGATGATACAATTCTTGTTTCGGGGGTTAAAGAGAAGCTATTTGATATGGTACAATGGTGGAACCTAGATTTGGAGAACAACTAACAGGGATGATCTGTATAGGCATCCCAATTAGTTTATGGAGCAATTAATGTTTTGGTAAGGTGTCAAGTGTGTTAGTAACTACATTGCTTGGATGAACAAACTCATAAACTAGAATGAGTTGATGCTAAAAGATTGCTGGTTAAAATATGGATACCAAAGGAGATAAGGTATCATTCAAAAATTAGAATTAATGGCAATGTGTATCAAGTGAGGATTGTCGAGGAAGCACCACGGGGAGACAACAAGTGTCAATGCAAATTGTGGAGATATTCCAAATCGTTAGAGGAGGAGAGCTCAAATGATAGTGTTTATGGCATGGAGTGTAACTCATCTTTCTCTAAATATGATGGAGAGTTGAGTTTGTCGGAGGAGCGTGAGGCAATGGAGGTCAGGCAAACGAAGGAGATGATGATCATAATACCCAGAAGGAAGAAGAGTCAATGGATTACCCAATAGACCATGAACAAAAATAAATTGAAAACAAAGTTAATGACTTTGACCTCTTTTCAGTCATATAGCCTAGTTTGGTACACCAAAATGGCATAGGCAACAAAAAGGTGGAAGATAGGGGGCATAAATGGTTGCATCAAGAAGAAAACTCTAAGGAGAGGGACTGTCAGCCTATTTCACCTATGGGGGCATAGATTCAATAAAGGCATAGGTATAGTAGTAGTGTATCATAAGGAAGTGGGGGCAAGAAGGACGCATCATATCATAGGGGTGGTAAAGAGAAGTCTATGGAAGTTTTGAAAATGGGAAATGAAGGTGGGACCCATGATAATGGGGGTAATTGGGTATCTTTTGATTGTTGAAAGTGATGGATGAAGTGGAGGGACACATGTATGTGAATGGAGAGATGTGGGCTTACTTGGGCCACAGTGTGAAGCTCAAAAAAGCACAAGGAAGGACCTGAATGAGTTTAATAGAGGAAAGGAGTGTGTGGACTAACTTTTGCACTAACAAAGTAAAGATGTTGGGGAGATAGCGATGGAAGGATGTGTAGAAAATAATTTGGGCCTACCACGTAACAAAGGCCATGGGGTGGTGGACTTTACATGGGACAATATAGATTTGGTTAATCAATAATGAAACTTAGAGAAAGGGATTGAGGCTGACATTGAGATGTGCTAGACTTCATAACAAGGGGCAAAAGGAGTGTTTTTCATTGTAGAACGAACATTCTTTCTTCATCAAATTATGTGATGGTTGTAACACCCCAAAATTTAGGAAATTATAGACAATTACTAAGAGTAAAATGTTAATAAAAGGCAGTAGAAAAATTTAGGGAAAAATGACAAGAACGCCCTTGAACAATTTCATAAATGACGTTTGTATCCCTAGGGTGAAAATGACAATTTTGCCCTGAACAATTCTGGAAATGACCAATGTATCCCTAGGAGAAATTATCAAAATATCCTTGGACAATTTCAAGAATGACA
>CM023958.1:19006683-19027529 GCA_013407115.1 Glycine latifolia | reverse complement strand
AGAACGCCCCTGAACAATTTCATAAATGACGTTTATATCCCTAGGGTCAAAATGACAATTTTGCCCTGAACAATTCTGGAAATGACCAATGTATCCCTAGGAGAAATTATCAAAATATCCTTGGACAATTTCAAGAATGACAGTCAGGTCCCTGAGACACATCATGACCAAAATACCCCTGGGTATTTTATTAATGACCAAATTGCCCTAGGAAGTCCGGTAAGACATTTAAAGAAGAAATGTTATAAATATTCTCAGATGGGTTAGAAATAACCAAAGATACCTTTAGAATGGCAATTATAGAGTTCCCTGAACATTTTTTTTGAAATGACGATTCTACCCCTAGAGTGAAGGATAAAATTACCAAAATGCCCCTAGGTCAAAACTGACCTAGGTGACTTTAGAAAATTATGGGAACCTGAGTATTGGATAAAATGCCTTTAGACAATAAATTATCAACATGATTGATGGCAGAAAACCTAAATTGAGAATTTTAGGAATTTTGGAAGATATTCTGAAAGAGCTCAATTTAGACAACCTCAAGTATCAGAAAATTATGAAAAGGGTATAAACATGATCTATGGAATTTTCTCTAAATTATGGGATGAATAGATTGCTTAAATAAGATAGTTTAGTAATTTTAAGAATCCAAGGCAAATGGACCAATAGGGAGCAAGAAAAACCAATTAAGAAAATGGAAACATAAAACACTTTAACTTAAGGCCATTTCACATGAGAAAAGACAACAAAATAAGGATTTCCCTCCAAGCAATGAGAACCAACGTACAAAGAGGGAAGGAGTGAAGAATCTTCAATACTTAGACACATGGAAGGTAGAAAGTGGATGGCCAATAAGAAGGAAACATGTAAAAAGTTAGCAATGATAGCATTAGGAAGATTTTTTTTGAAGAAAACTACCTCCTTGACTCTTTTGGATACGAAGGAAATTCTAGGCAATATTTCAAAAATCCCAACGGTCAAAAATTAGATATGTGAGTTAGGAGTATCCCTTTAAAATTTTAAGGAGATCCAACGGTTAATGAATTCAAAACAACTATTTTATTAATACAGGTTTTTAGGGGAAAATCAAGAATAAAGAATGAAAGAAAAACTCAAATTTCCCTAAACCAAAGCACACTCCACGTGCAAACCAAGAAAGGAGGAGGAAGCTTGAGAAGAATCAAGACTTAAGACACTTGTATGGCTAATAAGCTAGGAATTTTGTAATTGGACCATTTGGAAAGCTAACTAATCATTACTTTGGCTAATGAAGCACTAAAAATCTATAACACCTAAAGCTTAAGAAAACTACAGGGATTGCACTCCAATTTAGCTAGAATCCGTGCAAGCAAATCAGCCAAGGAAACATGTAGAGTCTTTATGAATAAGGCCATTTGGAAGCAAGTGATTACTTAGCCAATAAAAAGCCAACCAAGTGGAAAGTAAGGTAAGATTTTTAGCACAAAAATCTTGGCTTAAGGAGGTGAACGTGCACCAAGGCCTCAATAGCATTTTAGGAAAACAATTTTATATAGATGAATGAAGGAACCGTGCAGCCATCTTAGCCTTACATCACTTTTACACTTCAAAACATTTTCCAAACCCAGAAGTGGCCTAGCCGTGCAATTACTCCCTTGTATCTTATCTTCCTCTCATTTTCACCTTCTTCATCAAATTATACTTTTTACTAAAAAGAAAACCAAGTCCACTAGCCCTAAGAAAATCTCACGAAAAACCTAAGAGCACTAGGAGCAAGAATCATTCAATCTCAAAGAAGGAAAGCTGTCCAAAAAGCTTAAGGAAAACAAGGTATGGGAAGTATCTTAATATACATGGATTAGATGATTGATAGGCTAATTTTAACTTCCATTTACTTAGAATCAAGCCATGTTCTTCTTTGTTTTGTAAGCTTTAAAATTTGGTATACCATATGCTTGCAAAAATGTCACCATAAATTCCTATAGTATATAAGTGATAATTTGGATAAATAATTAATTAGGAAGTAACTAGTTCACTTAACTATTTAAATTTTATGGACATAGGTTACTTGCTGTATTCTTTATTTGGAGGCTGTAATAATTGTAATTTATTACCTAAGGTGGCTGTATAATAATGTTGAACTAAAATTGCTGTATTTTGGTTGCTGTATCTAATAATTGATGAGGCTGTATGTTGCTGTATAATTTATTAGGTTGCTGTAAATTAGTTCTGTAATTTAGTAATTGCTGTATGTTAATTTATTTTGTTGTTGTATATTGCTGTAATTGTAATTTAAGGTTGCTGTAGGATAATTTATTACGTTGCTGAGAATTAATTTAATGATGCTGTATGCTATTGCTGTATTTAACTAAGTTGTATGTTGCTGTTGCACATCTTATTATGTTGCTGTATATTTAGTTGCTGTGTATTTTATTCCATTACTGTATGTTTTAATTAGTGTGGTATATTTTATTTGGTTGCTGTACATTTAATTAGGTTACTGTATTTAATAGGTTGCTGTATGCTGCTATGTATTTTATGATATTGTACTCATTTAGGCTGCTGTATATTATTTATTTATGTTGCTGTATGATATTTTAATATTCACTTGATGTTGAGCTATGATTAAAATTTATATCATATATTGTTAAGATTATTTTCTTAAGAAATTATGGGCATCTATTTTGATATTGATGGTTGACTAAAAGTTTATGGTGCCAAGATATGAGACTTTGAGGAATAAATTAATGGTGAAAGAGGAAAGAAAAATCAAGCCATGCATCATTTCATTTGACCCCTCAGAGTGGAGGGAGGTTCCACTAGAGTGGGTGGAACTATCTTGACTATGGTACCATTTAACCTCAGAGCGGAGGTATATTTTCCACCAGAGCGGGTGAGGCTTCCACTAGAGTGGGTGGGGCTATTTTAATTATGGTACCATATGTCGAGAAATTGTTGATAACCTGAGATCTCAGACATGCATCATTTAACTAAGAAATCATGCATCATTCATCATGTATCTGTTTGATAATTATCATTGTGTTTTGATTATTTATCTGTTTTTGTCGATTATCTAATCATGTTTATTAAATACTTACCCTACTTTGTGTCTGTGGTTTGACACCTGTGATGACCCCAATTCATTTGGGCGAGCAGAAACGCATGAGCTGTAGATGAAGATTGTTGAAGAAGTTTTGATGAGAAGCTGTATGTTGTGACTTGTAATTTTGTGGCATCTAATTTGTGATAAGTTGTCTGTATATTATTTTGGATACTGTATTATGGACTGTATTCTTATTATATGAACCGTGGTGAGGAAAATCGTTTAGACTACGAACAAATCATTAGCAAGCAAGGCAAAAAGAATTTTCGTGAAAAATTTACAACTAAGATCATTTTAATACAAAGTGGACACGAGTTTTTAATTAAAATTAATCAAGCACGAGAGAGCAAAGAGAGGCGTTACAATGGCAGAGGTGAAAGCTGCTAAATATTGTGTGGTAGTAAAAGGAGAAGACATCCCAAGCCAATGGTAGCTGAAAACAATAACAATTTGACTAATAAATGTACTGTTAATTGCAACAAGTTTTGGTTGAATGATGAAGCTATTGAAGCACAAAGGCTATGGAAAATTGGTGTCACTTTTCAAGGTAAGGATGAAGATAATATAAAATATTTTATTCAATCAAAAAAAAGGACAAGGAAGAGGCATTTGTAAGTAATAGGAGACATCAGGATGAGGATTGTATGTTAGAATCAAGGGGAGCTCAAGAGGATAAAAAAGCTAAGTCTCTTAGGCAGCAAAGTATTTAGGCTTTTTACATGCCAATTCAATTGATTGGTAGTTGTAATTTGTGTATGTCCAAGTGAGACTTCCTATGATCCATTGCATAAAACTCATACATGCTTTTGCATTCATGTTTTCATAAAAGCATAAGTTTTGTTAAAAAGCTTTTCTGAAACATAAGGGTTTCATTAGTGCATAAAAAGCCAAGTGTTCAATGTTTAAGTTTTTGGAAAAACAATTGCTCACTGGTTTAATCGATTACCAACAAATGGTAATCTATTACTTAAGCTTTCGAAAACACTGTAATCGATTACAAGAGTATGGTAATCGATTACACTACACAAAATCACATAATAGTCTTTCTGTGATAATCGGTTATGATATTGTGGTAATCGATTACTTGACACGTGTTTAAAACAAAGACTTCCTGTGATAGTTGATTACATTGTGAATTAATCGATTACATTGCTCATAAATATTTTCCAGAAAGTTCAAGAACACTTTAATCAATTAAATGAGTTAATAATTGATTACATAACTGAATTTAATCAATTACATCAGTGAATTAATCGATTATTGACAGTTACAAACTTATTTCTATACATAGTTGTTGGTGTTTTGAAAAAAAAATGAATTATCAAAGTATTTTCATAAACTTTCTGAAGTAAGAAAAGATTCCAAGTGCTATACTCAGTTAGACCCACAAATCCTCAAGCTTCAGAATTTCTAAAGAGGATTTCTTTTTGGGCAAGTTTCAAAAGAAGTTTGGGAAGGAAAGTTCTGAAGTTGTTTCTTTCACCATTGATTCAAGTCTGGTAATCTTTTGCATATATCATTACTGGATCATTAGGTGGTTTCCTTTCATACAACTTGTTTGTAAGATCTTTTGAATTTCTTTTGTGTGTAGCTATAACAATTGTTTTTTTAAGGCTTTTCTATAATAGGTGTTTCTCAAGGTAAGAGTAGAGAAAGGTTTTCTCTATGTCTTGATCACAAAGATTCTAAGTGAGTTAGAGATCTCATTCTTGATCTAGGTGTGATTGAGAGTGGTTGTAAAAAGCTTGTAAGAAATAGATTGTTATTAGTGGAACTCTAACTTGTTGGTTAGAAGAATTGGATGTAGCTTCTATAGGTTTAGAAGTGAACCAGTATAAATCCTTGTATTGAATACTTCATCTTTATGTTTTCTTGCTGTTATTATTTGTCCTTTCATTGGTGCTATATTTCACAATCAACAGAAAAAAGTTTTTGATTGCACTCTTTGAGTAGTGGTGTTTGATTGGTTGAAAGTTTTCTTGGATTGTTTTGTGATATGATCTTGTTAAATCAGATTGTTTAAGAATTTTTAAGTTGTCGAAGATCAACCAATTCACCCCCTCTTCGTTCTTGTGTGTTGTTCATACTTTTTTCAATTGGTATCAAGAGCAAGTTCTTGTGTGTTACTCAAGATCACTATCTTTTTTCAAAGAAAATGAATACCACACAAATTACCTTCAAGGAGGGTGCCTCTCTCAATCGTCCTTTGATGTTTGAGGGAGAACGGTTCAGCTTTTGATAATGAAATGATTTCCAAAGAATGGGATGAAATGACAGACATAGAAAAGAGGGTAGTTCAATACGATTTCAAAGCAAAGAATATGATAACCTCTGCATTACCATCTGATGAATTTTTCAGGACTGTTAGGTGCAAGAGTGCTAAGGAAATGTGGGAAATGTTAGAAATTACTCATGAAGGGATAGATGAAGTTAGAAGATCAAGGAAGCATGCCTTGATTCATGAGTATGATATGTTCAAGATGAACATAACTGAGAACATATCTCAACTCTAAACCAGATTCACACACATTGTAATGACCCGGATTATAAGTGCTAATCTAGATGCTTGATGCGTGTGCATTATATTAATTAAAATTACATGTGTTATGTTGATTAATTATTTTATTTATAACTTGTTGTTTGAGTGCTTTTGTCTTGGTATGCGTGCTTGATGGGTATTGGACGTAAGTCAGCCCTGCTGTGTTGTGGTTGCTAGCTGAGCACGCTAAGAGGATGTACTGTGTCAGCTGTGTTTATAAGCAACAGGCTGGCACAACAACAAGTTCACTATTCCTTCTTCTACCTTTTCGTTTCCTCTATTTCCTCTCTAAAAACTCACCTAGAAACCTCTCGTTCTCGACCCCCCTTCTTTGTTATCTACTACCTACGAGAGTCACCGTAGTCGCTGCGGAAATCCCGACGCTAAGAGGAACCTTGTGGTCGGAGCTGAAGCTTAGGACAAACACACTGTGAAGCTCGTGGAGGAACTCCTGGTTAGGTAAGGGGAGTTTATCGTGTTTCTTAACAGCTTTAGGTACCATGGTTTGGGGGCCAAGGAGTCCAGCCATGATGATAACTACATGTCCCTGGTGTGTGCGATGTTTTCCCCAAAAAAGCTACGTCTTTTATGAATGAGATTTGGTATGCCTTAAATTTGTTAAGTGTTGTTTTGTGTTGATGTTTGGTGTTCTTGTGGGGAGTAGATGTTTTAAGAACTCCCCGTGCATGTGGGTGAAGTTGGCATTTTGATGCTGAAGAGTTTCTAAGACACTTATTGGAAGTGTTCATAAAGGTGATGAGTACCGGGATGGGTTGGCCAGGTTACACGTAGACATAAACCCCTTGTTTGATGTCGGCTACCAAGATGGGCAGGCTAAGTTAGATATACGTGTCAAACCCTCGCGCTTTGATGTTGGCTACCGGGATTGGTAGGCCGAGTTGAGCGGGTTATGTGGCATGCATGCATACAGGACGTAACTTAGTCCTTGTTGGCGGATGTCAGTAGACCAGGTTCCCTACCCGGGGTCGTTCCCTTAGAGTCGTTAAGACTCGTTTCCCTTTTTATGAGGTATACTGGGTTCCTTACCCGGGTGATACGGTAGAGCTGTTAAGCTCAAGTTACTTCCCCATAAAGAAAGCTACCGGGTTGCTAACTCGGATGAGCTCGTGTTCTCTCGGGAAAAGAGCCATCGGACTCCCCTACTTGGTTGAGCTTGTGTTCCTTTTTCTAAAACGACCGGCTTACATACACATGTCGCCTCTAAAAGCTCATCCTTCCCTTTTCTTAGAGAGACCGGGTTCCTTACCCGGGGTGGGCTATTTCCTTTAGAATTACCAAGTCCAAACCCCTTTTTCCTTGAGAACTACTAGGTTCCCTACTCGGCAGAGCTTGTATGCTCTTGGAAAATGAGCTACCGGGTTCTCTTACACCCTTGTGTGGGTTAGTGAAATACAAACCCGGAGTCTTACAAGCGCTATCTGTTGTAATCGATTACAGTGCTTATGCAATCGATTACATAGTGCTGAACCTGTCCTTAGAAATTTATAAGAAACCTAAAGACCTCTTGACTGCCTTTGGCAACTCCTTAGCAAAACCCAACCGACCTCGATCGAGTTCTTCCGACCTCCTCCATTTTTGCTACCCTTGTCTTCTCTTACCCAAACTTTACCCCTCTGACCGACCCCTACCGACCATGTCCGAGTTCTACCGGCCTTGACCGATCTTGTCCGCCTTCATCCGACCTTGTTCGGATTCTTACCTTGAGATAGTTTGTCTAAGTGCCAACCCGGACACCTCGTACTTCACACCGGTTCACTTATTTATACATGTTTGTGAGTAACATATATGATTACGTTGGTGGCATTCGAACTCGGCCTATGTGATGGTCTGAGATGAGGAATGCGTTTGGAATACACATAAATACCCACGGGGGTGTATGGCGTTATCCTAGCCAAGTCGGGTTGAGCTTAATTCTGGGTCATACATTGATGGTTCCGTGGTGATATTCTATGTATAGTCGTGAGATGCCGAGACTGGGTGGTGGTAAACCTTGCGAGGACCACGGTCAGTGCATCATTGGGCCCTTGTATGGGCGGTATGTTACATAGGGGGTGTATGACGAATTACCCTTGCGATGAAGGATTGTGTTTCTAGCCGGGTCATACATTGATGGTGCCTACGTAACATACGACATTTGCTTGGCGGAAATAGGATGATTGACTGCATAGTACGAGAACTACTGGGGGGCCACGTTTGTAGGGAGATCCTTGTGACACCCATTTTGGCTGATCACCATGGGGGGTGAGTCCTGTGCACAACAAAGTGACCCTGACGAGTTGCAGTAGTCATTAGTACCATGGATTTGGCCTATTTTCGGGATGGTACCACATTGCATAATGAGACTTGAGTCAGGAGCATGCATCATGCTAGATTTTATGAGTTGATTAATGAAATGGTTGTGGATGTCCATATATGTTAGCGTATGATGGATGCTTGGAATGTTTGTATTGACATGTTAATGACCGTGTTGCTTCTTGACCGGGTTGTGCTCCTTTCCTGTTGTATTTATTGTTGTTATTTAATATGAACTGACATTTACTTTGTTGTACCTTGTGGTTTGGTACCTATGATGATCGCGAACCGGGTTCGTGTGAGTAGATGGGCAGTAGTAGGTGCTTTTGGGAGAAGATTGGGTTGTTTGGAGCCGTCCTATTTTGCCGGGATGTCAGTGGACATGATCCCGGACAGGAGTTGCATTTTGCTAGATTCACCCCTTGTTTTAATGGATGCACTCCTTGTTTTGCTAATCACACCCCTGACTTCTATTTCTCTTTTACTTCTCTTTACATTTGTAAAACACTTGATGTATATTCTTTTTGAGACATAATCTTTGTACTTGTAATTAAATTATGTGTTGTAAGTGCGTACATATATTTGAAATGTTTTATGAGTACCTTGATCTACATGTATATTCTATGATGATGGTCATTATATGCTCGCGAAAAATTTATCACCATTTTCACAAGTAACCAAAGGGGTGTTCTTTTTATTAAAATGAATTTATATCATGGTTATGAGTTAGTAATACAGTAGCGACGTGGCGGGTCGTTACACACATCGTTAATCATCTTCTTGGTCTTGAAAAAACATTTGATGCTGAGGAATTAAACATCAAGATCTTGAAATGCTTAACAAGACCATGGCAACCAAAGGTCACAACAATCAAGGAATCTAAAGATCTATCAAAGATGTCTATGGCTGCACTATTTTGGTAAGTTACTTGAGTATGAGTTAGAAATGTCTCAACTAACACATCCAGAAGATGCAGACAAGAAACAAAAGAGTATTGCCTTGAAAGTTGCATCCTCAAATGATGAAAAAGATTATGACTCAAGTGAAGATGAGGGTGATGAGACTTTGAACCTAATATTCAAAAGGTTTAGCAAATTCATGAAGAAAAACAAGAACAAAAAGTTCACCAAGTTCAACAAAAGGAGCGACAACAACAACACCACCAACTACAACTGCTTTGAATGTGGTAAGCAAGGCCACATTAAATCTGAATGTCCTATATTTTTGAAGAAGTAGTTAGGTGAAAAGAAAGCAAAGAAAGAGTGAAAATACAAGAAAGCCTACATTGCATGGGAAGAAGAGGCTTCAACAACTTCTGAATCATCAAGTTAAAATGAAGAAGCAAATGTCTGCCTAACTTCAACCATTGATGAGGATGACTCATGTGCTGAATCAAAAGTAAATTCTGAACTTGATCAACTTGTTGATGCTTTCCATGAAATGCATGAGGAGGCTAAAATACTTGCAATCTCCAATAATAAGCTAAAAGGTAACCTTAGATGGCATACTACTAGACTGGCTTCAATGCAAGATGAACTTTGTAACTTGAAAGAAGGGAATGAAAACCTTGTTTCAAGCTACAAAGCAAATGGGGGTGTGTGTGTGTGTGTGTTTCTTCCACTTCAAAAGTAAATGACAACAAAGCTTTGCAAAAAAGATTGATGAATTCAAAAAGAACCAACTTGAAAATGCATGACTTTACAAAATGAAAACTCATACTTAGTAGATCTCATAAAAAAGCTTTATCAACGAAAATGTAGTTTGAATCAAATGTTAAGTGTGCAAATGTAACGACCCCGTATGCATCCGGTTCATTAACATTATAATATGGTCTTAAGCGCAGCAAATACTTAATAAACTTAAGTAAGCACAGAAGCATATAAATAATAAGATGTCATCTTACGTCACACAAAACAACTAAAACATTATGTATGGAAATTTGTATACATCCCGGTACCCGGGTTCTGTTCCCAAAAGATACATCACAGTACAAACCCATACCGGGTTACAAAAGTACAACAAAAATTGAGTCAATCGACTCACAAAAGACCGCCTTCGATAACCCACTTCCTCGAACCCGGCCTCATCCTCTTGTCCAGGATCCTCAATTATTGGCCAACTCAGCCTCGACCTACTTGACCTATCAATTGAGGTCCACTGAACAACCCCTACTCGGGTCTCTTACCCCGGACCTCGTCCCCCGCTCTTTGACTATTACCTGCAATAAATAAAATCCCCAACCGGGGTGAGATACAATATCAGTAAACTCAGGGTTCTTGGAGACTCACCTCCCCCTGGTTCACTTTCATAGTACATAGCATTTAAATAGGCATTACAATAACATAGTCAACCCGGCCTTTTAATAAAAACATAGCCATCCCAGCTTTCATAGAAAACATAGCCATCCCGACCTTTTAGTAAAAACATGTCCATCCCGGCTTTCATAAACATCACATGTATATGATCACCGCACCGGCTCTCTCAGCCTCATGCTCCCAATCACCAATATCTCCTTTATCACGCCTTACACCAGGCAAGAAAGATATCAAGAATGGTTCTCAATCGTTTCATGAAAAAAAACCAGTTCTTTTCCAGATCTCAAGCATAATCAACTAACCATCGACTTGTAAACCTCACAAATATCTATCTGAGCATAACAAAATACCCAAAACCGAGAAAAGTTAGCTTTCAAGGTTGAACCTTCATCAAAACAACCTCCTAAGCATACTTTTCCAAAGAAATATCACCCAAAACCAACCCTAACTCATATGGGTCATTTTTCCTCTCAAAACCCAAACTCAAAAGATATGGTGAAAGTTACATATCTTACCTTAAAAACCACAAGGAAGACTAGAGGACAACTTTTCCAAGCTTAGATGTCCTTAACGTGCCTTCTAACTTTTAAAGGTTGAAACTTTAACTTTCTTTTATAGAAATGATCTCTTTGACTGATGATTTTCACAACTAACAAAGGTTGGAAACTAGTTTTTATGGTGATACTCTTTAATTCTTACGTTGGGGGTGAAGGTGTTTAGATTAGGGAATGGTTATCTAGGAAGCTTTTTCTTACTTTAACAATGGAGGAAGTATGGAATAAGAGAGAGAAAGTGTTTTAGCAAAGATGGTGAAAATAAAATTTGTACTGAAATATCTCACTCATGCATAGCTTAAATATCCTGAAAATTGACATGCGTCAGATCGTAATATGAGGATCTTCCCGCGTCAAAAACAACCAGCAAAGAGTCAACATGTGTCACTTGTGTAAAGTGAATATGTAGAGATATTTGACTGTCGGGTTGGGTCTACTGTTTGGCAAGTCAATTTATAATACCTCATATACAGGTTACATGTGACTACCCGAGTTCTCTAAACCCTACTGACGTCGCCGAGTTCTCTTCATCTCACTAACGCTGTCGGGTTGGATTTATATATATATATATATATATTGAGTGCAACTTCACTACCATACCCTAGGTTCCTGAGCACTCATTCCAACCACAAGGCTAAGTCCGAGTTAAACAGCAAGTACATAGTGTTTTAATCGATGACGAATGCTTATGTAATCGATTGCATAATAATTCCTCCTTGGTACTATAGTACATCCAAGGTTCCTTCTTCCTCCGACTTCATCCGACCTATTCCGATCTCTTCTGAGTTCCTACCTTGGTACCTCACCAGTCCAAGGTTCCTCCCAACCACTTCTGGGATCACTAACTCGGTAACTCTATCAAAAGAGGTTGCGAGCTCTTCTGATTTCTCTACCCGGTAGCTTTTACAAGTCAACAACATAGGAGCTCTTCCGAGCTCACCCGAGCTCAACCGAGATCACTACCCGATTGCTTATCCGAGATCACAACTTGGTATTACATCTGAGATTACTTACTTGGACCTCAAAGAAAAGGAAACACAAGCTCTACCGAGCTCTATCGAGATCATAACCTAATCTCTCAAGGAAAAGGAATATATGAGCTCAGCTGATATCACTACCTGGTCGCTCTTCCCTTCTTTGTCCGAGTTCCTTTCCATACATAAGCATTTTTCCACAAAGTGCTATGTATATGCACCACTTACATGGCGATAACCTGGTCTTCCTATCAGTACTAACATACATCATGATCCCGGATTTGAAAAGATGCTATCTACATCCCCTTCATATCCGGGTTCCAATATACACCCCCTTAGGTGACAACCTGGTCACATTAACCCGGTTTTGAAGAGATGTTTTCTACACCCCCTTCTTATCTAAGTTCCAACATGCACCCCCTTATGTGACAACCTGGATTATCACAGGGTCATTATCGCAAAAGTATGCTGGAGATACATTTGGATTGGGTTACAAACATCAAACAAAACCTTTTGGAAACACCAAGTTTATAGCTCCAAAACAAATGAATAGAAAAATGTTTTAAAAAATAAAGCATACTAAAAAGGCTCATTTTGAAATAAGATCAAAATCTGATTACTGCATGAAAGAAGGTCACACATCTCATAAGTGTTATGCTAGAATGTTTTATGTGCCTAATGGAGACTGCATATGGGTTCCAAAGAAAAAGAGAAAAATAGCTAACCCTTATGGACCTAACCTTAATTGGGTACCTTTCTTTGCCACTTGATTTGATTGTTGCAGGTGTGTCTTAGAGCTAAAGCATCATTATGATACTTAGATAGTGGATGCTCTAGACACATGACGGGTGACAAGTCCATGCTTACAAGTCTGACTTTAAAGGATGGAGGATTTGTCACTTATGGAGACAACAATAAAGGAAAGATAATAGGAGAAGACAATATTGGTGACAGCTTTAAAACCAAAATCAGAAATGTACTTTATGTGGAAGACTTAAAGCACAATCTTCTAAGTATAAGTCAACTATGTGATAATGGATTATAGGTGTCTTTAATGAAAATTGCTTCTTGATATGTGATGGCTAAACTGGTGAGGTTATTCATGTAGGAAAAAGAAAAAGAAACATCTACTTGCTTGCTATAGAACATGCATTCATTCATAATATTAACTGCCTAGTAAGTAAGATTGATGAATCATGGTTGTGGCATAGGAGAGCTAGTCACATTAACATGCATCACATGAACAAACTCATTAGAAAAGATTTAGTCATTGGTTTACCTAAACTTAAGTTTGTAAAGGACAAACTTTGTGATGCTTTTCAAAAAGGGAAATAAACAAAGATCTCTTTTCAAAATAAAAATTTTGTTTCCACCTCAAGACCTCTTGAATTGCTTCACATGGATTTTTTTGGTCCTTTAAGAACTATGAGCTTAGGTGGCAATTACTATGGGCTTGTAATAGTTGATGACTACTCAAGATTCACATGGACTTTGTTTTTAAAATCCAAGAGTAATGCTTTCAATGCTTTCAGAAAATTAGCCAAGCTTGTCCAAAATGAAAAAGGTTGCAAAATTATCTCAATAAGAAGTGATCATGGTGGTGAATTCCAAAATGAGCATTTTGAAAAGTTCTGTGAAGAAAATGGAATTACCCACAATTTTTCAGCTCTAAGAACACCTCAACAAAATAGTATTGTGGAGAGAAAAAATGATCTCTTGAAGAAGGAGCAAGAACTCTTCTTAATAAGACAAATTTGTCTAAACATTTTTGGGCTGATGCAATGAGCACTGTTTGTTACACTTTGAATAGATTACTCATAAGGCCTATTTTAAAGAAAACTCCTTATGAACTATACAAAAGTAGAAAACCAAACATTTCACACCTTAGAGTTTTTGGTTATAAATGTTTTGTTTTAAACAATGGAAATGAGTCTCTTGACAAGTTTGATGCAAAGGCTAATGAAACTATCTTTGTTGGATATTCATTACAAAGCAAAGCATATAGAGTTTTTAATAAAAGAATCTTTTGCATAGAAGAATCTGTACATGTTATTTGTGATGAATCTAATTCCTCAAAAGAGGAAAAAAGTTGTGATATTGATGCAGGTCCTATAAAAGATTATGTCAAAATCAATGGATCAAATGAGAAGAAAAAGGATGAATTAAATGAAGAGATTGATCAGTCAACACTTACTCAAAAGCCTAAGGACTGGAGAACAACAATAGATCTCTCCCTTGACAACATAATTGGTGAAGTAACTAAGGGAGTATCTACTAGATCTTCTCTCATGAACTTATGCTATGATATGGCTTTTGTTTCTCAAATTGAATCTAAGAACATTGATCAAGCTTTACTTGATGAACATTGGATGCTTGCTATGCATGATGAACTTAATGAGTTCAAGAGAAATGAAGTATGTGAACTTGTTCCTAGACCTTCTTCTTATAAGCCAATTGGCACCAAGTGGGTAGGAACAAAGTTGATGAAATTAGCCTCATAGTTAGAAACAAAACTAGATTGGTTGAAAAAGGTTACAACCAAGAGGAATGCATTGACTATGAAGAAACCTATGCTCCAGTAGCAAGGTTGGAAGCCATTAGATTACTGCTTGCATTTGCATGTTTAATGGATTTCAAACTATTCCAAATGGATGTAAAAAGTGCTTTTCTTAGTGGATATATAGAGGAGGAAATCTATGTTGATCAACATCCTGACTTTGTTGATTTTAAACATCCAAATCATGTTTTCAAACTAAAGAAAGCTTTCTATGGCTTAAAGTAAGCTCCTAGGTCCTGGTATGAAAGATTGAGCAACTTTTTACTTAGCCAATCGTTCATAAGAGGACAAGTGGATAAAACATTGTTCATCAAAAAATTTGCCAATGACATCTTACTGGTTCAAATATATGTTAATGATATTGTTTTTGGTTCAACTAACAATTCCTTGTGTAGGGAATTCTCAATCTTTATGCAGAATGTATTTGAAATGTCAATGATGGGAGACTTACAATTCTTTCTTGGACTTCAAGTGAAACAAATGAAGAATGGGACATTTCTCAGCCAAACAAAGTATTGCAATGAATTGATCAAGAAATTTGACATAGACAAAAGCAAGGATGCTGCAACTCCTATGGCAACCTCAACTTACCTTGATTCAGATGAAAAAGGCAAGAAGGTTAATGAATCAAAGTATAGAGGAATGATTGGATCACTATTGTACTTGACTACAAGTCGTCCATATATAATGTTGAGTGTGTGCTTATGTGCAAGATATCAAGCTAATCCAAAAGAGCCACACCTCACTGCAGTCAAGAGAATCATTAAATACTTTAAATCAACTCCAAAAGTTGGTCTATGGTATCCCAAAGGTGCATTACTAAATTTAATTGATTACTCAGATTTTGATTTTGCAAGCTACAAATTAGACAGAAAAAGCACAAGTGGACATGCCATTTATTGGGAAGTTCACTAATCTCATGGCATTGCAAGAAACAATCTCGTGTTGCTCTATCAACAGCTGAGGCACGATACATTACAGCTAGGAGTTGTTGTGCTTAGAGCTTGTGGCTAAAGCAATAATTACAAGACTTTGGTGTTGAATTGAAAGAAATTTCTTTGCTATGTGACAACACAAGTGCTATCAACCAATCAAAGAATCCAATAATGCACTTAAGGACAAAGCATATAGAGATCAGACATCACTTGCTCAAAGATCACATTCACAAGGGTAATTGCTCAATTGAGTTTATTGACCCAAATAATCAATTGGCTGATATTTTTACTAAACCCCTTGCTAGAGATAGATTCTATGCTCTTAGGAATATGCTAGGAATTTTTTATGAATATAATATCTGATAGCATGCTTATGATATGTCTGACTACATGAAATTGAACTCATAATTCACTATGTATCACATTGCCTAAAATATGAATTCTGATGAATGGCACTATTCATGTTGCATAATTATCTGTTTTAATCGATTACCCTTCGTATTAATCGATTATTTGATGCTTAGAGGCAATTTTGAGTGAAAAACTCTCTGGAGTAATCGATTACCCTTCGTATTAATCGATTACACGATACTTAAAGGAAACTTAGAGTAAAAAACTCTCTGAAGTAATCGATTACCCCTTCCTTTTAATCGATTACTTAAGGCTTCAGGGCCATTTCAAAAATTAAAAACTCTTTGGAGTAATCGATTACGACCTCGAATTAATTGATTACACTAAGGTCAGAGGCATACTTTGCCCTGGAATAACCATTACGAGGGGTCTGTAATCGATTACTTGTGGTGTTTCTGCAAATCTGCACAATTTTCAATGAAAAATAACATCTTATCTACAAATTCAAATTCAAATATTGGTTTAGTGAATCCAAAAACTCTTGGAATTCTAGATAACTATTATCAAGATTTCAAAATTCAAATTTTAAACTTGAAATGCTCTATAAATTCAGATTTCACAAGCCTAAACTCCTCACACCTGTAATTCACTCTCTCCCTTAGCAAATTTGAGCTAATCTTTTGCTTTGCCTCTATCTCTATTCAACCAAACCTCTGCCCAATTTTTTTCTAAATTCACCATGTCTCAACGATCTGCATCTAAGAAAATCAAAACCAGCAAAAGGAAGGCTGACCAAACCTCTAGAGCTGCTGAGAAGAGGCTAAATACTGGTTCTCTACTGAAGTTGAAAGGAACAATTATATGCAGTTCAATGTAACAAAGCTTGTGATGCCTCCAAAATACCTGAAGCTTGATTGATTTTTATATGAAAGATTAACATTCCCTAAGATGCTGCAAGCATAAGGCCTAACAAAGTTGTTGGAAATGAAGGGTACCTTTTACCTTGAATTGGTAAAAGTATTCTATACTTGTGCCAAGGCCAGTATGGATGGTGTTCTCCACTCCAAAGTGAATGGACTGGCCATGGAAATTGATGACACTATGTGGAATGCAGTGGCTGGCTTCTCTTGTGGAGATGTTAGGATGTTTGAAGAAGAAATAGGAGGTTATTCAAAGATGGATACCTACAGAGGTATGTTGCTGAACCCAAATGCACCAATAAAAAATAGATTGGGGGTTGGAAACATGACAAGAGAAGATAGGCTGCTTCACTACATCATTACCTACATCCTTACACTTTGATCCACCAACCATGCACAGATTACTAATGATGATCTGCAGCTGGTGTATGGGATAAAGTCTGGAACTCAAATCAATTGGGTTCTAGTCATTGAGGAAACAATGATGAAGTCTAAGAGGTTGCTAAGCTATTAATTCCCCTATGTTGTCATGGTCTCAAGGTTTATTGATTACTTTGGGATTGATGTGTCAAATGAGATTGTTGACAACACCACCAACATCACCAACCTCATCTCTGTAAAGCACCTCACAAAGTTGGGATTGATGAAAACCCCAAATGGGTGGACAATGGCTGGAGCTCAAGCTCCTCACAGAGATGCTAATGAGAATCAAGAAGCCAATGAGGAAGAAGATGTTGGAGCTGGACCTGCTGAGCAGCAGTGGAGTCCTTTTGAATCTCTCATGATTCATAATATGGATACAATGATATCTCTACATCATGAACATTTAGCTAATGTTCATTCTTCTTTGGAAGATATCACCACTAGATTGGAGAATATAGAGACTAGAATGGCTCTTAGAGACTTTGATAATCTCTAGATTAGTGGATGTCTTGTTTAGCTTCTGGTTGTGTTGCTTTTATTTTCTCATATTTAGCAATTATCTTTGATGTTCAATCTTCATGTTCTGCACCTTCAATTATGAATAAAATTTTCTTTTATGTTGTTTAAATCTTCCTTTGCTTATTTCATATTGCTGAAATATTTTGCCTTTGATAAGCCAAAAGGGGGAGAGAAATGAACATATGCATGGTGCTGGGAGAGAAAAAGAATATAATGGGACAAATAATATAATAAACAAACTGAACATACATATTGCTATATTGCTCTTAATCTAAAATGATATGAAATTACAAAAGAAAGGGGGAGCAATACATATGCTTATGATGAATAGAGTTTATACAAAGAATACTTAACACCTGGTCTTGGCTAGAGGCTTATTATTTTTTCAAGTTTAAGGTAAAAGCTCCTGGAAACTCTCTCCCATTAAGAACACTAAGTTTCAACATGTTCAATTGAAGTTTGGCATGATCAAAGCTAAAAAGGGGGGAGATTGTTAGAATCAGGGGGATCTAAAGAGGATCAATAAGCTGAGTCACTTAGGTAGCAAAGTATTTAGGATTTTTACATGCCAATTCAATTGATTGGTAGTTGTAATTTGTATATGTCCAAGTGAGACTTCCTATGATCCATTGCATAAAACTCAATTTTGCATTCATGTTTTCATAAAAGCATAAGTTTTGTGAAAAAGCTTTTCTGAAACATAAGGGTTTCATGAGTGCATAAAAAGCCAAGTGTTCAATGTTTAAGTTTTTGGAAAAACAATTTCTCTTTGGTTTAATCGATTACCAGCAAATGGTAATCTATTACTTAAGCTTTCAAGAACACTTTAATCGATTACAAGAGTATGGTAATCGACTACACTACACAAAATCACAGAATAGTCTTCCTATGATAATCGATTATGATATTATGGTAATCAATTAGTTTACGTGTGTTTAGAACAAAAACTTCCTGTGATAATCTATTACATTGCTCATAAATCTTTTCCAGAAAGTTCAAGAACACTTTAATCGATTAAATGAGTTAATAATTGATTACATAAGTGAATTTAATCGATTACATTAGTGAATTAATTTATTATTGATAGTTACAAACTGATTCCTATAAATAGTTGTTAGGTGTTTTGAAAAGAAAAAATGAATTAACAAAGTATTTTCAGAAGATTTCTGAAGTAAGAAAAGATTCCAAGTGTTATACTCAGTTAGACCCACAAATCCTCAAGCTTCAAGATTTCTAAAGATGATTTCTTTTTGGACAAGTTTCAAAAGAAGTTTTGGAAGGAAAGTTCTGAAGTTGTTTCTTTAACCATTGATTCAAGTCTGGTAATCTTTTGCATATATCATTACTGGATCATCAAGTGGTTTCCTTTCATACAACTTGCTTGTAATATCTTTTGAATTTCTTTTTGTGTGTAGCTATAATAATAGTTTTTCTTAAGGCTTTTTCTAAAATAGGTGTTTCTAGAGGTAAGAGTAGAGATAGGTTTTCTCTATGTCTTGATCACAAAGATTCTAAGTGAGTTAGAGATCTCGTTCTTGACCTAGGTGTGATTAAGAGTAGTTGTAAAAAGCTTGTAAGAAACAGATTGTTATTAGTGGAACTCTAACTTGTTGATTAGAAGAATTGGATGTAGCTTCTCTAGGTTGAGAAGTGAACCAATATAAATCCTTGTATTGGCTACCTCATCTTTATCTTTTCTTGTTGTTATTATTTTTCATTCATTGGTGTTGTATTTCATAATCAATAGAAAAAGTTTTTGATTGCATTCTTTAAGTAGTGGTGTTTGATTGGTTGAAAGCTTTCTTTGATTGTTTTGTGATATGATCTTGTTAACTCTGATTGTTTAAGAATTTTTAAATTGTCCAAGATCAACCAATTCACCCCCCCTTGGTTCTTGTGTGTTGTTCATACTATTTTCATTGTAGAGTTCACCAATGAAAGTGTTATCTTAGGGGGAGGGTCAAATGGAAGAGTGTGAGGAAAGTAATTGCAAATGAGGATGTTCAAGTTTTTTGTTTGCAAGAAACAAAGAGAGATATGATTGAGGATAGTATGAATTATGCTATTTGGTGAAGTAACGACATCACATGGAGGATGAAATCGCCAATTAATACAACATGGGGCTATATTTTGTATATGGAAGCAAGATGACTTTGAGGTGCATAATTATTTTGAAGGGGAAGGTTTCTTAGGGTTACAAGGGGTGTCAAACAAGGTAGACAAAGAGGTGATTATTGTTAATGTGTATGCTTCATGCGATATTGACAAAAAAAGTAGACTTTGGGATGAGTTGATGAATAGAAAAGCAACTAGCAACATAAATTCATGGTACATCGTTGGTGATTTTAATTCTGTTAGATGACAACATGAAAGGCAATGGGAAAGTTCAAGAGTTCAAAGGAGTGTGGACTCCAAGGAGTTCAATGAATTTATTGAGGAGATGGAGGTGGTAGACATATTCCATTAGTGGGAAGAAAATTTACTTGGTTTAGGCCTAATGGGAGTGCTAGAAGTAGAATTGATAGGGTCTTAGTATCAATAAAGAGTAGATAAAGACTTGACAAGGGTGTGCACAATTTGTCTCAGAGAGAATTTTTTTTTATCATTGCCTAATTTTGTTGAAGGACTCCGTGATGGATTAGGGACCTAAGCCTTTCAAGGCACTTGATTGTTGGTTGGAGGATAAAAAATTTGAAGAATTTGTGTTGAAGGAATGAAGGTCCTTGGAGGTGAATGGGTGGAGGACCCTATGTTTTAAAAGAGAAATTGAAGAAGTTGAAAGACGAAGAGTTATAGAGTATGAGATGAACATCCTTGATAAAGAAGGAGAGGAAGGGGGTTTAACTTTAAAGGAGTGTGTTTTGAGGAGAAAAAAAACTTACAAGATCAATTGTTGAGTGTTGCTATGTCTAATGAATCCTTCTTAAGACCAAAATCAAGAGATAAATGGATTGTGAAGGGTGACTGAAATACTAAATACTTTCATTCGATGATGATTTTGGAGAAGAAGAAAGAGCTTGATTAGGGGTATCTTTATTGGTAGGGAATGGGTGGAGGAACCGAATATGGTTAAGGAGGAGGTTAAACATTTTTTTTCAAAAGAGATTTCATCATCATCATGGATTTAGGCCTTTGTTAGATGGAATGTCTTTTGAGACAATTTTGGAGTAGGAGAATTGTGTGTTGGATAGCATGTTTGAGGAGAAGGAAATGAAAGAAGCAGTGTCGGTGATGTTAAAAATCCTTAAAGAAATTCAATGAATCACTAAAATATGATGTATAACAAGTCAAATTTGCTTCTAACAACTCAATTCAATTTAGGCATGAGAGTAGAATCAAAACAAGTGGTCATACAACACAAAAA
>CM023958.1:18984004-19006583 GCA_013407115.1 Glycine latifolia | reverse complement strand
TCAGAAAAATATCAAGAACACATGAAGAACATGAAGAACATAAGAACAAGAAATCACATAGAACTTGAAGAAAACACTAAGGTTTTGTGGCTGAACACAACAAGAAGCCCACACCACCAAGAATCAAAAGAAAACAACAAGAAACAAGGAATTGAAATGGATTTTCGTTTTTGGAATTAATGCATAATTTTACCTTTGAAGAAACCTAGAACTGAACTTGAAGAAGAATTCTACAAGGATTAGGCTCTAGATACCACATGATGTAAGACAGCTGAACCCATAGCTGTTAAGTTTTCCCAAATCTACCTTGCAATAGAACCCAAGCTTTAAGCAAACCTCAAGAACCCATAAGCTTCTAGCACTCCTTGAATTGGGGCTGTTTTAGAAGTTTTAATTGCAGAAAATGGAAGATGGAAGAAAAGATAGGGATGAAGATGAAGACACCATGGAGAAGCTCTCAAATAAATCTAGGAAGAATCACTACAATAGCATTGGGAAGCCATTGATAAGACTCAAGAAGTTCTTGAACAAGAACAAAAGAGAAACTCTCACAACAATTTTCAGAAATTGTATTAATGAACCAAAGTTCGTGACATTCAGTTTTTGGCACCTTATATAGGCCACGAAATTATAAGCTAAATGCAACTAAAATTTAATGAAAATACAAGTGAAATGAAGCCTAAATGAAGCTTGAAGCACAAGCTTTCCCTAAGTGACCTTTGGCTTCCAAAACATGTGTAGTTGCCATCTCAGACTGGAATAATCGATTAATTCGCTCTTGTAATCGATTAAAACAGTCAGGAACTGAAATAATCGATTACACTCACCATTTAATCGATTAAAGCAGTAAGGCCTTTGTTCCTGTTTGCAACTGAAATGCTGTAATCGATTACAAGGCCAAAATAATCGATTAAAACAGTGACTACCTATTTACAAGTGTTTGATTAATTTCTTCTAACAAGTGCTGGAATTTATTGAATTAAATTGGATTTGAGACATCAAAATCCAGCTCTTGTCATCCTTGATTTGGTGTGCAATTTCATGCTTGCCCAAGTTAGCTTGAATATGGTCTTGAAGTGCTTGAGTCCTAGCTCTTGTCATTGATCCTTTGAAGCTCACCAAAGGAAGTGCTTCAAGCTCTCCTTCTAAACCTTTGGCCTGTCTTGAACCTCCATCAGTCGGAGTGTGGGAACAATAAGAGCCTAGGGTCAGACGACTTCATTTTTTAATAAAGCTTTTTTGTCAACTTTAAAGAAGGATATTTTGAGATTCTTAATAGAGTTTAACACAAATGGAATTCTTCAAAAGAAAGGATTTCATCTTTCATCATTTGAATTCCAAAGGTGGAAAACCCACAAGGTCTTGATGAATTTAGACCTATTTCTTTAGTGAGGTGTATGTATTAGATTGTGGCCAAAGTCATGGCTAAGAGAATAAAAAAGGTTCTTTCTAGAATTAATGATACAAGGCAAAGTGCATTTTTGGGTGAGAGAAACCTTTTTCATAGTGTATTGATTGCCAATGAGGTTGTGGATGAAGCTAGGAAGAAAAATAAAACAATGCTTGGTGTTCAAAATAGATTATGAGAAAACGTATGACTCAGTGTCTTAGGAGTTCATTTTGTACATGATGAAGAGGTTGGGTTTTAGCCAAAGATGGATGATATGGATTAAGGAGTTCTTGGAGTTTTGTTCTATTTCTATTTTGGTGAATGGAAGCTCCACTACTGAATTCAATATGGAAATAGGAATTAGACAAGGTGATCCACTTGCTTTTTTCCTCTTTACAGTTGTGGTAGAAGGTTTGAGTGGGTTGATGAGAGAGGCAATTCGTGAGAAACTGTTCAAGGGATTGTAGGGTGGGGAGTGGAGAGGTAGAGGTAAATCTACTTCAATATGCGAATGATACTATTTTTTTGGGGGAGACCTCATTGGGGGATGTGATGGTTATTAAGAGTATAGTAAGGTCTTTTAAGCTTGTATCTAGTCTATAGGTTAACTTTTTGTTGAATCAAAGAGATTGAAGACTTGAAGATTAGTCTTAGGATCTTTTGGTTTTAATAATTTTGCAATGCCAAACAAGTTTGTTAAGATGTGGTAGTTGTATTGGATGCTTTTAGACTAGGCATCTTGAGTGTTTTAGACTAAGTTCTCTTATCCATGCTTAGTAGAAGTCAAGCATGATAAGATAAATGCACTTATCTCAAAGTTTCTTAGGAGCAATGAGTTTAACACTCTGTAATTTATTACCAAGTTTAGAAATCAATTACAAAGTGTTAAAACAAGCAACCTTACTCATTTCTACTTGAAATTTTGCAAGTTTCATTGAATTAATCGATTATTATTTTCAATAACAGATTACATAAGTCAGTTTCAATAGAAGGAAGACTTTGTGGCTCGAGATAATCGATTACCACATTTAGTAATCAATTAGATTGCATATGAAAACTTTAGAAGCTCTTTGTGTGTCTAAATAATCGATTATTATATTTGATATTCGATTGTTTCAGAACCACAAAAGCTTGAGAAGCTCTTTGTGAAACAACATAATTGATTACCACGTTTCTAGAAATGCAAAACAAGAAGGATTTGAACTAACCAATTGATTACCGCATTTGATAATTGATTAAATCAGCTTTGTCTGTTAAAATTGTAAGTACATTCACTTGTTCTTTCTCATTAGTAACTCTTGATTTGATCTTATCTTTTGAAAAACCCTTTTTGAGAGTCATCTAAAGGAATCTCTCTGCATTTCAACAAAAGATTCACGTAGATCAAGATTCATTTATTCTTCATCATTGTTTGATAATCAAAGGAAGATCTTAAAGATGTTGCCATCTGCACATCAAGGTATATTCAATCTAATTTTGAATTCTTTTTAGATTCTAACCTTGATTAGGGTTATCAAGGGTTTGTGTGAGTTGATAGGGTTTCAATTCTTGATCCTTCTCTTGTACGGTTCAAGGGAAGAATAGAATTTTTAGAAAATTGCATATGCATAGTATTTGTACTTGGTTCTCTATTACTGGAAGTTCTAAGGGGCTTTAGAAAACAATTGTATGTAAGTCATCTTGAGGACTGAATTAGTATAAATTCTAAGTGTGATTCTCTCTTTCTCTAAGTCTTTGTTTTGTTAATCAATCTTGGTAATATAATTGATGTGAAAGGGCCACAAACTTTGTTTTCTAAGGTTTTTAAATATATTGGTTTTATGTGTTGTTGATCTTTCTTCAAATGGTCTTTTGAGAAAACCTTGATTTATAATGCGTATGGATTCTAATTGAATTAATAATTTAAGCGATAATTCTCGGGTATTCCAACACCTTTCAAAGAGTAGTTTTGGTGCAATTGGAGTAAATGCTCAAGTTGTTGAGCCTTTGGTGGGGGTCTTAAATTGCAAAATTCTAACCCTTCCATTTGTGCATTCGAGTCTCCCTATTGGTGCAAATCCAAGAAAGGAAGCTACTTGGAAATCGATTGTAGATAAAGTTGCAAAAAAGTTATCTTTGTGAAGGCACAAACATCTATCTTTTGTGGGGAGACTTTGCTTGATAAACTCAACACTCACATCCTACTTTTCTTCTATATATCTCTTTTTAGAATACTTTGTGTGGTGGTTAAAAATTACAATGCCTTCAAAAGGATTTTTTATGGGATAAAAAGGGTGATAATAGGATGATAGCTTGGGTTAATTGGAAGACCATTTATTGTGCAAGAAGTCATGGAGGTTTGGGTGTAAAGGATATCCAAACATTCAATGAAGCACTTCTTGCTAAATGGGGGTGAAACTTGTTTCACCAAGGTAATGAGTTGTGGTGTAAAATTTTAGAGGCCAAATATGGTGGGTGTAGGGGCAATTGGAGTTGGAGGGTCCTAGTATAGATGCATCTATGTGGCGGAGAGATTTAAATAGTTTAGCTCTAGAGGAAACAACCAATCTTTGCGGTTTGACTACATAGTGAAATGGAGGATAGGTGATGGAGATACGTTTAAATTTTGGAGTGTCGGGGGGAGGGGAATGCCTTGCAAATAATTCCCAAGGCTTTTTCTTAACTCGGAACAAAAACAAGAAATTATAGCAAATATGGAACTTTGGGTGGATGATGTGTGGAGGTGAAATTTTATTTGGAAAAGAAGTTTGTTTGAATGGGAAGATGGTGAATAGCGTGTATGAGGTTTTGTCAATGTTCAAGTTTGTAGGAGGGTGTGGATGAATTGTTAGGATAAACATTTAAATAGATAGTTAGTTACTTAGTTTGAATTTTAAATATGAGAAAGATATATGAGAAGATATGGGTAGATAAGATATGAAGAAAGATAAGATATGAAAAGAGATAATATAGAAAGATATTAGAGAAGATATTGTTTAGATTTAAATTTGAATTGTTTTAGGGTTTTGGTGCTTATAAATAGCACATTATGTAAAGAGCTCAGTGTGGCTTTGGCAGACTATTATCAATAATATTAGAGAGTTTCCGCCCCAGTAAATTTGTGTGTTTGTGTTTGTGTGAGTGCACCAGTGTGTGTGAGACAGAGAGAGGGCCTGTGAAATTCACAACGAGTGAATTTCTGATATCATGAATGAGGTGGGATGTAGAGTCAGATGGAAAATTTAGTGTAAGATCAACATATAAAGATGTGGTGGGAGTCTCAACATGAAAATTTGTTCTCCTTCATTTAGGAGGCAAAAGTGTCAACCAAGATCAATAGAATCCCAACAGATGAGAATATTAGAAGAAGAAATGTGAATTTGGATGGGGTATAAGGTATGTGTCCATTTTGTGGTGTTCATGAGGAAACAAGCGCATATTTTCTTCACCTGTTTTGATGTGGACGTGGTTTGGAAGACATGCCACGATTGGTTAAAATTGAAATCTATTTTTTTGGATTACCTGTTAATGCATTTGTGGAAACATATGTGGGTTTTAGAAGTGAAAATGAAGAAAGAGATGTGGTTCGTGGTGTGGTGTGCAATACTTTGGTGTATTTGGAATATCAGAAATGCTTGTGTTTTTAGATATTAGAGATTTGATGAAGTTGTGATTATGCAACAGGTGGAATTTTTCACTTGGTCTTGGTTGAGATTAAAGGTAAAATCATTCAATCATTCGTTTGTTGTGGTCTGCAAATCCTGGGATTTGCTTGGTCGAGACTAGATAGTACACTTATCGTAAGTGTGGAACCTGTTAGAATAATTCATGGTTACTGCAGAAATATGGTGGACCAGGTTTTTTTTCTTTTTTTTGCATAGTGGCTTTCGCAACTGCAATTGTAGTGAAGTTGAACTGTTGGGTCAGTTAAGGAACTCCATGTTGGGACAATTGTCTACATGATATTGTTTGTGTCTTCGGGACCAACTCAATGGTGTGAGCCTTTTTTTATAGGTGTCAAGTTGATGATTGATATGTTGGACCAATGGTTAATTAGTATATAGAATAATTTGTATTTTAAATATGCCTGAACCTTGGCGGTTGGACATTATGTATGAACTGAGGGTACCACTTATACCTGCCATTTTAATGTTACTATATAAAATAGTTTTTTGCTGACCCAAAAAAAAAAACGTAGTATCCTCCAATTGGACTCCCATCGCCAATCGATATGTCCTACTTTCAAGTATCAATTCAAAAATAATAATTTTACATAAAATAATGATTAGTTAAAAAATATTGTTTATTTCTCATGAAATAGTTATTATCCTCATTGGATAATTTAAAGAGTTAACTTTAGTAATTAATTAAAACTATTTTCAAAATAGACAAGAGTATTTCCCGAACTATTAATATAACCTTTCACATAAAATAACAACCTTTGAGTAAAATAACTATTTATTTAAAATAACAAATATTTGGTATCTATTTTTTTTATTTTAGAACAAAATAAATCTTACTCCTTATTTAATTAAAAACATGATTAGGACCTAGTGTAGTCTTTATGTGTATTTTTTTTATGTATAATTAAAATACTAAGAAAAAACGTGATTAGGGCCTAAATAGTATTTATTCATATTTTTTTATGTATAACTAAAATAATTAGTTTCTAAATTAATTTGTAATCACATTTTTATTTATAAAAATAGTAGCTTAATATTTATAATTATAATTAACAACTAATTAATTGTTAAACTATGATAGAATAATCCATATACATAAGGTACCAAAAGGTCATGCATGCCCCTTAAAGAACCATAGTTTCAACTTTCTCTCCTACAATCATCATGTCATAGGTAGTTCATAGCATGTTCTTCCCAAGTTGCATTTCCAACATGTTTTTAATCAACTTCCAACTTCAAATAAGCATCATTTCATATAATTAAAATTTTGGCAGCCACATACTAACACCAAACCAACATGATTATTGACATTCTAGGTATCAAATAGCATCATTACACAATGTTGAAAAACATGACAACTAGCAACATATAAATATTTAACAACATGAACACAATAGGGGTGAGCAGCGGTCTATTCAGGTTCAAAAAACTTAATTCCCAAAAAATTGGCCACCAAAAAATACATAGTCCCATCAACCTTTGATCACTTTTCGGATCACTTTGGTTTCAGTTTGAGACAATTTTCAAATTTAAAATGAGTGGATTATGTCGGGTTTTTCTTTTGATCGCTGTAGTTGAAGAGGAGAGTATAACTAGGCATAAAAAATGGAAACCCCAAAAGGTAATGTAAAACAAAAAAGTTAAGCAAGAAGGTGTGTGACGATAGATCTATTGGAGGATTTGTGCATGAAAACATTCTCCACCATCGTTGGGCTTTATGAAGTTGAAGGCCTTGCCATTGTTGAACAACAACACGATGTTCGTGGATCTCTCTTTCATCATGAAAATGGTTCAAGATAAGAACCAACAAGTTCTAGAAAGAGTTGTTGTGTTGGAACTGCAAAAATGAGTAAGAGTGCATTTGAGCATTGAGTGTTGTCCAATATACAAGACTGCTGAGTGTTGAGTAAGAAAATGACACAATGCTAAATGTTATAATGTAAGACTCCGAGCAATTATGAACCCCTATAACTATTAACTTTGAAAATTGAGTTTTTTATTTGGATGAAGCAGTATGAGATTGCTAAAGTTTTGAACGTCCAAAGTTTAAGTAAGCAATTCAGTTGGTTACGAGTTTGCAAATAATTATTTTCTAACCCGCATTTTCTTATATATATCCCCATATTTAACTTTTTTTTTTTGTTTATTTTAACCGGAGACCCATTACCACTGCCCCGAATCACATGTTTTTGGTTCAGTTTAGTTGGATTTCGGGTGGGTCAATATTTTTGCTCACCCCTAGAATACAAGCATTATTTCAACAAAACAACCAGAGTATGGACTATGGAGTGAAGGGATCTTGCAGTCCAAACTCCATCTCAACCCCTCCATGAAACAACATCGAAACAAGAACGAATTAACCCCACTTCTCCTATACCTCTCGTGTAGGGGCAAGGGGGGTGGTTACTTTCTTCTCCTTTCCTCTACCATGATCACACACATGCCAAGATGGAAAGTTTTCTTCCAAGCTTCTCCTCAATTGCTTCACCATTCAACTGTCTAACTCTCACAAACAAGGATGTTTGTTGTTGTTTTGAACTAACAAGAGTCTTTATGTATAGATGGCTTGGAAGTGTCTAGAACAAGTGTGGCTGAGTGCTCATGCTTGTGGGTGGAAAAAAGACCCATGGGAGCAAGCTTGCCTCCTTACACATCCTAAGGCTGCCCTACATATGCTCCCTTGAGTGTTCAAATTGTGAAGAAGACCCTTCATGCATGATAGATTCCTAGCTAGCTCTTGGTGCGCACAGACACATACATTACAGATATCCCATTTTTGTTTTATCTATTTGGGTGGCATTTGTGTGATTTTAGAGGAGATTTAATAAGAAATAACCCAAGTTTTAGTTTTTTTTTTTTTTTTTGTTGCGGTCTGTTTTTTATGTCAGCAAAATGGAACTATGTATAAAAGATTGTACAAGGGTACCAATTCCTTTTACACAAGATAAATCATTATCCACAACAATGTATTTTAAAAATAACATTAGCTTTCACCTTAAATAAAATACTTATACTGAAGACATACAACCCTGCACCTATTACTACCAGGTTTGATCTAATAAAAGATCATTAATGTTGAAGCGAATTTGTCCATTCTAGATCTATCCTCAGATACTGCTCTCGGTCCTGAATACCAATGTACTTGAACTCCACTAAACATAATGTCCAACTTGTAACTTTAGCTTCACATATCGACATGACCCCATACAACAATTCAAACACTATTGCATAAACTTATGTTTGCCACTTATCCATGTCTGGTAGCTCAAGTGTTCTACGCTTTTGTCTTCATGAACTGCTAGCTTTGCCTCAACACACAAAGCTATCAAATTCTAATAAGCACCAACACAATAATCGTTTGACCACATATATATATGATAACCTCCCAAAAAGTACCCCTCTTCATAGATTATTTCCTGATACAATTACAATATATCCATTATCCTATTGCAACTCTATGTCACTAGTTAGATGCATAGCATGGGAAAATTCATACACTCATAAACGTAGCTGTGAAACCTTTCACTTGTGACTTCAACCATGTTCATGCTATAAACTTTATAAAATCCAACAGAGCTTCCTCACCCTTCTTCTTTTCATTGAATAACATGTGATTTCTATGTTTCCAAATTCTCTACACTAAAATTGCCCTTAAATCCCATCATTTATCATTTCATTTTGATCCCCGAAGACTACCACATTGTTGCCAAAAATGACAGTGGATATTGTTAAGCAGTACTTAACACCAACCCACCTATACATACTCATCCATACATCATAAACTATATCTTCATTAAATCTCCCACAAAACTATTTTGGTCTTACTGAGTTGAAAAACAAGTGACAACCCAAAAATGTCACTATTAGCACCCCTTTAAAGGCCTTTACTTACGAAAATACCCTTCACGGTTTGAAGGTTACCGATCCTGTAACCTTCATACGGATTGGCGCATGCAGGTCTCGAACCTGCGATCTTTTCATTATTAACGCGATGCTCCAACCAACTAAGCTAATAAACCAATTATGTTAAAAAATAATTAATGTTGATACATATAACACCAACTTTTTAATGTATATTTAGCATACTGTTTATGTGCTCATCTACATGAAATTGCATCATTTATTGGCCATTCATCTCAAATGATACAAATTCAAAATTGCTACATAATTACTGTTCATACTGATAAATTGATTGTTATAATTGATTAAGCCTTGTGATAATCGATTAAATGAACTTTAAAAGCTTTTTAGAATGAATTTTGTGCTTATGTAATCGATTACATGGATGGAATAATTTATTATTCTTCATTTAAAATGACTTCAAAAAATAAAGTTCACTAGAATAATTGATTACGTCATCGAATTAATTGATTACACAAGCTTAAAAATCTTTTAAAACATTACATTTCACTGGAATAATCGATTACCATATATTGTAATCTATTACACTTCATCTCCCTGAAATGGATCACTCACTGGTTTAATCGATTACACCACGTGTTAATCGATTACAGCTCTTTGCAGAAACAAATTTTGCTTACGAATTAATCGATTACATAAGCTCATAATCGATTATTCATGGAGTTACTGCAAAATCTGCAAGATTTCTTGGAAATTGTAAATTGTCCAACTACCACAAAATTCAAAAATTTGAATCTTCTGAGCTTTTATGTTAGTGGGTTAATTCGAAATGCCAGTTACACTTTCAAATTTCAAACTTTGGAGCCCAAAACCATCTATAAATACAACTTTGCTAAAGAGATAAATCACACCATTCTCTTCTTCAACCTTAAGCTTTGTTGTATTTCTCTGTTTTCTCTTCTTCTGAGTCTAGATACTCTGCTCTTTGTATTCCTACCTCTGTAGTCACCATGTCTGCTCCTAAAAGATCAAAAACCTCTAAGAGAAAGAGTGCCGAAATCTCTAACCCTATAGTGAATAGGTTAGATAATTGGTTTCCTAGTGAGCGTGAGAAAATGAACTACCTACAGTTTAATGCCGCTAAACTCATTTTCCCTCCTAAACACCTTGACCTTGCATGGTTCACTAGAGAAAGTTTTTGATTCCCTGCTATGATTGAAGCCCAAGGATTGAAGAAATTTGTTGAGATGAAGGGTACTTTTTACCCTGAATTAGTAAAGGTGTTTTACACCTGTGCTAAAGCTTCTATGGATGGGACAATCTTGTCTCAAGTTAATGGGGTGGCCATGGAAATCACTTCTGAGGTTTGGCAAGAAGTTACTGGCATTTCCTTTGAAGGTGAAAAGAAATTTGAGGAGGAGGCTGAGGGTTATAACATGGTTGAAACCTATAGAGGAATGCTTCTTGACCCTCTTATGAGGCTGAAGCTGAGGTTTAGTACTGGTCCTATGACTCATGAAGATAGACTTCTTCATTATATCATCACCTACATCTTGACTCCTAGGTCCACAAATCATGCACAAGCCACAGATGATGACATACAGTTTGTGTATGGTATGAAGAATGCCATTCAGATGAACTGGATCCTCATTATTGAGGAAACTATGCTAAAATCCAAAAGATTGATGAATTATCCATTTCCATATGTTGTTTTAGTGTCCAGATTCATTGACTACTTCAAGATAGATGTCTCTAATGAGGTTGTTGATAACACAAACTCCAGCAATAGCCTCATTAAAGAGAAACATCTTAACAAGCTTGGGATGGTCAAGACCCCCTATGGATGGCAGATGGCTGGACAACAAATATCTCCTGCTGGTGATGAAGAGGAAGCTGATGAAGAAGAAGAAGCTGAAGGCCCTTCTCAACCATCTTACAATCCTTTTGAATCACTCATGATTCAAAAGATGGATGCTTTATTGTCTCTACACCATGAGCACAGGGCTGAGACTAATTTATCCATGGAAGAGATGAAATTTAGACTGGAAAACATAGAAGCTAGGCTGGTTCTTGATGATTTTGATAAACTAGCTTAGGATGCTTGTGTTTGCTTTTCTATTGATGTTATGGTTTGCTGGTTATTTTAATATCTTGTTTAGTTTTTACTGATTAATGTAATGCATCATTTCAATTAATGAAAATTCTGTTTTCTCCTCTTATTATTCTCTCTATGAACATTATTTTTGTCTTTGGTAAGCCAAATAGAGGTAGAAATGAGAAATAACTCTGTGTGTTTAAATGGGAAGAAATAATTGTAATAATTGTAGGGGGAGAAATACTTAAATACTTAGAAATTAAATATGAGTTTAATGTATGCTCTGTTGTTAATACGTTTTTTAAATCTACCCAAGTCAAGGGGAGCATTTTTGAGGAATGACTTGTGCTTATGCTTGTTCTTGCAAAAAGCTGATTTTGATTTCAGGATATCAAGTATAATTTTCCTATCCTTCATCCCTCAAATGCAATCAAAAGATAGACAAATGGACAGTTGATATTTGGCATGCTTAAATCCAAAAAGGGTGAGATTGAAGCAAGGATGGCTTGGAGTTTTTGCTTTTTACATGCCCAATTAAGTTTGAAGGCATTTGTAATTTGTCTAAGTGACTCAAGTGCATTACCTTGTGATCTTTCATTGCATTTGAATTCTCATCCTCATGGATACATGTTTTTGATTAATGAACTAAAGCTGCTCAAATGATTTTACAAGAATTCAAGTTCTCATGGCTAAGTTTTTGGAAAAATGAAAACTTACTGCTTTAATCGATTACACAGTATTTTAATCGATTAAATGTCTTTGTTTTAAACCTGGAAAATCCTTGAAGAACAAATTAATCGATTACAGGCTTCTTGTAATCGATTACATAATGCAATATGAAAATCATGCATGACTGGTATAATCGATTATCATTCTTTGTAATCGATTACACATGCTATCTCATATTTTGAGCTTTACTGGTTTAATCGATTACCAGTATTATGTAATTGATTATTATATTGTTTCAAATACATATAGACTGCTTTAATCGATTACACTACGTATTAATCGATTATTCTGTTCATAAACATTTTCCAGAAAGATGAGGAATAATTTAATCGATTATTTAGTTGATTTAATCGATTACATATGACAAAATAATCGATTACACCAGCGGATTAATCGATTATTGTCAATTAAATCAGTTTTATATAAAGCTTGGTGAGCCTATTTTTCTATAAACACATATTGAATGAATCATTTCATATATATGAGTGACTTACCCAAAAGACACAAAGCTTTCTAAGAGTTCAAGAGACTGGTTTTTGAGTGAAAAACACATCTTGTAAAGATCAAGATTTCTGAGTTTTTGTGAAGATGTGTTAAAGAAAGGAAGTTTTTCAAGATAGTGATTCTGAGCATTTGATTTCTTACAACCTGGATTGTGTGGTAATCTCAATTCATTTCATTCATTCATACATGAAGGATCACAGGTTGTGTTTATCTTGAATCTTTCATTTTAGATGTTCTAATATTTTTGTTGTGTGTTGATAAATCAATTTGATTCTTTCAAGCTTTCTAGAGTAGGGTTCTCTAGGTGAAAGATCTGAGTAAGGTTCTCAGGATCTTTGTGATTTGTATTCTAATAGGGTTTTAGAATTCAGATTCTTTATCTAGTGTTGATAAAGATAATCACTTGTAAATTGCTTGTAAAGAATATTTTGATTTAGTGAAAACTCTAACCTAGTGTTGGTTGGAAGACACTGGATGTAGCCTCCAAGTTTGTGAGGTGAACCAGTATAAATTGTTGTGTCTCTTATTCAAATTCTGTATATCTCTCATTGCTTGGTTGAAAGAAAAGTTCTGGTTTGAAAAAGGTTTATGTGATATGATCCAGATTTCAAATTCCGCAAATTGTTTCAAGAAAATTTTTAAAGACTTGTTATAAACTAATTCACCCCCCCTTGGTTTATTTGAAGAGTGTTCATTGTGTTTTCAAATTGTGATCCAGATGGGTATCATTTGTAGTTGTTATCTAACATTTTCTCAAAATGTCAGGTTATGGCTAGAACGTTAGGATTACGTCAGGCTTTGGCCAGAGAGGAAAGTGGTAACGAAGAAGAATCCCCTGGACGCAGAAGGCCGACAACATCGGCACAAAGACAACATGTAGGGACTGGTGTAGATGAGGATGTGCATGTGCCTGCTGACCAAGGTGTAGAGGTTGGTGATAAGGTTGCACCTGAGGAGGGAAGCATTGATGCTGAGGCTGAGGGATTTCCTGAGGGGCCCTATGACACTTCAGTGTTGTCACCTTATGCCGATCATGTCGCAGCAAAAGTTTGGACAAGAGAGGTATGATTGTATTTAAATATAATTATATTTACAATTATATTTGGCATTTATATGTAGCTAGCTAACTAACAAATATTGCAAGAATGCCCTAAGCTGAAGTTGGCATCTCATGGGCATTCTTGCACCTCAGATTGAAGGTTTGATGGCCGATACGAGGTTAAGCCTACTTATTACCTGTTCGCTAGAAACAGGTGATAGGGGTTTAATATCAGCTTTTGTAGAGAGATGGCATAAAGAAACCAGTAGTTTCCATTTGCTGATCGGAGAGATGACGATCACGCTGGATGATGTCGCATCATTTTTGCATCTACCAGTCATGGGTGCCTTCCAGACGTATGATGTATTGGATGTAGAGGAGGCTGTTGAATTACTAGTCGAGTTGCTTGAGGTGACCCCCGAAGAGGCTGAAGCAGAGACGAAACAATGCCATGGAGCATATGTTTGTCTGTCTTGGCTGTGAGACTTGTATGCTGTGAAGTGCGAGCACATGGAGGGGACGGTGGCTGCCAAAGCATATTTGCTCCATTTGGTTGGTTGCACGATCTTTGCTAATAAGAGTGACACACATATCGGTGTGGTATTCTTGGAGGCTTTTTGAGATCTAATGAGTCCGGTGGATTTAGTTGGGGAGCGGTTGCCCTCCAACACATGTACGATAACTTAAACTATGCATGTCAACACCACGGTAAACATGTTTTTGGGTACACTAGTCTCCTGCAGGTACTTATGATTACATGAACTAGTTTATTTCTACTTATCGATTACTGTTTAGGTTTTACATAAGCGACTTATTTGTGTTAACTCTTTTGTTGAATACATTGTTAGATATACGAGCATTTTCCTGTAGTTGCCAACATGATTACAGATGAGGACTACGAAGAGAGGCAACCACGGGCATGTCGGTGGAAGCCAGGGAAGGCATTACCCGTCGCAACCTATCGTAGGCGATTAGATAGGTTGATGACCGACGGTGTTTGTTGGACACCATACACTGATCACTGTGCATTCCGGGACTTTGAAGTCATTTCCCTTTTCTCAGGTCATATCAGATGTGGCCGATATATTGTCAGACACCAACCAGAGAGGGTAGTTAGACAATTTGGATTCGTACAGTCTATACCTTGCTTTATAATTTGCCCCCCCCCCCCCAATCGATAGAGAAGGCTGATGATAGGTGGCTTTACTTTTCGGAGCATCTTGCAGTCACTGGAGACACTATTAGTTTCCCTGGTCAGTATGATCCAGACTATATGGAGTGGTTCTATCAGATTTCACACCCATTCATCACCCCTCCATAGCCTGGGGAGTCTAGTAGGCGTCCTCCTGCCATGCATCATCATGTACCTGCTTGTTAGACTTTTGGCAAGCATACCAATTGTCGTTGTAAGTTACAAAATTTATAAAAGTTCGTCTCCACAGGGACTTGTGCTACTCAGTTAATCCAAAGAGAATTTAACAGTTTAATAGTTATGTACAACGAGTTTGGTCGAAGTTTTTATGGTTTTACGGAAATAACGAAAGATTAGGGAAGATAATAAAATGATTCTAATTAATCGAAGAAAAGCGTAGGATTTGGATTTCATCATTCATATCCTTTTATATCCAATTAATATTACCATGCAATAATCATTATCTATCCTTATTGATGCACATTATGTTAACCTCGAATCGATCCCTCGTAATCGAGTTCTAAGGATATTTACCGAATAACGATCCCTCGCATACAAAGTAGATACCCCAGCATTAAGAATTATAATCGCGTGCTTTTATGCAATCAAAATGGTACGCTCTATTCCTAGCGATCGTAACGTAATGAGTAAAATTATTCAGTTCAAATCCTAAGAGTACTTTCCAGTTAAACTTAGAATCCAATTTCATGAAACTAGTGATCAAGTAGAATCAAGCATTAAACATAGAATAAAATTACCAAGAAGGAATAGAAGAGATTAATACATAAATAAATATTAAAAGAGAAACATAGGGATAGAAGATTACATCCAATCCTTAAGAGAAACTAACCAAGCATGGAGAGAACCTCCTTAAGAGAAGAATTGATGAAGGGCCCCATCATCGCTTCTTTCCGGCAGAGTCTCCACACTCAATCTCACTTCTCTCACTTTCCTAACCTACCTACTACTAATATTTACTACAAAAAACTAAGAAAAGCTTAGAAGAAGCAAGGAGGAGAAGAGATTTGAGTTGGAATGAATGTTGTGAGCCTTGGGGGTGCTTGGGTATTTATAGGGGTTGATCTGCTCGTGTTTGGTCACCCAAGCGACCATTTCCTTCATGTTTTACTCGCCCAAGCGAGTTTAAGGCCCATTTGCACGTCCACTTAGCCCACTTGGATGCCACTTGCTGTTGTTAACTTGCCCAAGCGACCATATACCACTATATTCACTCGCCCAAGCGAGTTAAAGCACCTTCTGGAGAATTCTTTTTGGGCCTTGGGTCTGATTTGCTTGATGCACCTCCCAGGTTTGCTTTATGATCCCTATTTGCTTGCTTTTTGTTTCGGAAGCCCCAGAAATCCTCGGAATCAATCAAAATACAAAACATGTTGGATTAATCTTCCGAAATATGACGAATGGCATGTATACAAGCAATAAGAGCCATTTAACTAGGTTTAGGGTAAATTTATGATAAAAGCTTTGAAATCAAAGGATAAGTGCCTTTATTTAAAACATGATTTTAACTGAATTAGGGCACTTATCACTGCTCCACCACAATTCTAGATGTTGCAGTACTTGATGACGTGCCTCAACATACAGTGGTAAAAGAAATCAATATTCAAGTTAATGTCATTGTGTTTTCATTGTTAGGCCTAATGTGTTAAAATGTTTTTGATATACTCTTCAAGTGTGTGTCAAAGGATTGCAGAGAGGTTGCAACACATGATAGATCTTCACATGGTGACTGCTTGCACTAAAGCCTATGATATTACAGATCAGTGTGTCAGATTAGCACGAGGTGTATATGAGGATAGAATTATTTACGTGCGGTCTAGACGATCGAGGCATGCAAGCCAGGGAGATGGTGTAGATGGTGTTTGATTTGTATTTAAAATTTCTAAGTTAAGATTATATATATCATTGTAGTTGGTTGAGTTTAATTTGTATTTAAAATTTCTAAGTTAAGATTTCTAATTAACTTTGCTTGAATATATCCAAATACTAAGTAAGTGAACAATAACAACATTCACATTAACATCCTGAATCAATATAATCCGCTGGTAACCTCCTTAATGTAGTATACTTCTACATTCGACTTAAATAACTAGTAGGCCAATCTTTTGCTTGAGAATGACAATGCCTTAACCATAACAAAGCATTTGAGGGCATAGGACATCCGTCTTACAATAAAACTTGAAGAAAAAATGTCAATCAAGTTATTATTAACCACAATGTTTTGTACTAGATTAAAGGAAAAACATGTTTACAGTATGTTATGCCTGAAAAAAATGATTTTCATACACATGACCAATACAAATGACGCAATGTACAGTAGGATCTTTAGGCGGTTGGCTTCTAAGCAGGAAAAACGTCATACTTTGTTGCTTAGAAACACAAACAAGAACGAGGTTATAACGTGAAGCAATGACATAACTCATGTCAGTAATATCCATCCATTTATCTTATGTTACCTGCATTTGAACAATGTATAAGTATAATTATACACAAAATTATCGTATACTTATCAAAACAAGACATAAAAACTTTACCTTTGATAATCCGTCAACAAGAAGTGAGCTCTTTAACTCCTCAAATCTTTGTAACCCACCAAACAAGACAATATACTCTTCAGACCATTTTGCAAGTTCCTTGAGCAAATGGTTGTGTACCACAGCCCAAGCATCTTCACCAAAACCAAGTAAACCCGCAATAACCCGATAGCCACAGTTACCATTAGCTTTAACATCACATACACCAATAATGTAATTCCTTATGCATGGCAAAAATTGATCCAGCATTGGAATATTACCCATTGGTATAGGTCCTGAAGACGTTGATGTAGACTGTTGTCAAGATGAGCAACTATCATGCTGAGAATGTAACGCATCCACGTACTCAAAGTACGATGGATCCCGCATGGTTGATCTTTGGTGTTTGGTAACGTTTTTCTTTTGAGACCTTTTTGTCTTCACCTTTTTAGGAGGAGGGCACATGGATGTTTTATCAAGATATTCTATTTCTTTGAGTTTAGTCTTTAGAGTAACTTTGTCACACATGTCAAGACTTTCGAATCGCTTCGATATTGCATCCATCTCTTCTGTTATGGTGACTTCGTACTCATCAACACCTTGGTTTAAGAAATGAAACCTCCACCAAAACATGTGTACGACACCCAGTGGTATGCTGCCAAGATTATACTTGGCTAGCTCACATGCACAAGGCAAACCACGTGTGTTTCTTAACACCACAACAAGAACTATCAACACCTGCATAACGAACTCGCTCAAACTCCACAACAATTTCATTTAATGCATACCTGGAAACCATGTTGACGAGTCTTTTGTACAAGGTACCTTTAAACACATGTCCAATGACATGCGTGCTTGTCTCAAAAGAAGCCTTAATTTCACTGTGTTGCAATGTGATCATGTTGTTCATGGCATCCCAAACATTACAAAGATCTCCAAGGCTATCTTGTAGTAGCCACTTTAAGGTCCAATGAGTAGACTCAACCCTGCAATTAAAGGTTAAAACAATTAAATTGAAAAACGTTAAAATTATTGAAACAATAATGTCATCAATTTGTTGCGCAGGATTTACCTGTTTGTAGTGGTGTTTCCAAAATGCATGACTTTATTATTCTCTGCCATCACAAATCTTTCTTTATGGGGAATCAACCACGTGTCTTTCACATATCAAACAAATATTGGCCACAATGAACAATCACATTCAAACTTCATAAGACAGTCATCATATACATTTTCAGAAGCACAATCTACAAGACTTCCTCATGCTTCCATCACATAGTCCCATGCATTGTTTTGTCCCACAAGCATTTTACATTTTGCCTTCACATTCTTGTCAATGTGGAACCGACACAACAAGTTGGTTGTGTCAGGGAAAACATCTTTGATGGCATTCATCAGTGTTATATCTCTGTCTGTGACAATGACTTTAGGGAAAAGATCACTCTTTAGAAAAATCCCTCTAAATCGTTCAAGATCCCATACAAGATTGGTCTATACGTTTGCCCTCCAAATACGAAAAGCCGTTGAAAATGTCATCCTAGTAGGTGTCACACCAACAATGTCAAGCAAAGGGAGTCTATACCTGTTCGTTTTGTATGTACTATCAATGAGGAATACCAAATGACATGAATTTATCAATTTCACTGCATCCGGATGTGTCCAAAAGATGTCTCGTACAACATTTTCATCCTTCACTCTATGCCAATGGATATATGTATCGCGTTGAAGAAGCTTTATTAAATGTTGCATTTCAGTATTGTTGCCTCTTATAGAAGCACGGTACGCATATCTTGCATTGTACACTTGTTTCACTATTGTATAACTTTCGGCATTGCGATCTTTTAAAGTCAAAAGAATATTATTTGGTTTAACCCTTGACTTTGTCATTTCAACAACAATAACCTTACCTTCCTCAGTTAAACGACCAGCATATGGATGTCTAGTCAATGACTTAGCCAAATGATGGTTATGTAACCTGCAGATTAACTTCACCATCTAGCCTTCACCTCCCATGACTGGTTTCTATAACACCCTGAAATTTCGAGTTTCTAAGATAAATGTTTGATGTGTGTTATGTTGCTTGATTGTTTAATTTATTTCGTAATTTGCTGTTTTGTTAGGCTTTTGTCTTGGTATGAGTGTTTGGTGAATGCTAGGTTAAGTGAATTGTGTTTGGTCTGTGGTTGTTGTACGTACACGCTAAGAGAGCTTATCAAGTAATCTATATATAAGTATCAGAGTGGCGCAGCTGAAGCGTGTTCTTTCTTCTTTTAAGTTTTTCTCTTCCTTTTCTCTCTAACTTTCCACACCCTAAAACCACTCCCTTCAACCACTCTGAACCACCAAGGACCACCATAGCTTGTCGGAAAGCCCCTACGCCAAGGGGAACCTCGTGACCAGAGCAGAAGTCTTTGAAAACTCTTCTTGAAGTTCGAACTAGAACGAAGACCCAACCTTTCTTTTCTAGGCTTCCTTGAGAGCGTTGTGTCGAACAAGCTCACTCTTCAAAGGATAGTGTTATAACATCACTAGACTATAATAGAAGGACTCCTAGGTAAGTAAGGGGAGTTTATTATGTTGATAATCAGTTTTAGATACCATAGTTGGGGGCCAAGGATTCCAACTATGAAGATAACTGCATGTCCCTGTTGTGTGCTAATTTTCAAGAAAATCTATGTCTTTTAACGAATGGGATGCATAATGTTATGATTGATGGTGTTTGTGTGAAGATATTGATGTTGTAAGTTTCCCCTGTCCGTGAAGTTGATGTCTGTTGCTGTGAACTCCCAAAACACCTTTCGACGGTGTGTTTGTGGAGGTGAAGGCTACCGGGTTAGTGCTATTGTTTCCCCTTCTTTAGAGGTATAGGGTTCCCTTCCCGGGTTCGTTCCTTCTGTTTAGAGATGTTGAGCTCATTTCCCCTTCTTTAGAGTTACCGGGTTCCCTTCCCGGGCTCGTTCCTTCTCTTTAGAGATGTTGAGCTCATTTCCTCTTCTTTAGAGTTACCGGGTTCCCTTCTCGGGCTCGTTCCTTCTCTTTAGGGATGGAGATGTTAAGCTCATTTCCCCTTCTTTAGAGTTACCAGGTTCCCTTCCCGAGCTCGTTCCTTCTCTTTAGAGATGTTGAGCTCATTTTCCCTTCTTTAGAGTTACCGAGTTCCCTTCCCAAGCTCGTTCTTTCTCTTTAGAGATGTTGAGCTCATTTCCCCTTCTTTAGAGTGACCGGGTTCCCTTCCCGAGCTCATTCTTTCTCTTTAGAGATGTTGAGCTCATTTCCACTTCTTTAGAGTTACCAGGTTCCCTTCCCGGGCTCGTTCCTTCTCTTTAAAGATGTTGAACTCGTTTCCCTTCTTTAGTGTGACCGGGTTCCTTACTCGGGCTTGTTTCTTCTCTCTAGAGATGTTGAACTTGTTTCCCTTCTTTAGAGTGACCGGGTCCCTTGCTTGGGCTTGTTTATTCTATCTAGTGATATTGAACTCATTCCCCTTCTTTAGAGCGACCGAGTTCCTTACTCGGGCATGTTTCTTCTCTTTAGAGATGTTAAACTCGTTTCCCTTCTTTAGAGCGACCGGGTTCCTTTCTCGGGCCCGTTACTTCTCTTTAGAGCTGTTGAGCTCATTTTTTCCTTTAGAGCTGTTAGGCTAGTGTTGCTTGGTTAGTGAACCATCTCAGCTCACTAGTTTACATTGTGTTTATGATTGATGTGTAAGTAATGATTGTATATGATAATGTTGGAATAGTGAAGGTTGGTATATGAGGTGATAGCATTGATGATGTTGTGGTTGTGTGCTATGCATATACCAGATGGTGCAATGATCGTTTGATTACCCTTGCGAGAAAGGATTTGTTCCTAGTCACGGTCATTGCATCGGTGAGCCCATGTTGGTGCAGTATGTATGTACATGGGGGGTGCATGGCGGGTCACCCTTGCGAGGAAGGATTTGTTCCTGGTCGGGTCTTGCATTGATGATGTCCATGTGACATACTTCATTTGTTTTACGGAAATAAGATGATTGGCTTTAGAGTACGGAAGTACTGGGGGGCACAACTGTTTGGAACTCCTTTACTGAGACCCATGGCTGATCACCAGTGGGGGGGAGCGGCCTGTGCACGATGGAGTGACCCTGACATCCTGCTACATCATCTCCCTATGTTGGCCTATTTCTGGGATGGTACCACATTGCATGCTGAGATATGAGTCAGGTGAAAACACAATGAATATACTACAAATAATCCAAGAAGGGGGGTGAATTGGTTCAAATCTGATATTTAAAATTTTCTAAAACAAATTTTGGAATTAAAATCTTGGATCGTATCACTTGTTCACCTTTTAAAAATCCAGAAATCTTTCTTCAATCAAGATCAACCCTTGATATGCATGTAATGACAGAAATAGTTTCTTTGATGATAATATTTTGATTTCACAAAGATAAGCAATGAAATATACAGAATTCAAGACAAGAGACAAGGCAATTTATACTGGTTCACCTCACAACCTTGGAGGCTACATCCAGTTACTTCCAACCCACACTAGGTTAGAGTTATCACTATATCAAAGAATCTTTACAAGCAATTTACAATGACCATCTTTATCCACACTAGACAAAGAAACAGAAATCTAAACCCTATAGACTTCAAATGATCAAGACCCAGAGAACCCTACTCTGTTCTTATCTCTAGAGAACCCTACTCTAGAAAACCACTTTAAAGAATCTAAGATATATCAACAGAATTTTTAATACACAGAAAAATTCTAAAGAAAGATTCAAGAGATACAACCTGTGATCCATCAAATGAATTAATGAATGATGTTACCAATCAGTCAGGTTGAATGCAATTCAAAGCTCAGAATAAGAACTCTTGAAATCTCTTCTTTTCTTTAAAAACTCATCTCAAGAATTTTACTCTCTTGATCTCATGAGAGATTTTTCCCTCTTAGAACAAATCAGTATTTTGGCTTTGGAAAAAGCCTTCTAATCTTTTAGTGATTCACACAAATGCTCAAAAGTTACTTTTGAACAATTCACTCTAAGGCTATTTATAAAGACAAGTTAAGCACAGCTGTTGCGCATTCGGCAAGTACACCGATCGTACAAGTAATAAAGTGATAAGAAAGATATTGTTCCCACGAGGATTGTTGACCAATTAAATTATAATTAATATTGATAGATTGGATAACAAATATTTATGAGAAATTGGTGTTGAGTATATATAACAAATTAAATTAAAATCTAATTATGAACATGAATATTATGGACAGACTACGGAGGGTTGTAATGATATATGTGGTGAAGTAGCTAGGACAATTCACACTAAATGTTTCCTACCTTCTTACATGTATTGTCTGCTACATTCATCTATCCCAAGTCACTCAAACATGCATCTTCATACAATAATAGCTAAGCCCTACTCCCGTAGTGATCATAACCCTTTAACCCAAGTAATTACCCTAATCCCTTAGTGGTAGTTGTTAGGTTAAGCATTAAATGATGCAATAAATGGTTGCAAGCATACACTTCTATCCCTAGTCAATGTAAAGCTTGTCACTTTACCCAAGTCCAAGCACAGAATCCCAAT
>CM023958.1:18958407-18970919 GCA_013407115.1 Glycine latifolia | reverse complement strand
CCCAATAAACATATATCTCATTGGAACATTATTTCATTCAGACATCACCAATCACATAATCATCACCTCATCTAAATCATCACAAATCATGTAAACATCATCAATCATTTCCATGGTATCTCAATTTCACTGTCATCTACAACATTAGTAATAAATACACCGCATCCCATTAGTTAAAAACATCATTTGTCTTGAAAATAAGCACACACACAGGGACAAACACACATCAATCATAAATACATCGCATCCCATTAGTTAAAAATTTAGTTTTTCTTGAAAACCAGCACACAGCAGGGACAGACAGATATTCTCATAGTTGGACTCCCTGGCCCCTAACTATGGTATCTAAACTATAACTAAATAATAAACTCCTCTTACCTATCTATGTCTTTCCATTAGCTTCTTGAAATGTTGTTTTGGGATCTCTCTAGTTCACGTGCTTTGACCCAAACATAGAGCTCTATATACCAAATTGAAGATAATTTAGTATAGATTTCAAAAACAAGGCTAACATTAGCATTTGGGGTCAAATACCCACTCAAATTTAAAAAGAGGCTAAAATGGTGTTTTAAGAGTCCACATCAAAAGACATCATTTTGAAATTCCGATCAGACCAATGTGACCAGGGTTCAACAAAGATCACAGAAATGACATCAGTTTCATAAAAAGGAGACTTTTACAACATCTCATTTTTAAAGGATTATCAAAGGAAGTATAGAAATAGCCAATAACGGTACCCGAATCATAAGAGATATCAAGAGAGGCTTAAACTAGCTAGAAGAAGACAAAAGAAACTAAGATTACCTCAAGGAAACCAAGAAAGGAGGATTGAGAGCTCAGTTCTCTACCAAAACTTCGAGAAGAGTTTCGAAGATTTCACTCCGATTAAAGGGTTCTTCTCCGTGTCGGGGTCTCGTGGCAAGCAACGGCGGCTCGTGAGTGTCTCTGATGGCTATGGGTGGTGGAGGAGGGTGGTGGGGGAGCTTGGATCTGTTTGGAGGAGGAAGAAGCTCCATTTTCGTGACTTGGAAGCTTAAAAACGTACTCAGCACCGCCTCCACTCGCCCAGGCGACCAAAAATGCCTGCAAAACTCGCCTGGGCGAGTTGACCAAATTCTAGAATTTTCTGCTTTAGTGAAAAATTAATTTCTCGCTGTCTAGGAATTATATTAACAATCCCAACGGTCAAAAGTTTTATATATGGGTTCAGAAGCTATATTTAAAATTTTAAGATGATCCAACGGTTAACCAATCCATAATTATGATTTTACTAAAATAGGTTTTTGGGTCAAACTCGAAATCGCTCAATTACAACGCAGCTCGAACAAACTCTACATACTTGACATTTACACCAAGCAATGACACATGGATAATTCACATAACATTTCAAATAATCCTAATTAATAAATTAATCAAATCATACAAGGAATACATCACACATATTTTAAGTTACCGAAATTTCAGGGTGTTACAGTATTCGTTGTCCATCTTAATAAACAAAATAAAAATAAATGATCATTAACAAACTATACGCATAATAATCATATTCAAAAAAAATTACACTGTTATTTTCATTCAGATTTAGTACATTACTTGAATGGACTAGTATAAATTCAATAACCAAAAATACACAACTCACAAATATATTAATTAAAAAATAGACAAAAAAAACTATAAAGAAAAGTACATACAGATTGGCAATCTGTATGGATCATATGGATTGTCAATCCGTATGAACTGTCGAACATCATAGCAGGTGTAGAAACATACCTCCGACGAAACTCCGACGAACCAAAACCAAGCAACCACCACGAGTGACAACCACCTCCGCCACCACCAAAACAACACCACCAACTGGAGATCAAAAACCGCACCTTAGAGGCAACAACCCAGCCAACAAAAAATGAAAGAAAAGCTTACTGGTGTATCTGTTTTAAGCAAAAAAGATAAAGGGAATTCTTGGAATATAACATTTTTGTTGGGTGTATAAGAAAAAGTGTTGGTGTAGGAAGTTAAACCCCTTTTGTATGCACCGTACTTTCGTTGAACACACTCGCTCCTGACAGATTTTTATTTTCTACATTCTAATCCCAATCTAATTGTTTTATGTCCCTTCCCTTGGCCCCTTTATCACAAAACATTTTTACAAAAATTTAAATTCATATTTTCCTATTTAATAATTTTAAATATATCAAATAATTTAGAAATAAAAATAATTAAATAAATACCATAAGTATATTTAAATAAATCATGCAATTTAATTAAACATACAAGATAAATTGAATTACCAATTAAACCAAGTTATACAACAAAACCAAGTTATCTAATGAAATAAAGCATTTTAGGAATTAGTCACAACTTATTGTGTTTTTAATTCCTCCACATCAAACAATTTCATATTAAGAAATTTTTAAATTCCTTAAAATGCATCAAACAACACAAATTCTTATAAGGTGAAAATTAGGCCACTACATTTTCAACGCCTTGGGCAACACAATTGAACAACCTTCTCCAACACCTTGGGTGATGTGATGCAATGCCTTTCACCACCATGCCACGTGCACAACATCAACTCAATTAGTTTATCTAGCTCTGATTTTATTGGTTTAATTTGGTTTGAAGTCGGTCTAATTGGGTCACTTGCATTTTGGATCCAAGAGATGGCTTAACTCAGTGCTATGTTTGATTGTTGGTTCGACCGACCAAGCCAAGTTGGGTTTTAAAACATTAGAGCCAATTGATCAAAAGCCAAAATTAAGAAATCTTGCAACTATGTAGAGATGGTAATTTTACATATTTGTTAAATCCTACATGAATAAAAATTTGGCTAAAATAAAATTTTGATACCTTATTTGAAATTTTGGTTTCAACTTGTTCCTTTAAGTTGAAAAAAAGTTTTATTTTGATCTCTTAGAGTGATCTTGTAAAACCAATCTGATCCTTTTGTTAATTTTTGACACTAACAATGTAATTTTTGATTGACTTATCATTTATCACAATTTTTTGCGTATCACTAAGATGACAAAAAAAGTGACAGACTTTGTTTAACAAAGATACTTTGAAGGATTAAAGCAAAACAATTTAATCTTGAGAAATGGAAAAAATTGAAACAAAAAATTTAGGTGAGAGACAAATAAATATCTATTTTGACACAAAAACTTTCATTATTTAGCATGATCTTTGCACATAATAAATGTTTATTTTATACAACTAAAATTTGTAATAAATAAATATTTTAAATATATAAGTTTTATATTAGATTTAAGAATAATAATTGATATTGTGATACAATGTTGTTTTTTAATTATTGATAATTTTAAAAAAATATTAAAATTTTAGTTAAAACAAAATATATTAACAGCCAAAGATTAAAAGAGATAAGAGATTAAATAAAATCTCTAAAAACACTTTCATAAAAGAAAAACAGCTAAAAACACTTTTTTTGAAGAATGACAATTAAAAATAATAAATATTTATTTTTTACAATTAAAAATGAAATAAATAGATATTTCTAAATATGTTAATGATACTATAATTAAAATTTGAAATGAAATAATATTTTTAGGCCTTTTTATATCATTTCCGTTTTTTGCCTAGTACACTACCATTTTTTTTATTATCATATAGACCTTTTATACCCATGACATTCATACACCATCATTATTCCATAATGTACTTTTTGGAACAAAGTCTTGATTTTAACATTCTAGAAAGTACTTATGGAATACAAATATCTTTTTAACATTGTGGAAGGTACTTTTCAAAATATTGTTTTACATTGTGAAAAGTACTTTTCAAAATGTGAAAAAAATTATGTTCCACAAAGTACTTTTCATAATGCTAAGAAAAAATATCAAAAAAATATTCACGTAGAACACTAGGACCATTAAAAACCTCTTATAATGGAAAAGACTGTACAATAGTGAATAAATTGAAGTGAAGAAAATATATAATTGATATTGGTTCTTCAATTTGGATGACTCTAAGAGGCACTTCGTTGCAACAACTTGAAGTTTGAAGGATGAAAAAACCGTAACGTTAGAGCAAGAAACTGAGTAAGGGAGACAAGAGCAAGAGATACAAGGGGATAAAGGGAGTGAAAGAGAGGAAATAGTGTGATGAAAGAAAAGAGTATGTGTTGTGGCTATGAAAAAAATAGTGTTATTCTAAAAGGGGAGTATGCGATTGAGAGAATAAGGTTTAAAGGAGATTATTTAAGTAATTTAATTTTATAAAAAAAAAGAAGGGGAGTAAACTTAACAAAAAAAAGGTAATGGGTCATGATAATGTCTGTTGAATCGTTACAAAAACAAATAAAACTAGGATTAATTTTGCAGTACAAGAATAACCTAGGTCGACTAGAGATACGATTCACTTTGGTTCCGAACTTAATCCACTTATAAACAACAAGGGAATTTCATCAAACAGGTTGCATATAGTAAATAGAAATTGCAGAAACACACAAATAGAATTGCAGAAAATGCAAGAACAAACAAAAGTGATGAAAGATGTTGTGAAACATATTCTAGAATATCAATCTAATTCACCAAAACAAACAATTTGAATTATCATAGTTCTTCAGTTAATGATCATTTTGTGAAAGTTTAGTCGATATCATTAGAAACAGTTCAATCGAATTAACTCCTAAATCAATTGAAATCACAAATCAGATTGAAATATCATCCAAAAAATCTGTGATTAAAAAAATTTGAAATTAGGAAATGAATCCATAACCTAATCCATTTTCAATCCTAAATACATTCATAATCATGAAAATCAAAAATAGGATTGAAGAAGATGAACATTCACACATAAATTGAAATACTAAACCATAACTCAAATTCTCTTTGCTTGGATATTTTGAGTATTTGTACTTTATAATAACTATTCTTTCTTCATCACAACTAAATGTTGTCATAGTTGATCTATCATGTCAACTACTTAGTTATGAAATGTTCATATTAGAAGATTTTAAAATTATAGGGAGGGAAATAAAGAGAATATACAATTTTTTTAAAATATGACATTCTACATCGGTTATGTGATAAACGATGTAGAAAGTGGTTATACAACATCAATTTTCTTGATGTTGTGTTTCATATGACATCAGTATTTCTAAACTTGATGTTAATTTTTACATATTTTACATTTCTTATTATACAATATCAGTCGATCTTAATATTGATACTTTTAACATTAGTGGTTTCAACATCGATTTTTAACCGATGTTGAAAGTAAAAAACAATCGATGTTAAAAGTCTATTTTCTAGTAGTTATTTTTAAATTGAATAAAATAATAAAGTATAATTTCAAACAAAATAGTAAGGGTAAAATTGAGAATAAAAAAAAAGCTAGTAACTTATAAGCTAGTTTAGTTTTCATAAGCTATTTGAAATAGCTTATTAAAAAATAAGCTACTAAAATAAGTTAATGTATCAAATAAATTTATTTTAGTCAAAGAAACTTATAAGCTCCTCAAAAGAACCAAGAATAATCTATATGTTTTATAAAATTAACTAACAAGCTAGTTGGTACATGTTAGATAAGGGAAAATGATATATTTAGAATATGTTTGTTCTAGCTTTTTTTTTATATAACTTAAAAGCTAATTAATTTTAAGATAGAAGTTGTTTGATAATTTTTTTATACCTTTTTTTATTTGTTTAAAAATAATTATCTCTGCCAATAAAAAATTACATTTATAAAAATAAAAATATTAATAAAGTTAATTTATTTATCTAATAATAATAATAAATATAAATAAAAATATTAAAATCATATAATGTCTTACAATGTGACGTGATTCAAATAATAGGATCTTAAGCAGAATTTGGTGATTCTCAATTAAAATGCGATACCCGATCCTTTTAATAATTAACACTGAGTAGTTTCTTTCGAATTGTAGAACAATAACAAAGAAACACGTAAAATAGAAGTAGCCGAGAATCAAAGTGAATTCAAAAGCTTCTTATTTCTACAATTTCTTCTTAAAAAATAAGTTGCTTATATTTTTAAGGACCTTTTCTAAAATGTGTTTGGCTCAGCTTCTCCTTTAAAGAAAAAGCCAAAAATTAGCTTGGCCAAATATACCCTTATAATATTTTTAATATATTTTATTTTATTTATAATAATTTCTCATCTAAAAAATTAGAACAATAATTTTGCACTATAAAAGAATAGTAAAATTTTGATATTTTATTAATATTTTGTTTAAAAAAAAATTCCCTTTTCAAAGGAGTATAATTAAATTAAATAAACTTATATTGTTTAAAATCAATTTTTCAATATTTATTTTTATTAATAATTTTACTTTAAGACAAAAAATAATTTTTTCTTTATAATTTTGATTTTCCATTAAATTTTGTTTAGTGACCAAATATTTTTAATAAAAAAATAAACAATGTATTAATTCATTAAAATAAATAGTTTAACATCAAACAAAATAATAAAAAAGGTAGAATTCCCTGTTTTATAATAATTAAGAAAATAAGTATGGCATATAGCATTTATAAGAATATTAAAATAGGTAAAGGGTTTTCAAATTAAATAAAAGAATAAAAATAATTTTTAAATAAATTATTGACTATAAAATTGAGAATAAAAAATTGTAATTTATAAAATAGTTTATTTTTCAAAGTTACTTCAAAAGAAGCTTATAAATTTTTCGAAAGCTTTATGAAACTTATAAGTGCCTCAAAAGGAGTTAGATTGTGAATATTTCGACACTATTTGCGTCGTTCTTAATTAAGTGATAACTTGACGTGTTTCTCCATCCTATCCATGTGGCATGAAATGTCAATGTGGATACAGAGTCAAATAAAGAGATTCAATAATTATGAGTTTTGTTGAAATGATTGAAATACACGGAATGAATATTCTCTTCCCACAAAATAAGATTCATGAGATTCGGCATACGCCTTTGAATATTATTTTTTTGGTATAATACGCCTTTGAATATTTTGGTTTCCACTCTAGATTTCAGTAATAATATAAGAATTCTTCAACATCAAATGAAAAGCGACCCATTTATTTGCAATGGCGAGTCACTGTTGTCGCACTCAAGGTAATTGCTTGTGACATGCCGACGCGTAATGAGTTAATGCAAGCATATGTTATTGTGGCAGAATTTTAATTTAATGAAAATATAAAATATAAATTAAAATATAACATGAAATTAAAATTATATATAGTGTACTTTGTTGGTTTAAGAGGAATTAAGCTCAAATATTTTAAGTAAAATTTTAAATTTGAATTCTGTAAATATAAAAAAAGTAGTTACAAGGGAAACCCTAATAAAAAAAAGGTTAGATAAAAATTAGTCATAAAACTGGTAATTGTTTTGCATCTATTACATGTTAACGCACACTCGCAGGAACACCCGAAACAATAACACTTACAAATTTACAATATACACACAACGAAATAAAAACTAACTAAATTTATACATTGGTTTTAATGTCTTTAAAATTTGGATATGATGATAATCTTTTTCTTTACCGCAGGATATGATGATCATCGTCTTGAGAATTCCACTCCAAAGAATTATAATTTAATTCAAATATTAAAAATATTTAATATATCATTTTATATTATTTTATATTTAGGAGTTAATTTATCCGTTAGTTTATCAAATATTTTTAATTAAATTAGTTAATTTTTAAATTTTCAGTTCCTAACTTATAATTTATAAATTTTCAGCTAATTTATAAATTAATTTTATCAAACATAACCTTAATATCTTTCAAATTTAAGTATGATGATAGTCTTGAGAATTCAACTCCAAACAATTTTAGTTTAATCCATCATTTTGACTTGATGAAAAAGGAGTACTAAAACATACATGTTTGATAAGTAACATAGTGATGTTTTTATTGTCTTTAATCTTTATTTCTTGTTCTATAAAAAGTGGATCAACTAGAGATGTTATGTAAGATCCATATATTTAACCATATCCGCTAAGGTCTTAGGCGAGCTATTCAATTATACAAAGAAATGTTGATTCGTAAATGTCACATTTGTAACGTGATGCATGCCATCCGTGTGCCGTGAAACGAGGACACAAAGTCAAAGAGAGATTCAATAATTAACATATGTGAGTGGAAATGAATATGGAATGAATATGCCCTTCCACGTAGCAACATTCATAAGATTCTGTATATACCTTTAAATATTTTAATCCTCCATTTCATTAAAATCTTAATTAAAAAAAGGTCAACATAAATGAAATGACTAGTTTACCCCTATCAAGCTTCACCATACAATACAACATCGCAACTTCTAGCTCTACATGGAAACATAGACTAATGACTGTTTGCATTTAAATAATGCAAGTTCTAACTTTCAAATGTTTATAAAATATAAGAGTGGAAAGAATTTATGTTCATGATCTATCCATTTCATTCAAATATATATAGTTGTTTAAAAATATTTAGACTCAATATCAGTAAATTTTAATTATTTTAACTCTATTTAATAATATCATCCCAAAAATACTCATTTGATTAATTGATATTGCATTTCCAATTACTCTTTTATTTTTAATATCATTAGACATTTTAAAAAAATAGTTTTAGATATACTTACGTATTAGTGGATTTCAATGACATAACTAATTTTCTTAATTAGCGCAATGGTTAGTTAATTTTTCTTATATTTGAGTTTAGACGAAATGTGTTTTCAAAACTATTTGGATTTCAATATCATTAGACATTTTTGCTTAATTAGCGCAATGACATAACTAATTCAATATAATTTTTCATATTTGTCTCTAATCATAAGATCTTTTTTAGAAATCTATTTGTCCCTTTTTACAATACTCTTTTTAATTTCTAGATGCTTTAACAATATTTTTTTTCCTAAATACCCTTACTTAATTATTCTTTCTCAAAAAATTAATCAAAAATAATTAAGTGGATAGACAGATGAGAAAAAAAAATAATTTTGAAACAACAGTACAAGTAATTGAATGATTTAATGCAATTAACTATTTTTCCTAAGAGACATAAATTAGTTGAAAGAGTTTATAATTAGGAACACAAAGAGTTTATTTTTTATGACTTATTCAAAATAGTTAATTTTTAAAAATTAACTCTATTTTTAAAAATATCTTGTAAAATTAATAAAACAAATAACTATTTCTTTAAAGTTAATTAAACAAGAAAAGTGACACCCTTTACCCCAAATCATCAAATAGATCAACATTGCAGAAAAAAGGAGAAACACAACTTTATAAATATTTTTCGTGAGTAAATAACATTACACTAAAAGAAGGGTTAAATAGTGGCACCAGATACTAATCAAGCTATTTTTGCACAAGCAAACTTGATTCTTAGGCTTCTTGCTTGGAAAAATAGAATGCTTATAGGAGTAATTTGTTTCCCTTATAAGTATTTGGATAAAATGAATATTTTCAAGTAAAATCTTTCTGGTAATGTTGTTGTTTTCTACTTCAAAACCTAACAAAAATAACAAAATTTGATAAATTGACACTTTCTATTATTTTGCTTTTCTTGATTGGAGTAGGTATTGGTTATGAATAAAAAAAATTACTTTATAAAAATCTTTTCATCAAAGATCAAGATTAAGATTTTTCTAAAACAAATTTTAAGCTCATAGCAACATTATCTAATGAGAACTAGAAAGGAATTAAAACAACACACCAAGAAGTTTCTGCCTTCCAAGCTCGCCATAATGGAAGAAATTTTCTCTACAGCAAATTAAAAATAGAATCATAGGTGTGAGAAAGATCATTCGCCTTAGTGAATCTCACTCTTGCCACAACGAGATGAGAGTTTGAAGATAAAGACTATAGCACTGGTTCACCACAACTAGAAAGTTCCACTTCAAGTATACAGACACAAGGGCATAAAGAGTAAAGATCAAGTGAAAACATGAAGGCTCTCTATAGCGAGTGTTATTCTTGCTATAGCAAGTATTATGTAGAAACTGAAATGTATAAATAGGCTCCTATATAGATTAAGAGTTTAGGTCATTTTTGAAACTCGATCTAAATTTTAGGTTTCCCTCCATTTTTGGCTTTCTCTCTCTTTCTCCATTTTTTTCTTGAATTAAGTTGTTCTTGGATCAATTTTAAATCCAAGACTCTTTAATTCAGTTGTTGGATTTCGAAGAAGTATGACTTAGAGTATGTGATAAGTAAATTCTATCTTATGTTTCAATTTTTGCATTCCTTTTTTACTTTGAGCATGAATGCATGTTAGGAGTGATCAACCTTGCTTTGCTGGAAAGCAAGTTCATGACTAGATCGTAGGTAGAAATGTGCATGGATCTAGTGCTTTTCCAATAAGATTAGGTGCGTGCATTGCATAGACTCTATTCTTCATTTACTTTTCCATGGTTAATTTTTCTACCTTAGGACAGTTATAGTTACTATCGTCGTTCACCGAAGGTTTGGTGGTCGGCTCCCCTGTCATCAGGTCACCAACTTCCTTGACCTTCTGGCATTGGGAAGGTGTCAGCCCCCATACATTATCAATGACTTTGCGAAGACCTGCGTTTTTGGTAAACAATTGCCTGGGCCTGGTCACTACGACCCCTTTTGTGAGGAAACACCCCTTCTCTCGAAGTTACGGGGCTATTTTGTCGAGTTCCTTAAAGAGAGTTGTCTCGTGCCTCTAGGTATTCTCTACCTACCCATCTGTGTCGGTTTCGAGTACAGGTACCCATTTGTTTAAGGTCGTTCGAGCTTATCCTAGGAGTATGGTATGGAGTACTTCAGCATTGTAGCACTTGGTACTCAAACTTTGGCTCAAGGCATTTTCTCTACCCCTTATTACCCTAAAAAGAAGGGACACCTTGTGTCCTTGAACCGATAACCATTTTTTGGCTAACCTAGCCTCCTCCGTTCCTCAGGAACAACAAAGGGTAATACAAGAATATTCACTTGTTGTCCATCGACTACGCCCTTTGGCCTGATCTTAGGCCCTAACTCACCCTTTGTGGATGAATCTTGAGGAGGAACCCAGTTTACCTAAGGAATTAAGACTCTAGGTATGGAGGTCAATGATCAATTCGTCACGGAATTAGGCTTTGAACAAAAGTACGTTGAGTCTTGTTTGTGTTAGATTGAAGATAAACATAGGATTTGTCATTACATAGGAAGAATTACATGGAATCGAATCCAACAACACCTTTTCCTTTGTGTTCTTCCTGATTCCCAAATTTATTCTTTTGTCACTTTAGTGACAATCTCATTGCTATAGCGAGTTCTTTTTCTTTTAAGAAATGCAAACTTAGCAATTTCTCCATAGGAAATTGACGAATCGCTGCAACTAAATTGTCTGAATCCAAATTAAGTCTATTCACTATAGCAAAGTGACACCTTGTTGTAGTGAGTTAGCACTTGAATGTTGTGTTTTATTTAGATGACAAATTTTGCTAATTCCCTAATTTTTAAAATAAGTCTCTATGGATATGATAACTCTTATACTAATTGTTTCTTGCTACAACTTAGACTAGGTACACTTGCCTATATGTTGAAATTTTGTAAATAAATAAAATGAAAATAAATAATAAACACCACAAAGTTTCACAACATGTTCCCACTAAACTTCAAAAGCAATAGTGTAACCGCTTAAATTTTTTTTTTTTGGAAATTAGATTTTTGTTTATTTCTTATTTTAAATAAGAGTATAGTTGTATAGGTTCAAAGTTAATACTCACATGTATAGATAACATAATACACCTAGTTTCATTACACTCCCTTTTGTTCTTTTACACAGTGCTTGAGTTTTAAATAAAAACCATACACCATAAGTTCAAATACAAACTATAAGTCCTACTTAGGCAACAAAATATAAAGTTACTACAAATCATAAGTTCTAGCAACACTATATCTACAAAAGTCCTAAGCAAACGTGAAATTATCCATTTTTACTAGTATGGCTAACTCTATTAGATTTCGTGGACAAAGAGAAACATATGTTCAAATTCAGAAGTTATCCTCAAAACTTTCCTCAGGCTGTGGTTCATTATTAAGATTTACATTTTCTCCAAGGACAGATATAAAAAGAGGATACATCTGATTGCTGCTAGAGGAAATGTTTATGGGCTCCATATGAGGATCATGATATTCATGAGAAAATTGCATGAAAGGATCGTTAGGATTAAACATATTATTTAGTACTGACACCGGAAAGTGTGCACCAAAGTATACGTACACACGTATCACAGGATTCATGGTAAGTACATAACAATTTCTAACTTCGTTATGGTCCCACCACCAGTCTAGGGCATCAAGGAAAATTATCACTAAGAGCATCTATATATAAAAAAATGAAACAAATTTAGTGAGAAATAAAATTTCTCAGTAGGCAAAACTTGAAAAATACAATGAATATACTGCAAATAAACCAAGAAGGGTTGAATTGGTTCAAAACTGAAATTTAAAACTTTCAGAAACAAATTGTGGAATTAAAATCTTGGATCATATCACTTGTTCACCTTTTGAAAATCCAGAAATCTTTCTTCAATCAAGATCAACCTTTAATATG
>CM023958.1:18916589-18948407 GCA_013407115.1 Glycine latifolia | reverse complement strand
GTGAATTTGTGGTTAGTAATGACCCTTCCAGCTGAGGGGACGTTACAACACCCCTTGTTTTGATGGATATACCTCAGTGCTTTGCTAATTACACCCTGATGTTTTATTTCTTACTTCCCTGTAAAACACTTGTACATTTTAGACGTGGATAATTGTACTTACAACTAAACCACATTTTTATTGTGTATATTTATGCAATCAAGATGTCTTATGTGTATCTTAATTACGTGTATATTCTATGATGATGGTCTTTATGTGCTCGCAAAAAATTTACTACCATTTTCATAATCAAATTAAAGAGATCTTCAGTTAAAACATGTTTATGGAGTGATTAAGAGTTAGCGATACAATAGCGACATGGGGGGTCATTACATTGTCCATGTTTTTCCATCTAATCATTTTGCTTTGATTTAACCTCTCTCATACAACTCTCTTAAGCTGTCTTCTTCGTCTCTAATCTTGCTCCATTGTCAGCCAACTTTCACTTTGTATCCGCTAAGATAGATTCGTTAGTTCTAGTTGTTGTCTTAGTGGCTTCCACAAGATTTTGAATTTTGAATCATGAGAAGTTTTGTGGAGATTGTTTATGCAACATGTCTTTTGTTGATGCATTGGTACTATAATGCAATGTTGCTACAATCACTCTTTTACTTGGTTGATGGTTTTTTGACAGGACAATTGTCTTCTTTGAGTTCCTATGATTTGGACTTTGTTATGGATCACAAAGATTAATAGCTTCAGAATTAGTGTTGTCCAAGCACTAACACATTGTTACTGGTGTGTGCTTCTGGAGTGTGAGACACATTTGTCATCACATTCTAATTCTAACACAACTTTTAATGATCCTCAAACCATGTGTAGCTTCTAATATCTACCCCTTGACTTAATTTATCCCCAACATCATGCTTATAATCATCCACAACTTCTTATATATGCACTTTGACTTGGAAAAAATGAATGTTTTCCAGATTTTGAATAGCCCTCCTACTGGTGGTCTTGCTTCTGATTGCAGAATCTATGTCATGAGAAACTTTCATTGTAGGCTTATGCTTCACACATGTGCTTTGCTTATGAATATGTATATGTCTTGTCTTAACCAAGAACACTCAAAACAAACATTAGTAGTCAAGTCAATCACTTTGATTTTGCTGCATAGTAGATTGTCATTATTAAAACATTTACGTTTTGTAGGGACTTTCTCTCAACATTTTCCTCCTTTTTTATGATGAAAAACACTCCACAAAATGAGTTACTAACTTAAGAGCATAGATAAAGGAAATGCAAGATTACTCCCTCTCAACAGGTGCAAGTTATTCTATTGTATTCATCAATTGAAAGCTCCCCCTTAATCTATGTTCCCTTCCCCTAAGGTGAACATGATTACTCATCACATAACAATAGTAAGAAATCATAAATGATAATAATGGATTTTATAGATATAATAAAGATTTCACGAGCATAACATTCCATGAAACAATTAAGTCAATTCCCTACTACAAGAAAGATCATCAATCACATTGAATTTCAAAAGGACAATCATCAACTACAATCTATTATAAAAGTGATTTAGTATCATTTAATTGCACCATTCTCATTCAGAAGTTTTTTTTTTTCCTTTCTTTCTTAAACTACAATTCCTTGAAATTTATATTAAGAATGTAACATCCCAATTTTCTTAGGTAGGGAAGTTCTGCGTAGAAATTGTTTGTGCTTGATTGATATGCAGTGTGGTAGTATTATCCTTAGTGAAATCATGCATATAAGAGATATACCCATCATTAGACAATTAAGTGACCTAGATTTATGTACTGAGTCTAGAAATAAGTGGTTTAGATGTAGAAACCCTTGGTTAAACCATCAATCAACAAAAGTCAACTACAATTTAGAAAATCAAAGTAAGGGGATCTTTCATTAATGACAATTTAGTAATTAAAGAATTTTAGGCTAATATATTTAGGTAGATTAATGGAAGTTTAAAGCATGTATGTGTTTAGATATGAGAAACTATTAGTTTAAATAATTAAGGAAAATGAGAATTAATTTCTCATTCTCTTTAATTATTTTTAGTCAAGATTAATAAAAGAGATTTAAAAATGAACCTTTCACTCTAGAATTAATTTAGAAGCGAGAATTAATTAGGGACGAATTGAGAGCTCAAGTTCGTAAGTGTAATTAGTTTGAATAGGAAATAGATAGGGAAAAACCTAGGGACCCACATGTGGCCCCCCTCATAAAACTTAGGGCTCCCTTTATAAAAAGGAGAGAAAGTTCAACCTTACTCCCCCCCTTTGTGTTGTTGTTGCTGGCCTAGAGAGAGAGGGAGTCCCTTGCTTGTTTTCTTCTTCTCTTCCTACATTGTTGAGGGCTGAAGTTCTTGGAGGTAGATGAGCCCCTCTCCCCTTACTCATGTCCATTTTCTTCTCCTCTTGAAGCTAGAGTGTTTATCTTCTTCCCTTTCATTCTCCATCTTCATGTTAGGAGGAACTCAAGGATCTCTTGCTACCCACACTCAATCCTTTGCTTCCTTGAGTCAACAAAGAGGTAAGAGAGGAGTATTTCATTTCTTAGGACTCATGCTATGTTGTTAGGCACTAGAACTTCATTTATATGATGATTTTGCATGTTTAACACAAATCTCGTAACTTTGTAATTGTGGTGCTGTGAATGCTGCAAATTGAATTATGAATTATGAGTTCAAATTTGAGCTCCTTGATCCCAAAACCTAGGAAATCATATTGGTTTGTCTCATTTGTATTTGTGTAGCCTTGGGAAATTCATTTTCAAGTTAGGGCAAAATATGTGTTTCTCATGCTCTATTTTTGTAGCTTTTGAATTTGGAGTTGGAATCTGTTGATGTTGACCTAAAAATTGAACTTATTAGGTGTAAGAACTTAGGGTTAGACATAAAATACATCCCATTTGAGTTAGTATAGCCTATGGAACCATGATTTCAAGTTTTGTGCTCTTTTGGTAAGTCTTGCATTGTTTTGAACGAATTGTGCATATGTGCTTATTTGAAAACATAGGGTTTGATATAAAAATTTCTTGAAATGGATTTCTACAACTCTTCGAATCTAGGAAACAAGTTTGTGAACTTTAGAGGCCTAGTGTAGGGCATTTTCGATATCTAACCAAATGGAAGTAAAATTGGAGAATTTTAAGTCGAAAACTGATCTCCTTACATCCAAAAACCATGAGAAACATATATGATTTGCCTCAATTGGATTTCTACATCAGTGGAATTTTGTTTTAAAAAGCGGGTGATTAGGCACAATTTCAAATGAGAAAGTATCTGTATGTATAGAATTTCATGGAAATTATGACATAGCTTTTGGGTTTAATTGGTTGCTTTGATTGAGAATTGATGTATAGAATTGCCATGATATAAATTGTTATGATTAAATGTGTATGACCAAGTGAGTGTAACCACTTGGCAATGCATGTTGCATGATTTTAATTGTTATGATTAAATGTTGTAAGACCAAGTGAGTGTGACCACTTTGCAAGACATGTTGCATGATATGAATTATTATGATATTGATCATGAATTGTTGCAATTTGGGATTGGGTCTAGGGGTGTCCAACCTTCGACAAATTTTATTTGGATGTCTTGTGATGGATTAACTATTGGTTTGCTAGTGATGGATGTGGTGTAATTAATGTCCACTTAAGGGGCATTTTGATGATGACCCTTGAGTGGGAAGATGATTAATTCCCTTCCTATCCTTCTATGTTGGGTGTGTGTGCAATAGAGGATGCTTGCAGTCGAGAACTACATAAGGATCAACATGCATTACAAGGAAAGGACGAAAAAATGAGGTAGCATTATTGTGTTTGAATTAGAGTGAATGTTATGTTGGGAGTGAGGCATAACCCTTAACTCAGTGGGAATACATGCTCTAATGTCTAGTCACAAGTGTTAAACTTAACAGGAGCATAAGAGGATCCATGAAGCTGATGATCTTAGACAATAATGTTTAGGCTTTTTAGATGTCAATTTAATTGAATTACATTTGTAATTTGTGTATGAGTTTGTCTAAGTTGATGTCTCCTATGATCCATTGTATAAGTCTCTTTCATTATTATATCATGAAAAACATTCATGCTTTTGTATTCATGATTTTGCAAAGCAAAGTTTCTTAAAAAGCTTTTTTGAAACTCAAGTTTTTCATAACTTCATAAAAAGCTAAGTGTTCCATATTTCAAGTCGTGGGAAAAATGTTTTCTCACTGATTTAATCAATTAAAGCAAGTGGTAATCGATTACTTGAAACATAGCATATTTAATCAATTACGAGAATATGGTAATCGATTACACAATTCAAAATAAAAAATGAACCTCTTGTTGTAATCAATTACAACACCGTAGTAATCGATTACTTGGTCCCAATTCTGATTATAACTTCCTATGATAATCAATTCCATGGAGTTTTAATTGATTACATTGCTCATCAGTTTTTTCAGAAAGCCTGAAAAACACTTTAATCGATTACTTAAGTGATTTAATCGATTACTGACAGTTACAACTATTTTTTCTATAAATAGTTGTTGCTTGTTTGCACTTTAAAAAAATGAATTTTGAAACTCATTCTTTTGAGAGAAAAGTTACTAAGTGCATTTCAGTGTATGACCCATAAATCCTCTATTTCAACAAACATCTTGAAATCTTGTGAGGATTTCCTTTTGGGTACTTGCTAAAGAGAAATTTTTGGAGAGATTGTTTTGAAGTTTCTATTCAACCTTTGGTTCAAGATTCTTTAATCATCTACACAATTTTGCATTGGATCTCAAGTTGTATCTCTCCTAGTTACATTGTTGTATTTCTTTAAGAAATTATGTGTTTGTAACTTGTGCAATAGCTTCTTAGAGGTTTTTTCTAGAATAGGTTTTCTAGAGGGAGATTAGAGAATGGTTGTTTCTCTAAGTCTTGATCACAAATGGTTTATAGGTATTAGATGCCTTGTTCATAGTCTGAGATTGATTAAGAGTGATTGTAAAACTTGTAAGAACAGATTGTATATAGTTAGACATGTACCTTCTTAGGCCTTTATGGTGCAATTATTTCCTAGGACTTGGAATGATGATTGCTCCGAGACTCAGGTTTTCCACTTTGGTGTATTGATTTGAATAGACCTAGATTTCAGGAACTTTTATATGTGATAAGTCATCTTTTTTACTTAATATTTACCTTCACTATTTATTTACTTAGGTTTGGCGGCCATGGAGGTTCATATCAGATCTTTATATATATATATATATATATATATATATATATATACATGATGTTATTTCAAAGATGTAAGGAGTTATACTTGAAGTTTAACTATTTATTATGTAAATCAACTTGTGGCTTTAAATGAAACAATATTTTGTAAATACGTATGTTGCATACGATTTTGAAAATAGATTGCTTTCTTTTCAAGTTGATAGCTTTCATTAAAAAGAAAAGGGTTGAGGAGCCTTCATGAAAAGTTTTATTTCAGTGAAAATTTATCTTATCTTTTTCTTTTCTATTACAACATTTATGAAAAGCTTAGAACTCACTTGTTTATAAAGATAAATAAAAGGTATTTGAAGTATATTTGTTACCCCAGATTTTAGGGTGTTACAAAGAATAAAAGAGAGACTTTTGAAATAAAACTTCAATTAAATTAAGGGTAGTTAGAAATATATAGTTTCATTCAATAGGTAAAATTAGTTGAGATTTGTTTATATTTGAGACTAACACTCAAGCCATTTTCTTTCTTATATTTGAGATAAAAAAGTACTATATGACTATGTTCGGCAATGTATTTCAACTAACTTTTAGGTTTTTTATTAGTTAAAAATCTTGTTTGACTGTTCAATAATTTTTTTAATAACTTTTTAGAAGTTTCTAACTTTTTATATTTTCTTCATATTTTATCCTTAATATATTTATCAAATTTTCTTATTACCTTTTTAAATAAATCATGTTTTATTGTTTATCTTTTTTCATTCATTTATATGTTTGAAGTATGTGTGTTTATCACTCTCCTTTTTTTTCTCCAATGTGCTCACTCTTTTTTTTTTCCAACAAGCTCACTCTCCATTTTTCTTTGGGTAATGCAAATTTTAATTTTTATGTAAATAAAAATTACAAAAGTTTAAAATTAATTTAAAAATAAAAATATAACACCTCAAAATATAAATTTATCTATAAAATAATATGATATATATATATATATATATATATATATATATATACACACACACTAGTGAAAACATAGGCTCTATCGGTCCTATGCATCCGCATTTCTATTACGCTAAATTTGATAGTTTGTATAATTTTCATTGTGCTAAAACTAATATATCGTATATTCAGTGAATATTAGTTTGAGTTAATTTTTTTCTAATTTAATGCATTTATAGTACGTTATTATATTTTTGTTGTGTTAAATTTAATATATGGTAACAATTTTTCTTATTATACATTGTAACCAGATAACATTAGAACTACTTAATAAAATAAGTTATTAAAAATTAGTTACTAAATTACAATGTGAACTTAGGTGTTATAAATAAAAATGAAAGGAGTATATTTTTATGTTTCTAATATTTACCATCATGTATAGTAAAAATTGTAAATAAATATTATAATTGTATGTATATATTTTTTCTAACACAATTTTTTTTCTCTTTATTTCATTATTTAATTTTTGGAACTTCTTTTTCCATTTTATATTTAAAAACCTCATTTTTCACATACTAAATTAGTTTAGAACACATGAAACTCTTGGATAAATTTGAATATAGTTAATGTTTTAAAAAAATTGGATAATGAGATGTTTTATAAGAAAGTTTAAAGGAGTAAATAAAGGTACATTGGGTTTGCTCTAACTAACAGACCATCATTCATCATAGAACAAAATCAGACCATCAGAAACTTTAGACATTCAAGAGAAGAGAAAGAAGAAAAAAGTGGAGAATGACTAATTGGGTTTACACAACTCAACATAGAAAAGGAAAAAAAAAGCTTTTAACCTTTAAACAAAAAAAATGAAGGAAGAAAGAATGTCTCAATGGGTTTGAAGGCCATGGAAAGTGAAGGATAGTTGATGATCGTTCATTTGGCTTGGCAAACGAAACTCTTTGACATTAAGCCTCCATGAAACTTTTGCATCTTTTTTCTCTGGCGATACCAGAAGCAGTTCTCTCCAGTGAGGTCCTCCACCACTCTCCGCCATGTTCAGTTTTCTCAAGGTTTTGATTTGGTTTAGGTTTTGATTTTTGTTTGAACATGCTTAATATTTTAAAGAAGAATATTGAATTTTGAGGTGTTTTATAAGAAAATTTAAAAGGGTAAACAAAAGTACATTGGATGCTTTGATGTGAAAGTGTAGGTAGTTATCATATTTTGAAGAAAGTGAACAATTTACGTAACGAGTGCGCTTACATGAACTATTTATATAGACAAAAAACTGTACCATGCAAACATGATTCCTGTTTGTAGTTAGTAAGGTTTTAAGGATAAAATGATTTATGTAAAAATAGAGATCAGAAATTAGTTACAAAAGAGGTATCCCCTTTTGTACAGATATAGATATACCATTTTACTACTCTATAAAGCTTACTAAATAAATCCACAAGTTTGCACTGTGCGACTTTTTAACAAAATTACAACTTCCCATCTTTTTAAACTATTTGTACTGGGGGATAATTTTCTAAAATTGTTTCAATGACAGTTCTCTCTTCATCCTTTTCTTTTGCCCTCCTCACAGGTTGAAGTTAATTACCTTTTATTTCTGTACTTTTCTCTTTCCTTGCACGTTTGTTTGGGATTATATTTGAAATTTAAATAATGCTGAATAAATAAAACTGGCGAACCCACAAATAAACTGCCAAACCATTATCACGTAAATAACTGCAACTTCCTCCTTAAAATGATAGCAATACAATCCAAATGAATAGCAGGCCCAAGAGGACACCAAGGAAGCCTAACCACCTCCAGATTTCGTTTGACACCAACAGGAAATTATTCCTTCACACTGTCAGCCATTTGTTATAACAACCTAGGATATTTTACCAAATTCTATTATCCTTTATTCTCTATTTTTGTATTTTTGTGCAGCTGGACAATGATTGGCATCTTTATCCCTCAGCCTCATCTATAAATACCACTGAAAGAAATAAAATAGAGGAGATTATCATGTCAGTTTTCCTCTTAATTTCTATATCATAGTAGTCATACCTATCATAAAACCTCAACTGTATCATGATGCACACTCCACGGAGAGAAAAAAAAAGTGAAAGGGTCAATTTTTTTTCCTCCTTCAGAAGTTTCTCATTTTGCATGATCTCTATTTTGTGTTGGTGTCATGTTTTATATGTTTTATGTAATCAAATTAGCAACCAGATTGTACTCAGATTGTTAGTATTATTGAATTAGTAAAATATCAGGGAGCAACACAACATTCAACCACCTCATACGTATTGCTCATCCCCCAGGCAAATTTTGGCTTTTGGTTATGCTTACTATTGGAGATACATCGAATGCAATTAAGAAGTTTTTAACCATTAGCATTTTCTTCTTTAGATTAACTTTTTCCCCCTATTTTGATTCATTGAAATTATTTCTTAATCAATTTACTTTTACAGGGTAGTGATAATATATATTGATGTCACTAAAAACTGAAAAATTAAAGAGAGATTTTAAGGGACATGTTGATGATTTAAAATACTGGAGGTGCTGAGATCAAGGAATTAGCCTCATACATATTGCTCATTCCCAGCAGGTAAATTTGGCTTTTGGTTATTCATTGCTTGATTTTTTTTTTTTTTTGCATAAACAAAGTTGAATTGTGTGAAGGAGGTATATCAGCATTCCTCTTCACTCACTCACTCTTTTTTTTCCTCTTACCTTTTTCTTACTTCATATAATAGTTTGATTAGTTATATATTAATTGAATGCAATTAGGTAATAGTGTAGTTAATTTCTTAATACCCTTTAACTAAATATTCAAGGAGCATGTCACACTTCCTTCCCTTTCTACTCTTCGTTCTTACGTACTTTTTTTCTTTTCACTTTCATAATTATACTTTTTGGAGGCACCAACTTTATATTTGTTAATTGCTTGAATGGATACAGTATTTTTTCTTTAAGTACTTCTTCTTTTTCCCATATTTTTAAGGATCAATATTTTTACGAAAAGCATTACCTTCGAAAAGAAAAAAAATTAACGAAAAGCACTATTATTAAATGAACTGCAATGTTTTTTCTTCTAATTTTAAAATTCCAAAATATCTCACTACTGTCCTCTAGGTTTTTTTAAACTGCCCATAGATGTTAATCTTATTGTATTGTGTTGTTTTTTCTTTCTCTATAACTTGCTCATTTTCTAGATAATTTATTTTGTCTTTGTTCTACGGTCATTCTTAGTCTTCTATTTCTTGCATTTTACCTTCATGCTTCTATTTGTAGTTATTCTCTTGGTTGAAAAGTATTTAAAATTTTCATAGTATTTATATTACTTGTTGAAGAAGGAAAATTCCATATATGAATGTGAAAAAAGAAATTAATAAAGAATATAAAAAAATTATTTTATTCATTGCATAATGCGTTTGTTTTGTTTTTCGTCTTTAGAGTACTTTGAATAGTGAAAAAATTACTTTGAAAGTAAAAAATGTTATCCAAAAAGTGTTAAGAACAAAAAATAAAACAAATACATTTTTGTCATGGATGAAAAAAGTATGTAAACCATATAAATATGTCCATTTTTGTAATTTTAACTTTTAAACTATTTTTAACAACTTTTTTTATCGAACAGATATGATTCATTAAACTAATTTTTCAACCTTCAGCTAACTTTCCAACTCATTCTTCATCTTTAAGCTAATTTTGTTGAACATAATTTATGTATACAATGTCAACCATGAGGGTTGTTTGGACGGAAGTTGAAACTGGGTCCCATGAATATAGGGGGCCCAAAAAAATAATTTAATATAAGAAGTTTCCACTACTAATTTTAACTTATCAAAACATAAAAGTTAACAAAAATTTAATTTCTTAAAAAAAGAAGTCTATTTGCATGTAATAATTTACATATTTGTATGTAAATTTTAGTAGAAAAAATATTTTATATATAATAAAATATATCATTTAATGAAATTATATGTCTATTTTTTTATGGAACATATTTTTATATTTAGAGTAAATTACACTCGCATCCTCTGTGTTTTACTTAAATTTCACTTGATATCTATCCCTTTTTGCACCCTACAAAAAACCCCTTAATTGTTTAACTCACATTACACTTAGACTCCCTCCTTCCTAAACACCGTTTAATAATCTAACAGAAGATAGGCACATACTGGTCACATGACTTTTAATGAAAATTTATGTCTAAAATATCTTCATCTTCTTCCTCTCAACCTGAAAATATTTTAATACTCTTCTTTTTTTTGTTTTTCTACGTAAACCCAACTTTGAACCCACTTTGTTGGTACACAATGTTAACACATTTCCTCTCATCCTTTGTTCTACTAACTTATATATGAACTGAATTCTGATTCTCAACAAACATTTTCATCCATTATGTTCCTCTGGTCCAAAACATCAACACTATTTTAATCAACAATAATAAACAAATGATTTCCAATTCATCTATTGTGTTTCCTGTAGTCTCAAATATCCACACTATTTTAATCAACAATAATAAACAAATGATTTTTAGTTCATCCACTGTGTTTCTTGTTATCCCAAATATCAACACTATTTTAATCAGCAATAATAGATAAATGATTTCCAGTTCATCCATTGTGTTTCCTGTTGTCCCAAACATCACCACTATTTTAATCAACAATAATAAACAAATGATTTAAAAATCATAAGTGATCTCAAACTGGTCTCCCATTGAAACCCCATTCAGAAATAAGCAACAATAAACAATCAAAATTAAATAAATAATCTTAAAAAGTTACCTATATACAAGGTCCAGTGGTCACTCACAAGCATAGCCTAGCATGAACAGAAATTGTGGAACAGGAAGAAAGATAGAGTGCTCGTAAACGTCGAAGAGGAAGACAAATGAAGGCGCTCATGAACGTCGCGAACTAAAAAATGAATAATGGGAAATTCACAAATTGGAACAAGAACGATGAAGAGGAATGAAACGTAAACGTTGTGAGAGAAAGAGAAACTCGCACCTCCTGGACGTTGAAGAAGAACTCGCCAACAAGAGGAAGATGAACAGTACTCACTAATGGTGAAGAGGAATGAAATGTGAATCATAAGTTCTGAAACTAATTGGGAAGAGATAATTTGGGTTTTACAATTAAAATGTAAGGACAATTTTGTCTGCTCACATATTTCAATTGACGTTAGTTAACGGCGTTAATAGAGGGGGGTAAAAGTAATGTGCAAAAAGGGAGGAGTATCAGGTGAAATTTGAGTAAAACACAGGGGGTGCGAGTGTAATTTACTCTTATATTTATAGTATGATTAAATATTTTTTTGTCTTTCAAATTTTGGTCAATATTATATTTAGCCCCTCAATTTGAAAATGTTCTTTTTAATTAGTTCCTCATATTTTTTTACAGTTTGTATGTACAATTTGTGATTGCTTTTATCATAGGAAGGATGGACTAAAAAATATTTTTAAATTAAACAATTAAGAAAAAATTACGCCCTATTTAAAGTGGTTGTAAGTTTTTGGTTATCAAAATTAATTTTAGATGCATTTAAACGTTTTTAATATTTTTATATAAAGAACTTTTATTTATTATTATATTTTACTCTTTGAGTCCATAAAATGTCAAGAATGACTCCTGTATGTATATTGAATTAATCAATTTCACAAATGTTCAAGAAATAAAAAAAGTAAAAAGTTTTAATTATTGTTGTATGTAATTCATTAAACTTGAGAAAATCCTTAATTAATACAGATTCACAATAAGGTAGAAATTTGGATACGAATTCACTTCTCTTTCTGGTGAGAAATTAGACACTAGAGGCTTTCGAAGAAGGCGGCTGGCTTTTGCAATGATGCTTCACAGTACACACCCTCTGATACTGATACTGATACTGAGTATTCCAGTGTCTTCAGCCGGCCAGCATTTTCCTTTTTCAAAATTGTTGCTTTCTTTTGGTATTGTCTTCCTTGTTTTCTCCCTTTTGTTTCTACATACGTTTCATTTTCTGCATTTTAAGTCGTTTAAAAACTTATAAACTTGTTCAAGGACTCAGGGTGAGGATTCAATAACTGGGGACAAAATCAAATAAAAATATAAGCATTAAATTCATACAAAATATTTATATATTTTCTAAAATGATTTAAAAACATATAATAAAGAATACATTTACATAGAAGATATTAAATATATTTTTTATTCAGAAAAAAAGAAACTATTTTTGAAGACCTTAAATTACAAATGACACTAACCAATTTCACGTGTCACCAAGAATTTTAATAAATTTATTATAAAAATGGGTATTTATGTTAAAAAATTAAAGAAGAATTTACTTTCAAAAAGTTGAAAAAATTGAAGAAAAAAATATTTGTTGTATTATTGGCTACAACTTTGGAAGTAAATTATGATACCTTTAATGTAACTTATAGATATCTAGTCTGTCTTCTTAAGATGTACGTAGCACGTCGGTCTTGAAACATGCACTAAGATGGAAAATATAATGAAACCTTGCAATGGTAAGAATTAAGAACGAAGATGATATAGTAAAAACAAAAAGATTATAGAAAAATAATGATAGAAAGATATAGTGTTTTGTTGATGTGTTTTAAAATTTAAGTTCTCAAGCTTATATATAGTGTTTGTAAAGATTAATAAAATCATTTGATTACATACTATAATTATTTATAATTTTCAAAATAGTAATTGAAAGGAAAATAAATAACACATAAATATTTGATCTAAAATAACTAGCAAAATAATTATTGCTCCAGTAAATATTACAAAAGAATAGAATATTATTTGTTAAAATATAAAAATGATAAGCAATACTTAAATTTCCAAAGCAAAATAATTATATGGCGGAGAGAAAAATCAAATGTAACAAAATTCAAATCAAAGTGGTCCAGAAAACAATGTATCTGTGCGGAGACAAAATAATATGGTGGGTGAAGATATTGAAAACAATTGGTGACTCAGAAAAAAATTAAATTTTAACTCTAATTTTGTAGATATAAATACACATATTGCATATATGCTGAAAGACAAAATCAGATCTCTTCAACAATTTCGGTTCCTCCACCAAAATTAAATATTGATTGAAGGTGAAATCCTGGGTGTTTAGTTTTTATACTTGTAAAAAACTCTTTGATAGATTGAGAGAAATGATATTTATAAATGATTATTAATCTTGACTTCTAAAAAAATATGAGACTTTGAACCTGAACATAATTAATTATAATTACAAGTCGATTTTTTTTTGCTTAAACCTCATAGTCATCACGTTTAAAACACAAAAATATATACTATAAAAATTAACCCTCCCATGGAAAATTGAGAGGTACCTAATATGCTAGTGCTCTATGACAGTAGCACATAAGTGTTAGGATACAACTGTCATTTTACAAATATAGAGATAAAAAAATGCTAGTTAATATAATTAATATGCACAGACGCAACCCCAACCTACCCAAAGAAAACCTCATACATTATCAATAATACGATTTCCTCAACTTCACACTTCAAACAGATTCCAAAGTCAATGCACGCTATCAACTTGTTTGCAAGAATCGTCCTTCAAGCAATTCCTTGGCTGAAATGAATCGTACAATATACAACTAGTTGGTCTCATCAACTTTTAGTCAAAATTTGAAATTTCGCTTCATTTCATAAGTCCCTTTCTTTTTGTTTTTGATTTCCAACTGGTTCACTCTTCCCACTTTAAAAACAAGTAAAAAAAATAAAAAAATGAGACTCGGCTTATGGAGGAGTGTTTAACCCCCCAACTGTGCCTCTCTTACATATGAAAAGTCATCTGTTACAGACACAATTCTCCAAGTCTCAGTTTTCTGAACCAATCGGCTACTGAATTAAATTTTCAAAAACTGCCAGCCTTGATAAGACAAGAACATCTACTTTTATATCTTTTACTTAGTTATCTTGGTATATCTCTATTACTCTTCCTCATATGAATCAAAAGAATATGCCAGGTTTTTAGTAGACAATGACATAAAAAATAGTTATAGCAGACAACCCCAGAAAGAGGAGTAGTAGAATTTAGCTGTTAACAGTCAGCACCTTTTTAAATTCCATCAATCAACATGAACATTTCTCACTCACTTTTCTACTAAGAGACAGAAAAAGTGGTTGGCTTGTTTTAGTTTACCTTGGTGCGCATAACAGTAGTGAAACAAACTTGGTGTGTAATGTAACACACACACACACACAAAGGTCTTATATATACCAAACCAAATCAAAAGCTCAACACTGACCCTTGTATCTTCTTAGGCCAGTCCAATCTAAGTGATAAACATGGATCTAGAACTCCCTGCTCATGCTGCAACTGTGAATGAATCTCAACAACAAAAGTTTGCTCTACCTGTGGATTCTGAAAACAAGGCAACTGTGTTCAGATTATTTTCCTTAGCCAAACCCCACATGAGAGCCTTTCACCTATCATGGGTCTCTTTCTTCGCATGCTTTGTGTCTAGCTTTGCTGCACCTCCTCTTCTCCCCATAATCCGCGACAACCTCAACCTCACAGCCACTGATATTGGAAATGCCGGTGTGGCATCAGTCTCGGGTGCTGTCTTTGCAAGAATTGCAATGGGAACAGCCTGTGACTTGGTCGGGCCGCGCCTCGCCTCTGCATCATTAATCCTCCTCACAGCACCATTTGTGTACTTCACTTCCATCATCAACTCAGCCACCTCTTATCTTCTAGTCCGGTTCTTCACCGGCTTCTCCCTCGCAACCTTTGTGTCCACGCAGTTCTGGATGAGCTCCATGTTCTCTGCTCCGGTGGTCGGTTTGGCCAACGGACTCTCCGGTGGATGGGGAAACCTTGGAGGAGGGGCTACCCAGCTCATCATGCCCCTTGTGTTCTCCCTCATCCGCGACATTGGCGCTACCAAATTCACCGCATGGAGGATTGCATTCTTTGTCCCTGCCATGTTCCAAATGCTCACAGCATTCTCAATTCTGCTATTCGGCCAGGACATGCCTGATGGGAACTTCCGCCGCTTGAAGAAGTCAGGGGAAAAAGCCAAAGATGATTTTTCAAGAGTCGTATATCATGGTGTTACAAACTATAGGGGATGGATTCTGGCGTTGACTTATGGATACTGCTTTGGGGTGGAGTTGACCATAGACAACATCATAGCTGAGTACTTCTATGACAGGTTTAATCTTAAACTCCACACTGCTGGAATCATTGCTGCAAGCTTTGGCTTGGCTAACTTGTTTTCTAGGCCTGGTGGGGGTTATATATCTGATGTAATGGCAAAGAGGTTTGGCATGAGGGGGAGATTGTGGGCTTTATGGATATGCCAAACCCTGGCTGGTGTTTTCTGCATAATTCTTGGCCTGGTGGGATCTCTAAGTGTATCCGTCGTTGTTATGATCATATTCTCTGTGTTCGTCCAAGCCGCGTGTGGAATGACCTTTGGAATTGTTCCTTTTGTATCAAGAAGGTATGTTTTTGAGTCACTATATTTCAATCACACTCACTTGAGTTTTTATCTTTAGTTTCAGGAAGTGTTTGATTTCTATTTCCAGAAATTATTTGTAGTTTGTAAAAAACAACAAAGAAAATGGAACACTCACATCGAGTTCTTGTCTCTTCACACACAACATCACTCTGGGTCATCCTTGAATTAGAACCACAAAACAAAAGAAGAGGATGAGAAAACATGTCTCAATTGTCTACTTCTGGTTTTTAAAACATTTGTTTGGAAAAGTTTTCAAAGATTTTGTATGAGAATTGATTGTTGAGAAGTATGAAATTATTTTTAAAAACAGCTTTTAAAACCAAAAAGTGAGAAGCGAATCAAACATGTCCTTATTAAAGTGCTTTGCTAATTCTCCACTATGTATAAATCATTATTTAGCAAATTTTGCAAATTCAATATTTCCATTAGTCAATAGTTAAGGGTCAGACTCAGATTAACCACAAATGGGAGAAAATATGAGAACAAAAGAAATCTCAATTTAGTTGTCTAATTTGTTATAAGCTATCAGATCACCGGACACAGCAGGCAAAGTAATCCTTAAGTATATATGTAACAGGTTAAGGCAAATGATTCTCTTACACTAGCTCATGTTTCATGCATCTTCTTTCCTTTTTTAGACTAGCAGTAAAGATAATTCTTAACAGTTCTGTTTTTACCAACAAGTGATTCCAAAGCTGACAATAAATTTCAATACAATAAATATGTGCAATCACAGTCACATGCACACTTAACACAAGCGTGAAAGCAGGTAAAGTTTGTTAACAAAAACAGTTATATAAACAAAGTGCATAGCTCTATGTCAATAATTCTTTTGTGATTAATTCTAACAATATGCATTAACAATACACATGTATTTTCAGGTCATTAGGGGTCATATCTGGAATGACAGGAGGAGGAGGCAATGTGGGTGCAGTTGTGACCCAGTTAATTTTCTTCAAAGGATCCAAGTTTTCAAAAGAAAGAGGAATCACTCTAATGGGAGCTATGATCATAATATGTACCCTACCAATATGCTTAATCTACTTTCCACAATGGGGTGGCATGTTTTCTGGTCCTTCATCTAAAAAAGTGACAGAAGAAGATTATTACTTGGCTGAGTGGAACTCAAAGGAGAAGGAGAAAGGCTCTCATCATGCAAGCTTGAAATTTGCTGATAACAGCAGAAGTGAAAGAGGCAGAAAACTGAATGCTTCAACCGAGCCTACTGAGGAAATCACACCCCCACATGTTTGATTGCTCCTCTGGCCTCTTGAACTTGTTAATGTTAACCCTTGTACCTTCACTTAAGTCTTTTCCTTAAGTTTGTGATATCAAATCAATGTGTGTTCATATGTTTGCTGTATAATGAAGCTTTCCTTGGGAAGTGAAATGGTTCCAAGCATGTTTAAACATTCTAATTTGATATCTTGTTATTCCTTACTCTAGATCCACAAGCTTTGATTTGATAACTTTGTATAGTCTTCAGTAACCTCTGGTCTCGATTATATGTAAAATAAAAAATTACTTGACATTAATTAAAAAAATTAGTTAAAATCATCTAATTTTGTTAATCCCATTTAGAAAATAAGTTCAATTAATTAGTTAAAATCATTTAATTTTGTTAATCCCACTTGGAAAATAAGTTCATTCGTGATACAAGAAATGCTCAATTAAACTAATTCCTATTCTTGTGGTAATTGAATTTTAGTTGGATTCTTTAGGATTAGTGATATTTCATTGGTTCTTTGAAAGACTAAATCTAATCTCCTGATTTTTAAGTCTCAAGTTCAATTTTTACATGTCCAATATTTAGGTTCACCTCTAAGTTCTATCTAAATATCCACAAGATGTAAATAAGTTGTCAGTAAATACACATGAATAAACTTCAATATGAATTAACTGAAAAGATAGTCAAACATTAACAAAATAGTGAAAATAATCAATCCATCCTCATCAATGTATCACAGCACGATAATGCCCAATTCTAAAAACTAAAAAACTACTCAAGCATGGACATAATGGAACCAGAGAGATTCAATAAAAATATCTAGTTTATAAGAGTGTGTTTGGAATAGTAGAGAAAATTAACTTATTTCAATAATTAATTATAACAATAATCGATTATAATCACAACGAATTTTTGTTTAGATAAGTTTGCTGAAAAATGATTTTAAAATAATTAATTTCGTCTAGATGCAACAAAAAGAATTAGCTCTTACATGTTATAAGAGTTTGAGAACAGCTGAAAAGAAAAAAAAAGTTGTTGAAAAATAATCATAAACTATATATTTTCATATTCAAAAAACAACTTATTTTTTTAAATAATTTTTTCTCTAAATTTTAGTTGCGTTCTTGGACATCAAGATTATTTTGCAAACAACCACTACTAGAAAAATGAGTTTTTACAATGGGTATTTCACATCGATTGATAAAAGACCGTCTTAGAAAAAAACACAATAACATTTTTGTAAATAAATACAACTAATTTATGATGGTTTTGTGAAAACCATCTTAAAAACTACCATTCTAAGACAATTTTTCAAAAACTTTCTTAAAAGGTTGTCATCCTAAGACAGTTTCTACAAAACCGTCTTAGGAGCACTACTATAAAAAAAATATTTTACAATGTTTTCATAAAACCGCCGTTGTTGACATTGAATAACTTTCCACCAATGACGGTTTTAAGAAAAAACCGTCATTGTATAAGTGTTAATTTATTTTTGTTGCTTCCTCTCCGCATCTCTCACTTTCCTTCAATCCCTTGAACACTTCTCCAAACCCTTTCTCTGACTCTGACTCTTACTCTCACCCCCACTTCCTCCAAACTCTCACCCAACTTCACTCTGACCATACCCACGACCTTAGCCCCTCCTGGCACCATGCCCCCCTCATTGTTGCCTAGATACTCGTCGCTCCATCACCGGGTATTGTGTCCTCATGGGCTCCTCATTGGTTTGTTGGCGCTCGAAGAAACAGACAACTATCTCCTATTCCTCTTCGGATGGTTGAACCAAGAACTTACTCTTAAGCTACTTCCAATTCTGACTGGCAGCAAGCTAATGGTGCGTGGTCTTTGGTTGATCCAGCTCCTAGAAAGAAACCCATCAGTTGCAAATGGATTTATAAAATTAAAAGCCATGCGGATTGCTCAGTTGAATGCTTCAAGGCCCGCCTTATCGCCAAAGGATATACACAACTCAAAGGGGTTGATTATTTTGAGACCTTCTCCCTAGTTGGGAAGCTTACTACGGTTCACATTCTTCTTTCTTTTGCTTCAACCAATGGTTGGTGAACATAAACAATGCTTTCCTCCATGGTGGTTTCCATGAGGAGGTTAATATGATTTTGCCTCAAGGATTTGCTAACTTCAATCCTTCCAAGGTTTTTCGTCTTTGTAATTCCTTGTATGGCTTAAAACAAGCCAGCCACCAGTGGCAATCAAAGCTCTCTACAGCCCTGGTGCTACTTGGTTACGTGCTATCCCAGGCGGACCACTCTCTTTGTATTAAAGACAACAACTTCGATGACAGCCCTTCTGGTGTGCATCGATGACATCGTTCTTGCAGGGACTGACATGGCTGAAATTGATCGCAAAAATCCCACTTGCATGCACAAATCCTTATCAAATATCTTAGTACCTGATGGAGGTCCAAGATAAGCCAAAGGTCTAGAAGGAAAGCTTGAAGCACTTCCTTTGGTGAACTTTAAAGGACTAATGATAAGAGCCAGGACTCAAGCACTTCAAGACCACATCCAAGCTAACTTGGACAAGCATGAAGAAGCACACCAACTCAAAAATGACAAGGGCTGGATTTTGATGTCTCAAGTTCAATTTAATTCAATAAATTCCAGCACTTGTTAGTAGCAAAACTAGTTAAAAACTAAAAGGCTTTTAGTGTAATTGTGTAAAGAAGTGTAGGTGCACTTGTGTGTAAATTGTGTAGCACCTTTGTAAGCTTGTTGGCTGCACCTTAAGGCTTAAAATGCTGCACTTAGAAGCTAAAATACTGCACCTTTAGGAATGTTGGTTCAGCCAAGAAGTCACTTAGGATGAAGCTTGCAATTCGAGTTTCATTAGCTTGCATTTAGGCTTCATTTAGTTTACATTTCAAGCTTCATTTGCATGATCATTTGCCTTGCATTTGAGTGTAATTTCGTGGGCTATATAAGCTGGCCAAAAACTGAATGCAAATACTTTTGATGTCATTTTTACAAATTCTGAAATTTGTGTAGAAAGTTTCTCTCTTGTTCTTGTGCAAGAACCTCTTGTTTCTTATCAATGACTTCAAGCTATTGTGGCGATTCTTCCTAGGCTTATTGGAAAGCTTTTCCATGGTGCCATCCACCTTCATCCCTTACCTTCTTCCATCTTCCATTGTTGCCATTAAAGCTTCCAAACAGCCACATATTTCATGTGAATTGCTGAACAACTTGTGTTCTTGAAGTTTCTTGAAGAGTGGGTTTCATTGCAAGGTAGATTTGGGAATTTAAATGGCTGGTGGGTGCAGCCATACATCAGTACCTTATGGTTTTTTCTCAACCTTGAGATTGCCCGTAACTGTTGAATTTAAGGGGAGCTACAAGAAGGTTAAAGCAAGGATGAAGAATGGCTAAAAATGTTTTAGCTTTTACATGCCTAATCAATTTGAAGGCATTTGTAATTTGTCTAAGTGGTTTAAGATTCATTGCCTTGTGATCCTTGCATTGCATTTGCATTCTCATTCTCATACATACATGTTTTTGATTAAAGTACTAAAGTTGTTCAAATGATTTTAAAAGAATACAAGTTCTCATGGTTAAGTTTTTGGAAAAATGAAAACTTACTGCTTTAATCGATTACATAGTGTTTTAATTGATTAAATTCCTTTGTTCTATATCTGGAAGAGCCATGAAGAACATATTAATCGATTACATCCATCTTGTAATCAATTACATAATGTAATATGAAAATCATGCATCACTGCTTTAATCGATTACCATGTTAAGTAATCGATTATCTTAGTTCTTTAGTCTGGATGCTTTACTGGTTTAATCGATTACCACAATTAGTAATCGATTACACACACATATTTCATAGTTTGAGCTTTACTGGTTTAATCGATTATATTGCGTATTAATCGATTATCTTGTTCACAAAAACTTTTGCAGAAAGCTCAAGAACATATTAATCGATTATTTGGTATTTTAATCGATTACATATGGCAAAATAATCGATTATGCTATCGTTTTAATCGATTACTTTCAGTTAAATCAGTTTTATATAAAGCTTTGTGGGTCTGCTCTTTATAAATAGACATAGAACGAATTATTTTGTGCATATGAGTGACTTACCCAAAAGATACTAAGCTTTCTAAAGTGTCCAAGAGTCTGATTTGTTCTGAATGTGAAACATATCTTGTGAGATCAAGATTTCTTCATTTTTGAAGAGATGTGTTAAAGAAAAGAAGGTTTTTCAAGAGTTTGATTCAGAGCATTGAATTTCATTCAACTTGATTGATTGGTAAATTCATTCATTCATTCATACATTGAAGGATTACAGGTTGTGTCTCTTGAATCTTTCTTTAGAATTTTCAGTGTGATAAAATTCTGTTGTGATATATCAAAGTGTCTTTTTTCAAGCTTTCTAGAGGAAGGTTCTCTAAGATTGAAGATCTGAGTAGGGTTCTTAGGATCTTTGTGATTTGTTTTCTAATAGTGTTTTAGAATTCAGCTTCTTTATCTAGGGTTGATAAAGATAATCACTTGTAAAAGATATTTTGATATAGTGAAAACTTTAACCTAGTGTTGGTTGGAAGACACTGGATGTAGCCTCCATGTTAGTGAGGTGAACCAGTATAAATTGTTGAGTCTTTTGTTCTAATTCTGTGTATCTTTCGTTGCTTGTATTTGGGTAATCAAAATATTATTAGCAAAGAAAAGAATATTGGTTGATCTTGATTGAAAGGAAAGTTCTGAGTTTCCAAAAGGTGATTAAGTGATACAATCCAGATTTCAAATTCCGCAAATTGTTTAAGAAAATTTTAAATATCTGTTATAAACCAATTCACCCCCCTCTTGGTTTATTTGTAGTGTGTTCATTATGTTTTCAGTAATGACTCTGGCATCATTTTGAATTGATGCAAGTATGCCCTCGAGCTTCTTTTGATAGCGACCTCATGGATTCCAAGCCTACCTCAACACCTCTTGAACCTGAAAAGGTACTGCCTATGCTGACCCCTCTGATTTTTGTCGTTTGGTGGGTCGCATTTTATATCTTACAACTACACGACCCGACATTGCTTTTGTCGTACAATAATTAAGTTAGTTCGTTGCTTCTCCTATGGATTGTCATTTTCAAGCTTCTACACGTGTTTTGCAGTACCTCAAAAGTTCTTCTCACGGCTTGTTCTTCTCCACCAACAGTCCTACAACTCTCTCGGCCTTTTTGGACTCTGATTGGGCTTGCTGCCTAGATACTCGTCGCTCTGTTACTATGTGTTGTGTCTTCATAGGATCCTCATTGGCCTTTTGGCTCTCGAAGAAACAGACGACTGTCTCCCGTTCCTTTTCGGAGGCGGAATATCGGGCTCTTGCTGCCCTCACTTGTGAACTACAATAGTTATACTTCCTTCTGACTGATCTTCATCACTGTCTAACTACCCCCATCACTGTTTATTGTGACAATCAAGTTGCCATTCATTTGGCCCATAACCCTACATTCCATGAACATAGTAAGCATATCAAGACTGACTGCCATGTTGTTTGCGAGAAACTTCCCACCAGTTTGTTGCATTTGCTTCCGGTTACTTCCTCGACTCAACTTGCTGACGTCTTCACTAAGGCCCTACTACCTTTGTCATTTCAGTCTATAATCTCCAAACTGGGCATGCACTCCATCCATTGTCCACTTTGAAAGGGGGGGGGGGGGGGGTAATACAAATAGATTGTGTTATAGGATCAGTTGTAACAGTCATACCTTTTGCTTACGTGGCTTATGTTAGTTGGGTTTGTTATTTGTATACCCACTTTACTTTAGGAAGTTAGCATATTTTCTACTGACGTGTAAACTCTATATAAGACTTTTCTTTTGCCTACATTAAATAAGAAGAATATACAAGAAGCTTGAAATCTCATATCAACTATCATTAAATTAGAAATTCTTCAATTGAGAGTAAAAGTTTATTTATAAAATAATACGATTTTATGGAATGATGTTGAAATCCTTTATGTGATTGTAAGAGGAATTTTGGTGTTCTAGCCTTTAGATAGGGGAAATTAGTCAACTCTTTTGTAAGTCTATTAGTTCTTTGACTTTGGAAGCATGCCATTGCATTTTTTCTACATATAGTATTATCTACTGAATCAGGTTCAAGGATAACATGCTTCATTTCAATTTAATGGTTATTGATTATGAATTGTTGTTACTTATGAGGCAATATGAGGATAAATGGTGTCTGAAAGTCTAGGATTTGATTATGTAAAACACTTACATAGTGCTGATAATTGTTTTCATGGTCATGGTTAATGATTCCTTTTTCCTCCAAACATTAGCAGCATCAATGATCATTGGCCTTTTTAATAGAGACAAGTCAATGGAGAGAACTACTGGTTAGTGGTTTTGTAGTAGCTAACACATGATTTCATATGATGCTTATTGTTGTTATTCGTCTCAATCAATGCTTTAGAATGAACTTGATCTTTTTCTTACTTTCCAGTGCATAGGATTTCAGTGATTTGTAAAGTATCTACTAGTCTTTGTCTAACATATCAGTATCATATCTTCCATTTTTCTGCTATTCATTAGTCATATGATAGGTACCAGAAGTGGAATTAAATTACTGAATTGAAATGGTATTCAAATGCTTTAGGAACACCAAGGAAGTGCCCTCAACAATCAGTACAAGGATTACCTATAAGCTAAAGTAGCAGAAGAACAATGTAATGAATGGAGACTAGCTCCTTACAAGATGATCGAATTAAAAAGTGTAATTGCAGTTCAAACAAAGTAAATATTTCAAATGGAGCAGTTACCCGTCAAGAATCAAGTACCAATTATAATAATAATATTTGTCTATGTTTAGAATAATTTTTTTTTTGTGTGTGTATTTTACATGACACTGGATTTTACTTTTTTTTTGCTCCATTACTTAGGATACCTTGGCCTATGTTTTATATTATCCACAAAAGCCAATGGTGACTACGAGAGCCATGGAGCATCTTCATTTCCGTCAACTCCCAGCTAGAATTGTAAATTCTTGCTTCCTTTATTTATATAATTTTATCATTATGTTGATAATTAAAACATTCTAATACATTTACTGCACATGTGTCTTAGAATGCCATTGTATTCATTGCCTGTTACTCTGGTTACAATCAAGAAGATTCCATCATCATGAACTAATCGTCAATAGACCGTGCATTCTTTCGGTCTCTGTTTTTCTGTTCATATAGGTACGTCTGCCCTTAATTAGATTTTTTCTTCTTTAGGTTGCCTTATTTGTGATATTATGATATGCTGCATTCTTAACTTTTTATAGAGATGAAGAAAAGAAGATGGGAACCCTAGTGAAAGAAGATTTTGGCCGTCCAGATAGAGTTAACACCATGGTGAGAATTTAGAGCTTTGGTAGCAAACAACTAGTCATGCTTTGCAATTTTTATTTGGAAAAGAATATTGGTTTCTATTTGGGGGTTTCTTACCAAGTTTAATGGGTGCCTGCATAAATGTTAAAGAATATTTTTTTTTTCAATTTGCAGATACTACTTTGTGAAATTAAAAGATGCTGTCACCTTCCTCTTATTGCCAATTTTTAAGGCTCCTGAGGCCTGTCTACATTGTTGGTCCATAGAGAAAAACATTTATCTTCAATGCAACAATGTATACAATGTTTGCTAAAAGTGTGAACTGCAACTTAGTGGATTTTTCCCCTGTAATTCCATTAGAATTATGATATGCTGCTAGGGTAAATACATTAAGAAACTAAGCATAAAATGTCAAATAAATGCTAGAATAAGTACAAATTTCATCATTATTGAGTTTATCACTGATTTTATGCAATTTTGATGTTAGGAGCCAAGAAAAGAAAGAAAAGAAGCAAAATAAAGAGCTAATGGTTTCTGGAAGCTTGCGCCAACTGCACCATGGCCACGCTGATCGCGCCAGACATACTAGAAGTTCACGCGAATTGCGCCATATTCACGCTAATCGCGCCACACTTACTGGAAGTTGACGCCAGTCGCACTAGAGCTCGTGCCAGTCGCGCGGACGTCACTAGAAATATGAATTAGCTTAAAGATAACATAAAAATAAAAACTATTGGTGTTTTTATGACCTAGATATAAATAGGAAAGTAGTAGGACGTTTTGAGACACGAACACATAGGCAAAAACAAGGAAAAAGAGGCATAGGAAGAGATCAAGGAAGAAGGAAGATCAAGAAGGAGGCCAAGATTGAGGGGTTTGCTTACTCTTCATTCCTTGTATTCTTTCCAATTTACCTTCTTATTATTGTATTCAAGCCAAACATAATCATGTCTGGCTAATTCCTCTTTGATTGTGGTTAAAGCCAAAGCCAATGTGAACTCTTATGTAATTTGAATTGGTATTAATATAGTTTATGATAATTGTTTTGCTCTACCTTGTTCTTTAATTACTTTTGCCTCAATAGACTTGATCAATCTGTTAGGGTTCTAAGAGCTAGGATTTACAATAGGGATATTGGGATTTTAGTCTCTGAAAGAGGTAGAGTAACAATCTTTACATTACCTAGGGATAGGGGTGTAGGATTGCAGAGTAATAAATATATCAGCTCAAAGCTTAATTTAAGAAGGGATTATTAAGGAATTATAATTCTTAATTAGATTAAAGGGTTAAATTACTGAGGAATCAGGATTTAACTAAATTAAGTAAGATATATCCTTTGAATAATTAGAATAAGCGAATTTAATAACCAATTCAATTATAGAAGGTAGGGATCAAAGGTGATTGTGCTTTAATCACAATTCTTCCTCATTACTGCATAATCTTCAATTTACATCGCGTTTGAATTTTCTTAAATTTTAATTCAGTTTTGTTATAATTTCTTAAATCCAAATCACAATTATATTCTTTCAATTATATTATTTCTTTTCCAATTCAAAGATTCTAAATTACAATTAAATTTAGTGCTTCAATCCTCGTGGGAACGATAACTCTACTTATCATTTTATTACTTGAACGATCGGTATACTTGCCGAATCCGCAACAAATTACATATGTGATTTAAAGCTTCTAAGAGTCCATCTTTTGTAAAATTTCCAAAAGTTAGTAATAATAAAAAAGCCTTTCTCATAGAATGAAGCTTTTCTAGTATATTCGTTGTGACTCTAGTGTACCAAAAATGATAACCTATACTCACGTTTCAGTTGTATAACAACAATGATAACCTTTTTTATGATTTTTCTTTTTAATATTGCCAATCTAGTGCTAATATTTTATGTCTTCTAAAGCTAATGGTCATTTCTAAATTATAATGGTTACTCAAATGGTGGGTTTATGTTGTTTGGCTTGGTCTATAGAACCTAGTGGCTTCTCTTTCGCCTTTTAATTTTCTTCAGGCTCATGAGGCTTAAAATTCAGTACAGTGTGAGAAATTTAATGTAGTCATTACCCCTTTATTGAATTTTGTTGAAAATTTTTATCGAGAGAAAAGCTAAATGCACTTTTAGTTTCAAATGCTTGTGCTGAAAGAAGATTTCTTAGCATGGATACATATTCTGTAAAACATCCCTCAAAGATGTTTGAGATCGTGAGGAAACATAGTTTTTATCTTATAAATGAAATGTGAAGAACTGTTAGTGAAATGAGTCAGAACTCAATAACTTTGTTTTTTTTTTATTGATTATTTCTTGATTATTTTCCAAGCTACATGGTGTTTGCAATGAGAATCCCTTGGCACCTTTGATACGTGGAGTAGGACGTACACTCTATCATATCATTGGTGATAAGTCTGTAATATATGATCATGACTTGGAAAGGTAGTAATTCATATTTATTTTTCATGTTTCTGCAAGATTGATGTATTTGAAGGTTTATGATGCAGTAATTAGGATTAGAAGCAAAAGCATTTTAATTGAAATCTACATATGATTATAGAAATTTTTGTTAAGATAGCTTTACAATCTTTGTCTCATAGAACTGAGGCATTCATGCAGGATTTTCTAACAAGTGTCAAACATCTGAAATTTCTGCATTTCTATACTTATACTTTCTAGTAATGCTATTTCATCTTTCTAACATGTATGCTATTTATGCAATTTGACTGTGTTGTGGTATGCTACTTATTAATTGCATTAACTTATACTCCATATGCATAATAGAAACTTTATCTCCCAAGTTCATGGAATTTATTTTTCTCTTGTGCTTGTAATTTTTGTTTGTATTCAACCTTACTTTGACTGTGTTATATAGCTTTGTCCCTGCAACTTCAATAAACATATAATCAAGGAAGGATCCAAGGGGGGTCAAGCAGGGCCTTGGCCCCTCCTCCCTTAGGACCCTTTGTGTATATATGAGGAAAAAAAAGTAAAATAAAAATTAAAAAATATGCTTTTTTGAATTTTGGCTTGGGGATTAAAGGGGATTTATTATTTTGTCATAAAACACATGTCAACTCTCCCAAACACTAAGTGTACTAGTGTTAGTGGAGTTGTAAACATGAACGTGAAAGTTGTATTGCTTTTTGTTGTATTTGCTTCGTGTTTCTTGTTTATGCTTTACAAACTGATGTCGTCATGGTTCATTGACGTTTTGATTGTTCTCTTTTGTATTGGTGGTATTAAGGTATTAAGTTCCACTAAATTAGTCTAAAATTCGATATTTTTGCATCTGTGAGGTAAAAAAAATCTATTTGCATATTATATCTATGTAGTAGAAAGAAGCCAAAAGTTTAATGCCTAGACATTGCATGAGTGCATTTTATAAAAAATCTCTGTTTCCATAACAAAATTCAAATTTTGTCTTTCTTGCTATTGCCAATTTGCCATGTTATTCTCTGCCAGGTCATTGCTAACCATATTTTTTCTTGTATATGTAGGGCTTGCAAACATGCTTGGTTGCTCTTTTGTCTAGGTGTGGTGTATCATCTTTAATGAATGTTATTAATAATTTTGGTCTTAGTATCCATCTAATTATGGTTGCCATATTTTATTTTTGAAAGCAATTCCTCTTTGATTATTTGAAAAGCTCAAATTGGATCCGGGGAGAGTTAACATGTGTTTTATGATAAAATAATAAATCCCCTTCACATTAATTTTTTAATTTGTATTGATTAATCTATGCAATTTGAAAATTATTATTATTATTAATTTTTTTTTGCCAAAATCATCGGTTGGTCTAAAACCGATGTAGAAAGTGTCTTTACAACACCAGTTTTGGCCAAAACTAATGTGGTAAGCACATTCAACATCAGTTCTGCAAAAACCGATGTTGTATACAACTTTCAACATCGATTTTTTCAGAACCAATGTAGAAAGTGCTACAATATACACAATTATTCAAATTTTGGAATTTTTTATGTTTAAAACTTTATATATATTGAACTCAAACGTCAGTGGCATTCCACTACTTCCTTTTGCACACTTGAGCTCTTTCTTCCTCGTGAATACTTTTTCCTACTCTTTCACCATCCTTTCAACCATGGTTGCCTTTTCTCCATGCACCACTCCTCCAGAGCAAGATGCTTTTGCTAACACTAGAAGGAACATACCACTGCCAACACCGATAGTATCATCAACAAAACCAAACCAAGGCCTTGAGTTACTCTTCATTCCTAGGTATGAAGATGAACGCAAGAAAGTACTACTTCCAGCCTTTATGAATTCTAAAGAAACTTGCGTTGCAGGTCCATACCGCCCCAAATTACACTATGAAACCATTGACTCTTGGTTCCCTACTTACAAAGATGAGTATCCCATAGTTCATACGAAAACTATTAGGAGCGACTTTTTGAAGGAGAAAAGTGGGATTTTTAGAGCCTTTCTTCTAAAGGATAGGAAAACCTTCTTTGACTGGTTTGCTAGGGTAGAAGTCAAAATATCCCAAAATTGGAAGAAAATAAGCATCTATGATTTACTCCAATTGAGCAAATATGACATTGTAAGTTTGGATATGCTTATGTTGAAAACAATATGAACACACATAATTAACCAAGAGGGGGCGGGGGTGAATTGGTTAAAACAGGGACTTTAAAATTATTTGAAAACTAGCAGCAAAATTAAAATCGTATCACAAGTTTAACCTTATTAAAATTGAAACTTTCAAACAATCAAGATTCACCTTTTACTTCAAGTAATTGCAGAAAATGTATCAGTTGATCTTGAAAGAAATTAACCTCAAGATAAGCAAGATTGAGACAGTAAGACGAGAATCAAGAGAACACCAAATCTATACTGGTTCATTCCTCAAAAGAAAAGCTACATCTAGTTTCTTCTAACCAAACCTTGGCTAGAGTTCCACTAAATCAAAATTTGTTCTTTACAAGCTTACAAGTGATCACCTTTATCAACCCTAGATAAAAAAAGGAAATCTAAACCCCCTTCAGACTTCTAATGACCAAGAACTAGAGAACCCTTCTCTATTCTTCCCTCTAGAGAACACTACTCTAGAAAAGCTTTAAAGAGCTTCTTGAAATAGGAACTTACAAGAAACAAAAGTAAATAATCAAATCATAGCAAGAGTTTAAGAGATATACAACCTCATGAGCCTCTGAATATGAATGAATGAATTTTACCAAACAAACTTAGGTTGAATGTATGCAATTCTTGGAATCAGCTCTCTTTGAAACTCTTGTCAAATGTTGTTCAAAGCAACATGATCAATGATGCATGAGTTCTGGGTTTTGAAACAAGATCAGTGTAACTCAATTTTCTCAAACTGTGAGGGCTTGTGAAAGTGATTGATAATCCACAAAATCAAGTTTCTGTTTAAAATAGAATACCCAACAACTTTTATAGTGAATAGATTTAACTGCATGTAATTGATTAAATCGTCCATGTAATCGATTATTTTAACTAATGTAATCAATTAATATCCAAAATAATCAATTAACGTGTTCTAAGCTCAATCTGGAAAAGATATATGAACAATGTAATCGATTAAAATGTCTTGTAATCGATTATCACAGACAGTCTCTATTTTAAAATAAGTTTGTGTAATCGATTAAACCAGGGAGACATATTTTGTGTTTTGTATTATGTAATCGATTACCATTTGCTTGTGATTGATTAATGTGTTCTTCATGGCTTAAGTAATAGATTACCAATGCTGGTAATCGATTAAATCAGTGCATAATGAGATTTTCCAAAACTTAATCATGAGAAGTTTGTTTCTTTATGCAAACATGAAAACCTTGATGCTTTTATCAAATCATGTATGCATGTTAATGATCATGTTTATGCAATGCAAGGATCATAAGATAAGCCTCTCAAACAACTTAACAAATTGCAAATGCCTTCAATTGAATGACATGTAAAAAGCTAAAATCTATTTAATGCACTTGGCTTTATCCTTGTCTTAATCCTCTTCCAGCTCCCCCTGTATCCAACATATGTTGATGGCCTCATTCCTATTTTGGAATCACAACTTGCATGCACTGGAACCCTTAGGCAAAACTTATGCTTTAGGTTTATTCGAGGACCAGATCAAATGAGCTGAAATCAAGATAGACTTTAGTCCTAAGGCCTGTGGGGCTTTCATTGAAAAGAATGTGAGGGATACTGAGGAAATTTCTGATGTGAAGCATATAGCTTTTTTGATATATTGGGTATCTTCACATCTTATTTGCACTTGTTCTCTCCAAATTCCTATGTATAGTTATAACTTAGCCCAAGCTCTCCATTTTGGGGAAGATATTTGTCTTGGGAAGTTTTTACTAGCTTTAGTCTACCAGGTTATGGAAGAAGCTGTCAAAATTATGGATACCCTAGGCAAAATGAAGCCAATAGTTGGACCTCAATGGATTTTGCAGCTGTGGCTTAATGCAATTTTAGCCAATCATATTACTCCAAAAAGAGATATCCTCACTCATTTTAAACTAAAGATCGAAGTATCTTGATTAACTTATTTGATTCCAAGTAAAAAGTTTTGGACATATGATTGCTATACCAAGTACATCAAGGCTTTCTTGAATTTTGATCAATTTGATAAGACTTTAGCCCCATTTTCGGATGCAAATCTAGTAGGCCTCAAGTGGTTAAACTTAAGATTCCCTTGTGACACCCTTGGCCAACAAGCCGAATTAGTCAAAATATTGAGTAATTTTCTCACTTGAGACATCACTTCCATTGGAACCACATTGAAAGACCTTAGATTTTACCCTTACCAATCACTACTTTTTGCAAGACAATTTGGTTTGTGCCAACTTCCCCTAGTGCCAATATACAAGAAAAGGATCAAGCCCAATCAGCTTTCGGGAGAAGAATCATTAATCCCAAAAATTCATTTGAAATGGGATCCCAAAAGTGAAGCTACACTTTCAACCATCATCATTCAAAAATTGTTATCTAAGCACGCAAGAATTCCACTCATTGTGGACAACTTATTATTCTAAGAGGACCATATAGATTGTGATTTGCTTAGAGAAACTAATTAAATCTCGTGATTTTGCGCAGGACACTAGCAAGTGGAGTAAAGGGAAACACGAATTATCTGTCAAAATTACTTGCTATGAAAATTTCTATCGTATTTGTTATCATCCAAACCGTCCTATACAAACTTAACGAGAAGTCGTATTTGCTCTTAGGGAAAAATAGAGAAAAACAAAGCCATTGGTAGAGTTATTAATAAGAAAAGAGACACCAAATTTTCTCGATATTTCCCAAAACATCTTCCTCTATTTCCAAAAGCCTATTTTGGTCTAAGTGAGAGTCTTCAAAATCCTCCCTAGGTTCGAGAATTATTGCCTTTCTCAGCCATGTATAAACTCAAAAATAATCTCTTTTTTTTTAAAGTAACCTTTGCCAAAATTTACCTTGGATATTACCTTCACGACCCAAAAGGAATTTTACCACTACGGTGTGCAGAAATCAAAACCAAACAATTAAATGGTAAAATTTGCAGTTTGTCATTTTAAGGTACTTAAACTCAACCTTTACTGAAGACTGGGACAACGATTATCAAGGGTCTTTGAAGAAAACTTATTGAAAGAAAAACTCCTTCTTTGAGCAACACAG
>CM023958.1:18904877-18916579 GCA_013407115.1 Glycine latifolia | reverse complement strand
GGCCATAGGTATTTGAATTCTTTAGCACTCTTAGCTTTATTTTTTGATGTTTCCTAAACATGATTAATTCTCTAGGGATCCAAAAAGACCTGTATTTTGTCATTTTAAGGTACTTAAACTCATCCTGTACTGAAGACTGGGACAACGATTATCAAGGGTCTTTGAAGAAAACTTCTCGAAAGAGAAAAACTCCTTCTTTGAGCAACACAAGGCCATAGGTATTTGAATTCTTTAGCACTCTTAGCTTTATTTTTTTGATGTTTCCTAAACATGATTAATTCTCTAGGGATCCAAAAAGACCAATAAAGCCAAAACTGATGATTGAGTTAGGCTTCCACCAAATCACCCAAATTTCAACAACCATCCAAGGTTCGAAACTTTCTGTTCAACTTAATTACTTCTATGATTAATATTTAACCAGTTTTCCTTGTCATTTTAGTCTACCACCTACAAACCAAGATTGGTGTCTCAAAGGGATTGGATGATTCTGAATAGTTCCTCTTTCAAAGCTACTTCTGCTGCTACCACAAAGAAAAAAGGTATTCCAAGAAACTTTTGAAGAAAATTTATTTCACCAGATCTCGATCTAGAGAGTTGCTAGAGACATATATTTTGAATGGAATACTGAGGAATAGATCCTGGCTTTCTACCTTAAAGCTAAAAAAATAGTGGATCTTTCATCATCTCAGGATCCCTCTCAAAGTGGTCATAATAGGGTAAATTTCTAAATGTTCATACTTTCTTTCTCGTTGTAAGTTCTTTTGAAAATTATAGGATTGAACTTATAAGACTAAACTCTTTATCTTTCAATATGAAGAAAATCAAGATACCCTTGTTGCCAATTCAAGTGCCAAAAGTGTAAATAAAGAAACAATTGGTAAGTGTTTCGAACTCGAATTATTTTCACTCTTTTGGTGTAAATTTCAGGTAATTAGAATTAATAAGTGTATTTCTATCCTAATAGACTCGGATATAACAATTTCGATGAGTAATGCTCATAATGTTGGAGATGCTGCAGAGCCCATAATCAAAGAAAACACAATTGAGGTTGATTCTACACTTGCAGAAGAGCAAATCGGGCATGAAACTTCTATTGAAACTTCCGCTTCCATGCCAGTTGTCGAAACAAATGAGCCTGTAATCGAACAAAGTAAGTAGTGGCAAAGATCCCTCATTTTATTTAATTTATTTTAACCATAATGTTTAATTATTTCTCTTTAATTGCAAATATTGTCAAAGAAACACCCATAAAGGTTGCAGAGGATCTTCAAAGGGAAACATATTCATTGGATGATGACCCTTTTTCTTTATTGACGTCTTGTCTTCTAATTCGATGTCATTGAAAGCTTCTAAATCTTGCCACAACAGGCCATTCACCCATTTTGACGAAGTTAAGGCTAAGTTTTGAAGACTAGCATTTGATCAACCTCTCAAAGATTCTCTCTCCAACCCAGAGTACAAATGTCAGCTTCAGCAATCTATAAATGAGGTCTTTAAATTTAATGACTTGGTAGTTGATGAGATTCATAAGGAAATTGAATCTTTCCTGAATGTTTTCAATAATGCCTTCGAAGCTCATCAACTATATAGTCAACACACTACTGGTACTGCTGAGATAGAATCTTCAACAGAGCAGGATTGAAACAAATTGGTGCAGGCCCAAGAAGGATTCCAAAAAGCCAAGGAAAAGATTATGTTATTCCAAGAGCCAATCGAAAAAACTAAAAAAGATGAGGCAAATCTAATGAAGGAAAAAGAGATTATGGTATTACTCAGGCCAAATCGAGAAGAACTTCATTCAACTCGCCTCAAGCTTCAAGAGCTTCGATCTAGCAATGAGATTAATGAGGACAACAAATATTCTCTATGTTCAATGGCTAAAGAGATAGTGCAAGAGATTAAAGGCCCTCTTTAAAAGTGTAGGCAACTCGAACATGCTCAAAAAGAGTCTATGAATGCATTATCTACATGGATCAAAGCATTCAATGAATTGAAGCGCAACTACTTTATTTGATCCGTGAAATCTTCTTTTATTGTAGATTCTTGCACGAATTTTTATTTTTTTGATAATTTTTTGGCATTCTTGTAATTTCCTTTTACAATTTGCACTTTAATTGTGTAAGTTATGAGAATGTTTATTCCAGCTATCATTGGTCTATATGTTTTTAAGTACTTTCAATTTATCGAACCAATAGAATTGTCCGTGTTTAATTCTCAAACCGCATAAGCATTTCCTAATAAAATCTTTTTGATAACATAAGGTCCATCCCAATTTGGTGACTATTTACCAAGAATTTTTAAGTTTTTGTGCATTGGTAATATAAGTTTCCAAACTACATGTCCAATCTGAAAAAAAAAATTCTTAACTCTTTTGTTATAATGTTTCACAACCTTTTCTTTTTTATAGATAATATTTCTAAGGCAATTAAGCACTCTTCGTCTAAAAGATTCATCTCATCATACATCATATCCCAATAATCTTGAATTGGGATCTCATTTTGTCTTTGAATTTGAATCAAATTTAAGTTTATTTTGATAGGCAAAACTACCTCATGCCAATCAACCAACTTAAATGGGGTAGCACCAGTAGCCCCTTTTGGTGAATTTCAATATGCCCAAAGAACTTGGTCTAAACTTTCATGCCAACTCCTACGTCTTTGCCCAACATGTTTTTTAATTAAGCTTATCAAAATCTTGTTTATGGCTTTAAGTTGGCCATTGGCTTGAGCATAATAAGAGTAAAAGTTACTAAATATTTCAAGAATTGGCATGTTGAACCACCTTTCGACCAGTAAAAGAAATGCCTTTATCTATCGTAAGTGTTTCTAGGATACGAAATCGAAAAATAATATTTTGTTCTATGAAGTTAATTATATCCCCCTGATTAACATTTTTAAGGGAATTGCCTCTACCCATTTGGTAAAATAATCAACAACAACTAAAATATACTTGAGTCCTTTCGAAGAAGGTGGATGGATTTGACCTATCAAATCCAATGTCCATCCTCGAAAAGGCCAAGGTTTTGTTATCGAATGTAACTCACTTGTTGAAACTTGTTGTATAGGACCATGTTTTTGGCCCTCTTCACATGATTTTTCATAATTAATGAAATCTTTCAAAATAGGTTGCCAATAATAACCTTGTAGAAATAACATATATTTCATCTTTTCACCGGCTTGGTAAGAACCACAAATTCCTTCATGGGTTTCAGCTAAAGCTATATAACCTTCTAATTCTCCCAAATATTTTAATAAAACTTCATCCATACTTTTTTTTATACAACTCATCTCCAAGTATGATGTATTTGACAACCTTATATTTTGTTTTTCGATCAACATATAAATCGGGATTTCGAAGATATTCTAATACAGATTTTCTCTAATCATGAGTTGCTATTACATCGATATTTAAATTTTTTACTTATTCCTGTAATTTCTCTTTGATAGTTATCATTGCTTCAAAGTTTTGCTTACTCAACTTATAACTAGATACAATTTGAGCTAAATCATTAGCTTCCTTGTTTTTATCTTGAAAAACACATGTTTGAATTCAACTTCTTCAAATTGACCCAATAACTTAGATGCATATGAAAAATACTTCAGTAAAATACTTTTGATGCATTTAAATTTATGAGTTAATTGATTGATAACTAACTCATAATCTCCTCTAATCAAAACATGTTTTGCACCCAAGTTCAGTAATGTTTCCAGACCAACTATTAAAGCCTCATATTTTGCTTCATTGTTGGAACACATAGGTTGAATTTTGAAAAGAATCTTCAAATGTTCGTTACTTGGATAAATTAAAAAAAAAACACCTATTCCAACCTTATTTACATGTTTGATCCATCAAAATATAATATCCAAGGTGTAATCCCTATATAGCATTCCAATATTTCGATGTTTGAATGATCAGCCAAGAAATCTTCTACAACTTGACTTTAATAGCTTTTAATGGCACAAAAGTAAGAGAAAACTCAGTTAAATCAAGGGTTCATTTCCCTATTCTATTGTGCATAATAGATTTAGATAACATAAATTTAATAACATTACTATGAGAAAGTACTTGAACATTGAAAGGTTTAATGTAATACTTGAGTTTAGTAAAAGAATAATACAAACATAAGCACTATTTTTTTGTTGCACTGTATCTAATTTTGACATCATTAATAATTCGTCTTAGATAATAAAAAATACATTTTATGTCATTATCATTCTCTTGCACCAGCATGCTTGCAATAGTCGAATTTGATGCTGCAATGTACAACCTCAAGTATTTTCTTTTCACATGAGGCACTAGAATTGATGGATTTGTTAGATATCTCTTATGTCATGAAAAGGTTCTTGATGTTCCTTTTCCCATTGAAATTCAACTTCATTCTTAATCTGAGTAAAGGTGAAAACACTTTAGTTTTTCCTGACAGATTAGAAATGAATCTTCTAAGTAAATTAACCTTACCTAATAATGATTGAAGTTGTTTTTTTATTCTTTGTAGGGGAAGTCTCCAAAATGGATTTCGTCTTATTTTTTTCTACTTAAATTCCTTTTGATGGATAATGAAACCTAAGAATTCACCTATAGATACACCAAAGGCACATTTTAATGGATTCATTTTCAATCCATGATGCCTCATTCTCTCAAAAGATAATCTCAATGATAAAGATGATTATCTTTCTATTTTTATTTTGCAACAACATCATCTATGTAGACTTGCATAAATTTTCCAATCAAGTCATGAAAAATGAGATTCATTGTTCTTTGATATGTTGTACCAGCATTTTTTAAACCAAATGGCATTACTATCCATTCACATGTTTCTAATGCCCCCAGGAATCGAAAAGCAGTTTTAGATATATCATTCTTAGCAATGTATATTTGATTATATCTGAAATAACCATTTAATAAGCTTAAATTTTCATTGCCTATTGTTGAATCAATCAACATATCAGCAATTGGCATGGGGTATTCATCTTTAGGGTTGCTGCATTTAAAATCTCTAAAATCTATACATACAGGCATTTTCCCATTCTTTTTAATCATAGGAACAATACTCGAGATCCAATCGACATATCTTGTAGTTTGAATAAACTTGGTCTTCATTGGTCTTCAGTAGCCTTTCGATATCCGCTTTGATAGTCTCTACGACATTAGGAGCAAATCTTATTAGTGCTTGCTTCACTAGTTTTTTTGCCTTTGTAGATTTGCAATCTATGTTCCACCAACTCTCTATTGAATCTAGGCATATCTTCATATTCCCATGCAAAAGAATACTTGAACTCATGTAATAAAGAAATTATTTTCTCTCGAAGCCCAGCATCTAATAACTTACTTACATAAGTAGGCTTTCGATTTTCTTTAGTCCCCAGGTTAACCTCTTCTAAAGGATCCTGAGATTCCATCTTCTTCAACCCTGGGGACATTGGTTTCTCAAAGCCTAAAGGTGAATTGTCATAAATACAATCCAAGTTCAACTCCTCATCTTTTCATTGAGAAACATCTTTCAGTTTCTCTTTTACTCAAATGGCATCAATATTCATCACTCTCATTTCTTTCTCACGCTCTTAGTGTCCATCATTCCCATTTCTTTTTTGATGTCATCAATATCTATCATTTCCTTTTCTTTTTGATGGCATCAGTATCCATAATTTTTTCTTTCATGGTCGTAGTAACCATTGTTTCAATTTCGACAACCACAATAGATGTTTCCCAATTTCGACGGTCGTGGTAGCCATTTGATTTTTATTTTTGGCTATGTAAGCCGATAAGCGAGCCATGAAGCTCGCATATGCTTCTGTCGAAGTCATGTTTCTTCAATTTTATCTATTTTCTCGATGGTCTAGTTAATCAATAGAAAACCCCAATTTGCATCCCAGTAAAAGAATTTGTCTTTTTCATCACCCGATTTGTTGTTCACATAGAATGAATCATCAATTTTGAATGGAGCGGTCCTCACCATTGCTTGATCACTCTCACTTACAAAAGCAGTGTAAATTCCATATGATGATGGGTCCGCTTTGACCATCTCGATTTTACAACTTTCATTCTAAAAGAACAACTTTTGATGGACTATTGAAACAACAACACCAACTCCATGGATCCACTACCTTCCCAGCAACATATTGAAATTAGCTTATGATGAAATCACCAAAAACACTGTAGGCCTCCTTTTACTGCCCATTTTAATATCCAAACAAATGACTCCCTCAAAATCTAAAGGTTTTCCAAAGAAGTCCGACACCACTATGTTATCAGGAATCAAATCCTTGATAGTCCGTCCAAACCTACGCAACATAGATCTTGGAAGAATATTAAACGCTGTCCCTCCATCGACTAAGATCTTATTAATAATTTGGTCCTCGACCATAGCATTCAAATGGAGAGGTTTCATGTGCAATCTCATATCTTTAGTGGGTGGATTAAAAACTGCAATGTTTCGATATGGTGTGAAACAGGAAACCTATGTAACCCAAACAACCTTGGGACTTATTGAATGATCATCTAAGTAATCCTTTCATGCATAATCACTTAAAATATTCATGGTTTGGTAATCTTCTACCTATTCCACTGGTAAGATCAAAATGACTCCACATATTGCTTCCAAAGAGTCCTCGAAACTAGACTCGAAAGAGTCTGTTATCATTTTTTTCTTCTCCTGATCCTTGATCGAAAATTTATTTTCGAATCCAGGAGGTGGACCTTCACTAATTATATTAAATATAGACGGTCTTGCAAAACATTTTTATGCTGCATTGCTAGTATCACATCTCTCCTCGTCCTTTGAAGCCTTCTCCATTGGGTCTTTGACATATTTCGATTCACCTAGAGAGGATTTTGATAATCATAATATCCCTTCCTTTAGCCTTTAGTGGTTCCTCCTTATCAAAGCATCAAACTACTTACTTTGAATTCCTTAAAATGTGAACTGGATCCTTTGTTCCCTAGTCGAACCAATAGTTTGTTGGAACATTAGCTTGTGGGACGTAGGACTTCCTCTGAGACACATTGTACTAAACTTGGCTCATAGTCATGCTTATACTCTGTTTCTCCCTTTACTTAACCTTTGATTCTTGAACTTTCTTGAAACTCTTTCAAATTTAGGATGCTTCAAAAGCTTTGGTTGTTGACTTGTCAAACATGACACTACAATGAGGACATAACATTACCTCCTCCTCTACTTTTTGTTTCTTCAATAGAAAATCCAACAATGATTCACCTACTTCAGGATAAACTGACTATTTTTTAATAATTCTTCTAGGGCATGGTTGACCTCCTCTTTAGATAAAGGGGTGTTCACTTTTGATGTCCTAATTGAGGCCCCAATCATCATGATTTGCATGGGTTCCACATAGTTAGTTTGAATGTGAAATGGGTCAATGTCCACCTTCATTGGTTTTTCCTTGAACTTAAGTCTTCCTTCATCAATAGCCTTTTGGACCATGTCTCTGAAATGCAAACAATTGTTAGTCCAATATCCATAAATATTATGAAATTTGCAATATCTTTTTCCTTTTCTTTGTTCAAAAGTAGGCATTTTATGATCATCACTAAGGATAATTTGTTTGTCTTTCAACAATACATCAAATATTTTTTCTGCCTTAGTGATATCGAAACTATATTTCAAATTAGGCAATTTCTACTTTTCATCTATCTTTAACATTTGACAAGTGTAAGGGGGTCCTAGTTGTAACTCTACCACCCATATTTCATCCTCCTCTTAACTAACATCTAAATCTTGATAGTTTATGAAATTATCATTATCTTTGTATGGTTCTAAATATAAAATTTTCTCCCTTCTACTTTTTTCAAATCTTTTATGCCTCTCTTTTTCATATTTTATTTGCCCAATTCTCCTTACTCTTTCTATTAATTGTGTCATATATCTAACTTGTTGATTTACCAATTTCTTTCTAATTGAGAAATATATACATGTAGCAACCATCCTGACTAGCTCATATTAAGAGATTTGAGTATAGAATCTAGATTTCCTTTCTCAAAATATGTTAAAAAAATCTTCAATTGTTTCACTATTGAAATGTTTAGTGGTTGCCAAATCTACGAGACTAACCTTAGTCTCTCCTTTAAAGAAATGTTCATGGAATAGTTGTGCCCAAGTGTATATCGAATTTGGTGGTAATGTGGTCAACCAAATAAAAGCATTTTTCGTTAAAGAACTAGGAAAATATTCATTTTTAGGAATTCATCAATGTAACGCCATGAAATTTCGATAAATGAAAATATATGTTTGATGTATTTCTTGTATTATTTAATTAATTTATTAATTTAGATTAGTTGAAGTGTTGTGTGAATTATCCTTGTACAACTGCTTGATGTGGATGTTAGGTTATGTGAAGTTTGTTTGATCTGTTAGAAATGTGTGATTCCAAATTTGACCAAAAATTTGTTTTGGTAAAATCGCGATTCCGGATTGGTTAACTGTTGATTGCCTTCCAATTTTCAAGGTAGGCTCATAACCCATGTATTACAATTTTGACCGTTGGGATTTGCGAAATATAATTTGGAGAGTGAGATATATGCTTTTCACAAAAGCAGTGAAATTTGTTAAAAATGGGTCAGCTCACCCAGGTGAGTAGAATTCTCTTAGGCGAGTAAAGTTGGCTAAAAAACTGTGCAACATCGTGAAACCACACATTTTGAGCCTTCTTCTTCCCTAAAACCTTCACCCAAGCTCTCATCCTCCTCCTCCAGCACCCATGACTACCGATGACCACCACGAGCCGCCGTTGCTTGCTGCTGGACCACCGCATGAAGAGGAACATTTTAATCAGAGTGGAATCTTCAAACCTCAACTCAAGGATTCGGTAGAGAACAGAGTCTCCAATCCTCCTTCGCAGTTTCTTCGAGGTAACTGTATTTTCTATGCCTTCTCCTAGCTAGTTCGAACATCTCTTAGTATCTTTTGTGACTTGGGTACCGTTATTGGATGCTTTTACACTTCCTTTAGAAAACCTTTGAAAATGAGACATAGTAAAAGTTACCTTTTTATAATATTGATGTCATTTTTCTGAACTTTATTGAACCCCGGTCACATTGGTGTGATCAGAATATCAAAATGACGTCTTTTTAACGTGGACTCCCAAAATAGCATTTTAGCCCTTTTTATATTTGAGTGGTTATTTGACCCCGAATGTTAATATTAACCTTGTCTTTGAAATCTATACTAAATTGTCTTCGATTTGGTATATAGAGCTCTGAGTTTGGACCAAAGTACGTGAAGTTGAGAGTGAAAACAATATGAACACGCATAATAACCAAGATGGGGGTGAATTGGTTTAAACTTGGCCTTTTTAAAACTTTAAAGAATCAGAGTAATAGGATCTTTATCACAATTAAATCAAGAATACTTCAATCAATCAAAATCACTTAGCTCAAGAAAACAATTACAAAAACTTTCACTTGTTAAGTAATAAAGATTTCACTAATAATCACAGATTGAGATAGCAAGAAGAGATTAAAGAAAGTAATCAACACAAGAACTTATACTGATTCACCTCTCAACAAGAGAAGCTAGATTCAGTTTCTTCTGACCATTAGAGTTCCACTATTCACAAAATTTTGTTCTTACAAGCTTACAACGATAACCCTTTATCAACCCTAGATAAAGATCTGAAATCTAAAACTCTATTAGACTTCTAATGATTAAGACATAGAGAAACCTTTCTCTACTCCTCCCTCTAGAGAAACCCTCTCTAGAAAAGCTTTAAGAAACTTTGGTAATAGTTATAAACAACCAAAAATTCTAAAACGAATTTACAAGCAAAGTTAATGGAGAGAGACAACCTGATGATCCAATGAATATGATTTACCAATCAGAGTTAAAATGAAAAAAAAAATTCAGAACTTCCTCTCCAAATGCTTCTTTAATAGATTGCCCAAGAAATCTTTCAATACACCATGAAGATTTAGAATTTGTGGGGCAAGAACTTTAGAACTCAGAATATTCTTTCTCATTTTCAGAAGGCTTTTGAAAACAATGAAAATTTCGTAGAGTAATGTGTTGTAATTTTCAAAAGACTCAACAACTATTTATAACAAACTGTTGTAACTGAATGTAATCGATTAAATCACCAATGTAATCGATTATAAACAAATTCAATCGATTAAAATGTTCTTCAGCTTTCTGGAAAAAATATATGAGCAAAGTAATAGATTAATTCTGTAATGACCCGCCTCGTCGCTACAGTATCACTAACTCTTAATTACTCTAATAACAGATTTTAATGAAAATCCCTTATAATTGATTATGAAAATGGTAGTAGGTTTTTCGCGAATGAATAATCATCACCATGAAGCAAATACGTAGATAAAAATACATTTAAACATCTCAATTCATTCACATGCAAAAACATAATTTAGTTGTATTTACAAATATCCATATCTGAATGTACAAGTTCTTCAAAAGAAAACAAAATACTAATCTATGGAACAGTTGACTATCAAAACACAACTCTTATCCGAAGTCTGATCCATCGTCATCACAATGGCTCGACGGCTCCAACCAAAAAGAGATCTTCCTCCAAGTCACCTAATGCTGTCCGTCAGTTCACACGAACAAAGGTTCGCGATCGTCACAGCTACCAATTCACATGGTACAAACAAAGCAAAGTGAGTTTATCATGTAAAAACAAGTAATAGATACCAGTAGTTAGAGAAAGCAATCCAAACATCACAATATCATCACAACACCCAATCCTTTCATCACGCAACAACAAGGATAGTCATCCAAATACATTCCACAGTCAACCTATAATGCTTACAATGATGCATGCTCCTGACTCATCTCTCAGCATGCAATGTGGTACCATCCCAGAAATAGTCCAACATAAGGAGATGATGCAGCATGATGTCAGGGTCACTCTATAGTACACAGGCCGCTCCCCCTGGTGATCAGTCATGGGTCTCAGTAAAGGAGTTCCAAACAGATGTGCCCCCCTAGTGTAACACCCCGTAGGCCTCCGAAGTGTTATCATTAACCATATCAGTTTAGAGTTTAAAACATCATTTTAAAAACATAGCGGAAGCATAGAATCGTTTTTCTTGATTCATTATGTATGGAATAAAACATATCACAAAGAACATACACATTGGGCATATAACCCACGCCCCTGCTGATCCAGATTCTCATACAGTACACATATAGGCAGATAACCATAAACGTAACAAGTATACTCAGGAGGAACCATATACACATATAATCACATCAGTTCTGTACATACATATATACCACAATCTCACACCACACCGTGGTGAGATCAAAAGAATAACTGCCCTCTACGAGGTATACAGAATTATACATAACTCAGGTGTACACACACCCGCCCTTAGTAAGGGTACAAAACAGAACCAACACAAAATTGAGCCATCAAGCTCCTTCTGCTGCCACAAGCCACGCAGACATGTCTCCACTAGGATCTTCTACCCTGAGACTGATCTCCTCTTCCAGAAGAATCACCTGAAATCATAAATCCCCACACAGGGTGAGATACACATCTCAGTAAGCTCAGGGTCCATGTAGGAGTCTCCTCCACCCTGGCCCACTGTCCTCAACACATACATCAGGCAATCACAAGCAAATGGCCCACTGGCCCTCATAACAATACATTCAACATCTAATCTTGGCGGAGCTACCTCCACGCCTAGCTCAACATACATGGCGGAGCTACCTCAACGCCTATCTCAACAAA
>CM023958.1:18791517-18879877 GCA_013407115.1 Glycine latifolia | reverse complement strand
AAAAAAAAAAAAAAAACCCGTAACGAATAAAATAAATATGGAGTAAAGTGAAGTAGAAGCGGTCGTTTCAGATAAAGTAAGGCGGTTATGCATTTCCTACTTCAAAACCATGTCTATTCAAAGCTTGTTCAATCATTTGATTAATATGAGGATTTTCAATTGCTTTAGGGCCTAAACCTCTATTTGGACTATTTGGTCCTTGAAACATTTGATTTCGTTGCATATTGACTAAGACCTCATCTACATTCTAATTTCTGTTAACCAAAACAAGATTTGGTTGTTGTAATGCCCTGAAATTTCGATAACTGAAAATAGATGTTTAATGTATTTCTTATGTTATTTGATTATTTGATTAGTTTAGATTATTTGAAATGTTATGTGAATTATCCATGTGCAATTGCTTGGTGTATATGTCAAGTTATGTGGAGTTTGTTTGAGTTGTGTTGAAATTGAGTGATTCCGAGTTTGATCCGAAACCCGTTTTAGTAAAATCGCCATTCTGGATTGGTTAACCTTCAAATTTTAAAGGTAGGCTCTTAACCCACATATGTAAATTTTGACCGTTGGGATTAGGAAAATAACATCTGAAGCGTGAGAAATTAATTTTTCATAGAACAAAAATTTCAAATTTTGGGTCAGCTTCCAAAATTCGCCTGGGCGTGTCATGGTGGTGATAAATTTGTACAGCAACGTCAAAACTCGAAAAAATGGCTTTCTTCTTCCTCCAAAAGCCACCCAACCCCCTCCCCCTCCTCCTCCACCAGCCATGGCCACCGATGACCACCACAAGGCACCGTTGCTTGTCGTGGGACCATCGCACTACGAGGAACACTTTAATCGAAGCGAAATCTTCAAAACTCAACTGGAGGATTTGGTAGAGAAAGAAGCCTCCAATCCTTCTTTCTTGGTTTCTTTGAGGTAATCTTGGTTTCCTTTGTCTTCTCTTAGCTAGTTTAAGCTTCTCTTAGTGTCTCTTGTGTTCTGGGTACCATTGTTGGGAGTTTTACACTTCCTTTGAAAACTCTTTGAAAATGAGATGTTGTAAAAGTCTTCTTTTATGGAATTGGTGTCATTTCCATGATCCTTGTTGAACCTCAGTCACATTGGTGTAATCAAAATTTCAAAATGATGTCTTTTGATGTGAACTCCCAAAACACCATTTAGTCCCTTTTTGATTTGAGTGGGTATTTGACACCAAATGTTAATATTGACCTTATTTTTCGAATCTATACTAAATTATCTTCTATTTGGTATATAGAGCTCAGCATTCGGACAAGCACCCATATTCGAAGGATCGCGAAACAACACTGCTAGGCTATAATAGAACTCCTAGTTATGTAAGGGGAGTTTATTATTTAGTTATAGTTTTGGTATCATAGTTGGGGGCCAGGGAGTCCAACTATGAGGATATTTGTCTGTCCCTGTTGTGTGCTGGTTTTCAAGAAATACTATGTTTAAACTAATGGGATGTGATATATTTATTATTGACGTATGTTTGTTCCTACTGTGTGTTCATTTTCAAGAAAAATAGTTTTCTAACTAATGGGATGCGATGAATTTGCTTGTTGACGGATAAAATGATGGATACAACTGTGAATGATGTTGTTATAATGATTAGATTTTTGGGAAAAGTCTTAATTACAGATGAGACTCTGCCTGAAATTTTATAATGTGTCCTCCTATTTAATTCTTTAGTAAATTTTTAAATGGGCATAAGAGTGTGTTTTCTATATTGTAGTCCTCCTCTTTAATTTAGAATTTTCCTAAAATACCAATCTCATGGTAATATGGATTGTGAATGAATGAAATGATGTTGAAATGGGATAATGTGATTGGGTTGATGATGATGTAATGAGATAATGTTGATATAGTTAATGATGTTGAATATTGATGTTTGTGATAATGATATTGAAATAAAATTATGTTGATGTTGTTGATGATATTGAAATTGAGATGTTATTAATATGGTTGGTGATGTTTAAATGAGATAATCATGATGTGGTTGACGATGTTAAAATGAGATAATATTGATGTGGTTGATGATGTTGAAATGAGATGAGTTTGATATGTATGATGATGATATTGAGATGATGTGATGTGGATGTTGATAATGACATTGACAAGAGATAATGTTGATGTGAACAATGTCATTGTATGATGTGAATATACATGGACATCCATAGGGGTTGCATGACTGTTTATCCTTGCGGAGAAGGATTTGTTCCTAGCCAGGTCATGCATTGATGGTACTCATGGTTGTCATTGTATGATGTGGATATACATGGATACCCATGGGGGTGCATGACTGGTTATCCTTGCGGGGAAGGATTTGTTGTAACATCCTCAAAATTATATCTTGAGTTCATATTTATGATTGAATTATGGAAGTGTGATGATAGTTGGATACAAGAAGAATAGGATAGAATTTATTTCAAAACAAGCTTCTCAAAATTGTCTACACTCAAAAACAGTTTTTGCCACCCATATTAAAAAATGTATATCTCTCTCATTGCTTATTCAAATTAGGTGTATGATATATGGAATTAAAGATCTAGATGTCAAATATAACATATAAATATTTCAGCTAAATCTAGAATGTGTCCTGCCTGCAGTAACAAAAATACTAAAAGATGTCATTGTCCTAAGTTGAATTCGCTGTCAGCTTTGGAAGTCTAGATTAAAAATGCTATAGCTAGAGTTTTATAACTCCAAATTATGCATGTGATACCTTGTTAGAAAGATTAGGAAGTCTAGTTTAACATACTAAAAGATGAGAATTTTTGGAATAGTATATTGGTACAGAATAAACAATGAGCAAACCCCATCTGGTTAAGTGTTTCTAGCTTTTGAACCATTTGGATTGGGTACAACTTGTAACTCTTGGAATTTTGGCCAAAGGAATAAAATTTTCAGCCCAAAATGTGACAAATCAGAGGTTGCCTCAGGCCAAGACCATTCCACGTGCATAAGAGTCCTTCAATAAGACAAAGAATGCACCAAAATAATAAGCTAAAGGCAAAGCTTGAAATATAGGCTTTAAAGGTTATTTTATAATGTGAAAATGTTGATTTTAACCATAGGATAGGTGATGATTTATAGGTTGAAATATTAATGATGTTTGAAATCACATTTGATGATCATTGGAAGTGACTTTGATGACAATTGTGCTGGTTGTTCATATTCTTATTATGGAACTGTTTTGAATTAATTTTTAGAAGTAGAGGTTGAATGGTATGTAGATAAATGGTTCAAATACTTAAGTGATTTAATTTTGAGGTTTAAGTAGTAAGATGGTAGGTGAAAAGGAGATTAAGCTCTAGACTAAGTTATAATTTTTTTCTTGAGGAGGTTTAAGGGAATTAGAAATTATTTGAAAGATATATTGTGGTTTATTAATTAGATTACTAACATGATTTTTCTATAGCTTGAGGATATTCAATTGTCATGCCTAAGTTGGTATGATTTTGCTTGTATAAGGTATGGTAGTTTAACCATGCTTTTGGTACGTATGATGTTATGATGGAAATATTTTCCATGAGGTTGTATGTATATTTGCCCATGGATTTTATTATTGATGAAAATGATGGATTGATGTGATGATATGTTGATTCATGTTTCCGAATCCAGTACGAGATTTGTGAAACAGAATCTGATACTACATCAAGTACGAGATGTAGGGACCAGGTGCAAATACATGGAATGACATGCATGACTAGCGTAAGACGACCACAGCATTTCTACATCCAGTACGAGGTGTAGCTACATACAATACAATATGTAGAGGCCTTATGCACCCTAGAAAAATTCATTTCATGCATACATGTAGTTTGCATAATTATTTATTGTATGAATTCATTTGAATATATTGATGATTTACTAACGTACTAACGTATTTGATGGTTTAGTTTTTGCCTACTGAGAAATTTTATTTCTCACTAAATTTGTTTCATGTTTTCATTTTTTTTAGATAGCCACCATAATCATCTTCCTTGACGCATTAGACTTGGGTTGGTATATAGATGAAGAATGGAACTACTATGTTGTAACTATGCACCTATTCATTCATCCATACATTTACTTTGGAACTCACTTCCCAGTTTCTGTCCTTAATGGTCTTTTCAATCCTAATGACCCGTTTCTACAGTTTGCTCCTGTATCCCGACCCACCAATGGAACCAATTAATTTGGTTAGTGATGAAGAGAGCCTCGGAGGAAACTTCTGAAATAAAGAAATGGGTTGTAGGTTTATGTAAATAAATAAGGACCATAACTAGGGTGCCTAAGGTGTTTCATAGTAGTTTATGTTCTAGTGCAAGGTTGTATGAAAAACTCGGTAACTGATAATCATGACTTATGTAACAAGGACTGTGGCTACGTGTATATGTGTGTGTGTGTGTGTGTGTGTGTGTATTAGTTTAACAACTTCTATAATTTATACATTTTAGAATTTTTACTAATATTCGTTCTTTAAAAAGGAAATAGTAATAAAAAAATTAACTAGAAATAAATTAGGTCGTTACATTTGTTCCTAGTCAAGTCATGCATTGATGGTGCCCATGGTTGTATGCTGTGTATGTACACGTGGGGTGCAATGACCGTTTTGTTATCCTTGCGAGGAAGGATTTGTTCCTAGCCACGATCAGTGCATCGATGGGCCCACATTGGTGTGCTATGTATGTACATGAGAGGTGCATGACTGGTCATCCTTGCGGGGAAGGATTTGTTCCTGGCCATGGTCATGCATTGATGGTGCCCATGATTCATACTTCATATTGCATTGATGGAAATAGAATGAAGGCATGCGCGTACCTGTGGTTTTCTGTGGGCTGAAAACACAGGTACTAAGGGGCCGTCAGGTTAGGAATTCCTGTGCGCCACTGGTTAATCACCGTGGGGGTGGGGATGGCCTGTACGTGACAAGGCGACCCTGATAGGCGATGAATCATTTTCCTGTGAGAGGCTATTTCCCTGGATATGGTACCACATTGCATGTTTAGAGTGAAATTAGGTGCATGCATCATTCTGAGTATGACTGTTTGAGTTGTGAAATGAACTAGATGATTGGTTTGTCGGGTGTGTATTGGACTGATGGATTTTTGGTAATGATTGTGGTTGTAAATGTTATTTCCTTTCCAATTGTTGTTATCTAATGCTTGCAAGTTTTATATAATAAACTCACCCTTGCTTTTGTTGTACTGTGTGGTTGGTAACTGTGATGATCATGAACCTTCGTTCGTGTGAGCAGTTGAGAAGCATTAGGTGACTCTGGAAAGAGATTTTTTTGGTTGGAGTCGCCAAGCCGACGTGATGACATTGGAACTCTTTTTGGAAAAGAGTTGTGTTTTGTGAATCAACTCTTTCTTAGTTAGTTCCTTGAATTCTTTTGTTAGACATGTAAGAATCTAGGTGTAATTACATGTAAGATTGAATTAAGTACTAATATGTGAATGATATGCCCTGATACGATATATATATATATATATATATATATGTGTGTGTGTGTGTGTGTGTGTGTGTGTGTGTGTGTGTGTGTGTACATTCAATTATGTAATTGTATCATGTGTATGATAGTTGTATTATCGCGAAAAATTTACTACCATTTTCATAATCAAATTAATGGAATTTTTCATTAAAATTTGGAACATACACGATTAGAGTTAGTGACACCGTAGCGACGAGGCGGGTCGTTACAGATACTCATCTAGATCTAGCTGAGATGGGTATACTTCACCAGTTACATCCAAGGTATAATCGTAAGAAAATATACTTGCCTCCAGCATGTCATACTTTGTCATGAAATGAGACGACAAGGTTCTGTTAGTGTCAGCGACATGTGAAAAGGCCATAGGGATACTCTTAAAATATTAATAGCCTTATGCAGGTGAAAGATATGAAATTAGTTGGCTGAAAGTCTCATGATTGCCATGTCTTAATGCAACAACTCTTGGTTGTGGCGATACGAGACATCTTGCCTAACAACTTTTCTATTTTCTTCTTTGTCTCAATTTTTTCATTTTCCCAATAACTATGTTACCTACTACTGAGTTGACTAGAATTCCATATCAATTTTAGTTTCTGTTAACTAGAAAGGAACAAATCAATCGAGTGTGTCTATTTTATTTAAAACTATTGTATGCACCCAATGTTATATATGCATGCTTGAAAGTGACATCTTTTATTGTTTTCCACATCATTATTGTAAAATAAGGTTTTTTTTTATTTTTTAAAAAGTGCAGAAACTACATCGGTCGTGACACTAACCGATGTAGAAATGGCCTTTACAACACCGATTCTTATGAAAACCGATGTTGTAAAGCACGAGGAACTCGATGTAGAAAAGTAGTTTTCAACATCGATTTTAAGAACTGATGTTGAAGCTTGTTACTATTAACATCATTTGATTCAACATTGATTCTAGAATCGATGTTAAGTGTCTTCTGTAACCAATGTTGAACGTCTTTTTTGTAGTAATGCTTGTATCAAGGGTGATGTAACTTTACTTTTTAAATGTCCCATGCATATTTTATTTTGGTTGAATGTAAAGTTTTTATTGTTGAAAATTTTTGTACCATAAATTTAGCTTTACGTACATGTTGTACCTATCAACTACTTTTGCCATCTAATTGGAATCGTCAAGATATTATTTTTTGGGGGGCATTATAATAACCACCGCATTTTTCAACTCAACATATGTGTGTAATTGAGTCCTTTTACTATATTTATATTTTCAAAAAATATTACACTTAATTTATTAGTTGATTCCATACTGTACATGTATTTGTGTAAATTAAGATTATTATTATGATATTATGTTGAAAAATTTTATGAAAATTATTTAAATAAATAATAAATATTTGAAACTAAAATTCAAATATTTTGTTCATATAAATACGTACATCATTATATGAATATTAAGTACACTACATATTTTATATGTGTTTCAAATTTATTTTATATAATAAGTACACTATTTTATATATGTTTACCATGATTTTATTTGTACTTAATTCTTTAACATATATCACATAATTGGACACATGCATATCCTTATGTTTTTGCCAATAGTTCATTCTAATCATTACTATATATATCTTGTTTCTTCTCATAAGATTCAAGTCACGTGTGGTTCTATCTATTCAAAGTTCTTAACTTCACTTCATCTAGCCTAGCTACAACCTTTCATCTTTTTCCATGGCAAAAAAAAATAAATAATACAAATTAATAAAATAAATTGAAATTTGGTGCATTTTGAAACTTATTTTGAAAAATGGGGCACCTAATTTGGGCGTGTCTCTGTCCGTCTCTAATTCGGTAGCTAACACTTCTTAACAGAATATTGAGTTTTTTAAAAATTCGTCGCTAATTCAGTCTCTAATTCGGTCTCTAATTCAGTCGCTAACAGTTTGTTACAGAATATTGTGTTTTTTTTATTAAATGTGTTGCGACCAAAATATTGTATTTTTTTATTTTTTTAAAATTGAAATCATTTAAAAATTTACAGTATAATTTTGGTAAATAAATATACCAAAAAGAATTGCTTAATTTGGGCTAATTTTTATTAACTTTGTTGTTTTTATAACTGAATTCCATAAAAATGGTATCTATTTTAATTTTACGAAACATTAATTTTCATGAAAATAACTTGTGTCTAGATACACTTTTGAGTTTTTGATTTTGGCTTTATTTTTTTTTTTAAAGATTTGAGTCAAAATTCAATTTAACTGTTCAAATTTATTACTGTATATAATTAAATATGGATATAATATTTAATTCACCCATGACTGTATAAGTTGATGTTTTTATTTTTACATCTTAATATCTGCAAAAAAAATAAGCCTAAATTAGGTGTACGATATGTCCTTCAAACGGTCATAACTCAAATTAGGTATACGATATGTCCTTCAAACAGTCATAACTTTTGATAGAAATGTCCGATGGAGGCGTACGATATGTCAAAACGCTCAAAATTCAGAGAAGTAATTAAAAAAATAAAAATAACATTAAATTAACTAATTAAATAATTAAAAAAGTAGACAAAAATGAAATTTTTGGATGATTGAATCTTAAAACCTAATTTTGAAGCACTTAGAAGCATTTATTGGAAAAGATAGTTGACTAAATCCCCTTTAGGAATTTGCTCAGGCCTTCTCCTCTCAATTTTGAGTGTCTAGCCATCGGTTTCACCTCAATCGGACATTCCAGTCAAAAGTTATGACCGTTCGAAGTTCGCTGAACACAGCGCATCCCTGACACGTGTCACAACTAGATGAAACACGCCCAATCCAGGCGTGTTTGAGTGCCCCATTTTTCAAAATAAGTTTCAAAATGCACCAAATTTCAAATTATTTTATTAATTTGTATTTTTTTTTGCCCTTTTTCCATTCTTTCATCTTTCGTCTCATGTCACTCAGTAATCTAAGATGTCATCGTCTTGATAAGATATATTTAGAATTGTGTGCATGAAAAATAAAAGGAATTGTCGCTATAACATTGAAAATTCCTGTACGAAAATTCTCATGATGGTGAAACATTCGAAGCTATACTAATGGACCAAAGGGTACTTTTTATATGCATTTTTAAGAAATGGTATTTTTAAAATGTATGGCATTGTATATATCATATTATTTTATGTATTTTTGACAACCAAATGTCTACACTCTCTATTTTGTTGCTCATGCCAAAGTTTGTATAGAAGTTTTTAAATTTAAAGAATCTTAAACAATACTGTTTTTATATTTCAATTTTATTAATTGTATCATTGTATGCTATATTTTGTCATTTACATGCATGCATTGTGACCTTATCTAAAACAAGATAGGGTCAATTTAATTAAATTAGTTGTATTGAATAATATACATGAACCTAACTTTTTTTTAACAGGGTTGCAAAATATTGCTTACATATCAAATGACTTTTTGCATAATCCTTCATTTTGATTGAAGGAGGGCTATACGTATTATATTAAAAACTTTTCTGTGATTGAAAATAATGCCTTATATAGGGTGACCAGTGGTTCAAAATTGTGTTGTTGACTTTTCATATAACATTACCCATCAAACAATGACTTGTAGCGATGTTCTCCACCTAGGTAACAAAATAATTTTTTCATTGGTATGTTGTCTAATATTTTGATGTATAGCATTTAAAGTTTTCTACCAATTTCCTTTTTCTTTATTGAATTTAATTTATCATGTATTAAAAAATTGATGTTTTGATGTAATCAATAAGATATCACAGGAAAGGTCACCCGCATGTCTAGCATTTTGACATAACCGATATAGTAAGGTGATAACAATATCAGTTTTGGTAGAACCGATGTTGTAATGCATCATACAACATTGGTTCTTCCAGAACCGATGTTATTTTGTATATTTGTTGAATATTCTGTCTGTTTTGTTAATTAACCCAAACCTGCAAATTGAAAATAGAACCAATCCAAACAATACAAAATATTATATGCACATTATTATTGAATAATTACTATCAAATAAAAGAAATACTTAAAGTAATGAAACAATAATCTTAATGCATAAAATCATCTATAACCTAAGCTAATTAAACATAAATCTACAATTTCAAAATTCCTTAAACACTTAATGCTTCATTTTTAACTCTTAGAAAACATCTTAGGCACTAAATGTGAATTTCCTTTATTCTCAATATAACTTGGGAATACAAATATAAAATCTTTATTTTGCAGATGTTAAAATTTTTAATTTGATAGTCTTTTATATGATCCTCGTGTTATTTACTTGGCGTGTTAGTAATTATTTGATGTTTTTTTTCAATAAAAATATTATGCTTATATTAATACAAATTACTTGATAATCCATTTATCAGTACCTTATATTAATGCCAAATATTATGTTTAACTTATTTTACTTGGCATAGTTTGATTAATTTGTTCTTTATCATGTTCCTTTTTGAAATATTTGAAGTTCCATTAATTAATTTTTTTTGTCCTGACCAAATTAGTGTCAATTTAATTTATTAGAGACCAATGCTTCTTACACAAAGCATATATACTTATTTTACTAGACCAAAATCTATCTCTGTCACGTGCCAACCAATTTCCAGCATGCTACCAATCTGATAAGTTAGCAACCTCTAATTCATGTAAACAAGTCATACTTCCTGATGCAAGCTACCAAGATTTACAAAAGTCCTACTATCATAAAGAAGCAAATATAAGAAATCTTTTTCCCACCTCCATTCAAAAATCACAAATTCAATTAAGAAAATTCTAGGATAATTTATCCATTTATACAGATGGTTCTTTAGCCAAGTAAGAATTCCACAAACACAAAGGTTATGATTAATAGAAGAAAATAAAATAATACTAATCCACTAAATAATATACCTTACTAAACTGTGCAAAGGCAACTTAATAGGATAAGAATAAGTGCTATACGATAAGAACTATCTTGTACAGTTTGTATTTCAAATATAGGATCAGTTTGTTACATAGGAACAACTATTAGTTTGTTATGTAGGATAAGCTCTATCCATACAGTTTGTTACATAGGAATAGCTATTAGTTTGTTACGTAGGATAAGCTCTATCCATATCTAATATTCTGTTATTCCTGATGTAATTGTTGCCTATATAATGGCACTTGTGATATCAATGCAGAATGAACTATTCATTCCAAAGTATCTTCCTTTATGGTATCAAGAGCCAAATCGATCTAGGCTTCCCTTTTTTTTTTCAACATGGCTGACAACCGTTCCACCTTTAAAACCACAGATTCTCGTTCTCCTTTTTATGTCAGTCCATCTGACAATCTCGGCATTCTCCTCACTTCTGTCTTCCTCAAAGGTCAAACAAACTATGACAATTGGGCGAAGCTGATGAAGAATGCCTTAAAGGTCAAGAACAAACTTAACTTTGTTACTGGCACTCTTACTGCTCCTAAGGATGAACATTCCGATGAAGCACATGCATGGATAGTTTGTAACTCCATGATTAACAGCTGGATTCACAACACAATTGATCCATCGCTGCAACCTTATATCAAGTGTTTTGACACTACCAAAGGGTTATGGGATGACCTTAAGGAACGCTACTCCGTTGCTAATATTCCCCGTATCTATCAATTGAAATCCACTCTGTCTTCTATCAAACAAAATGGTTCCTCTATTGGCGAGTACTATACCAAGCTTCGTGCTGTCTGGGATGAATTGGAGTCCAGCCGTACCCTTCATGTTTGCACCACAGGGGATGCCTGTGAATTAGCCAAATCTGTTCAAGTAGAAACTGAGCAGGATCAAGTTTACCAATTTCTCATGGGTCTTGATCATTCACTGTTTGGGAACCTTCACACCCAGATTCTGAACACCACTCCTCTTCCCAATATCAATCGAGTTTATTCAATGGTTGCCCAAGAAGAGACCCACAAATTCATTGTTCGTACACATGAAGAGCCTGGTAATGCTGTTGGATTTGCAATTCCTTTCACCTCCAAGGACACTGCTGTTAACTCTAAATCTGACAACTCCAAGCCTCGAGTCATTTGTACGCATTGTGGTAAACCATACCATGATGTGTCTAACTGTTACCAACTTCGTGGATATCCCCCTTGTACAAGCAGTCGAGGATGTGGTTGTGGACGCAATAGCAGCAGACGTTCTGTTAAGACTATTGCACATATTAACCAGCCTAACACTCTTCCTGAGGAGACCTATGATCCCTCTAGCTAGGCCACTGCTGCTCTGTCTGCTTTCACACCAGAAGTCCTTCAGAAATTGTTGACATTGGCAGGAAATTCAACTTCTCACTCTGCTCATTCTACCAAGTTATCTGGTAAGGCATCTTTTTCTTCTTGTTGGCTCATTGACAGTGGGGCCTCACAGCATATGACCGGAAAGCTCGAGTTGCTTACTGACGTTCGCACTATCACTCCATCTGTTGTTGGGTTACCTAATGGCACTACTGTTATTGCCACACAAGCTGGCACTGTTGCTCTCCACCCATCTTTTTCTATTACTAACGTTCTTTATGTCCCAGCCCTCACATGCAACCTCATATTAGTATCACAACTATTTAGATCAACTTCCTACATTGTTGTTTTTACTAATAAGTTATGCTTATTACAGGACCTGACTTTGAGGATGCCGAGTGGGATGGGTGACTTACGTGAGGGGGTGTATGTCTACAGATCGGCTCCTTGCCATGCAAACGCAGTTCGTGGGGAGATGTCTTCAACCTTGTGGCATCGACGTCTTGGCCATCCTTCACGCCATTACCTTTCTTTACTTCCATTTATTTGTAATTCCAATAATGTTTCCATTTGTGATGTCTGTTATAAGGCAAAGAAAACTCGCAACGCATTTCCAGTTAATAAAAAACGTTGTATGACTCCTTTTGAATTACTTCACTGTGATGTTTGGGGGTTGTATCGTACTGCTTCAATTCAAGGTGCTCATTATTTCATGACAATTGTTGATGATTTTAGCCGCATGGTGTGGGTGTTCCTTATGACCGATAATCTATTTTACTATAACAATTTTTAAATATAGTGAGAACTCAATTTAATACATCCGTAAAAAATGTTCAAAGCGATAATGGCACAGAATTCCTTTCTTCTGCCGTCCGACACTTATTCGTTGACAATGGCATTCTTCATCAACTGTCCTGCACCTATACACCTCAACAGAATGGTAGAGTTGAACGGAAACATCGTCATATTCTGAATGTGGCACGTGCCCTTCACTTTGACAGTCACCTTCCTCTAAATTTTTGGGGTGACTGTATTCTATCTGCGGCACACCTTATCAATCGCACACCTACCAAACTGCTTTGGGGGAAGACTCCATTTAAGGTTCTCCATGGTAAGCCACCATCATATGATAATTTAAAAATCTTTGGGTGTCTTTGTTATGCCTCTCTCCTACCTAAGCCTCGGGATAAATTTGCTTCTCATTCCCAACAATGTGCCTTTATTGGTTACCCCCCCAATATGAAAGGTTGGAAGTTATATGATTTGGAAAGTAAAGAAAGCTTTATCTCTCATGACGTCTCTTTTCATGAAGATGTTCTACCATTTGCATCTTCCAATGTGCCGGTTATGCCGCAACCTCTACCTGCTACATTACCAAATTACACTGATGACCCACAACCTTCTACTGCATCAGATCCACAGGTTCCTCTGCCAGAGTCGATATCACTGTCTAGGGAGAGTTCTAGTGCGTCTGCACCCTGCCCCAATCTTCATCCGCCATCTGAGCGTGTTTCCCGACAACGTCGCCCCCTGCTAAACTCCAGGATTATCAATGCTACTCCACACATACATCACCTCCTTGCGTCACCTCTTCACCCGCCTCCTCAGGTATTCTCTATCCAATAGCACACTTTGTCTCTAATCATCGTTTCTCTTTACAGCATCAGCATTTTTTGGCTACTGTTAGCTCTAATCATGAGCCAAAGTCTTTCAAAGAAGCCATGCAAGATTCTAATTGGCAAGCTGCCATGAGGGCAGAAATTGATGCATTGGAGGAAAACCAAACTTGGCGTGTGACCACCCTTCCTATTGGCAAGAAAGCAATTCCTTGCAAATGGATGTTCAAGATAAAGTACAAATCTGATGGGTCCATCGAACGCTACAAGGCTCGCTTAGTCATAGCTGGGAACAACCAAATTGCCGGTGAGGATTACATAGAGACATTTGCTCCAGTGGCTAAAATGGTTAGTGTTCGCAGTTTCTTGTCCGTGGCAGTTGCAAAGGGTTGGGAATTGCACCAACTAGATGTTCAGAATGCTTTCTTGCACGGTGACTTAGACGAGGAAGTTTTTATGCGGTTCCCACCTGGTTTCTCAACTGGCCAGCCAGGGTAGGTGTGCAAATTGCATAAATCCCTCTATGGTTTACGTCAATCTCCACGAAATTGGTTCTCGAAGCTGCGCCAATCATTGCTGTCCTTTGGGTTCATCCAATCAAAGGCTGATTATACATTATTTACTTTTCAGCATGATTCCATTTTTGCTGCGATTTTGGTGTACGTTGACAATATTATTTTGGCTGGGAACTCTTCTACTGCATGTGAATGGGTCAAGGCACATCTTCATTCTTGCTTCAAAATTAAGGACCTTGGCCCACTCAAATATTTTCTTGGTATAGAAATTGCTAGAGGTTTGCAAGGCTTGTTTCTTAGTCAACGTAAATTTGCCATGGACATCCTGACGGAATGTGGACTCCTGGTTGTAAACCAGGTGAATTTCCCATGGAACCTAACCATAAACTTGCTTTAGCTACTGGTCCTAATTATGAGGACCCCTTACGGTATCGCCGACTAGTTGGCAGATTGGTTTACCTCACTATTACTCGCCCTGAGTTGTGCTACACTGTTCACACGTTATCTCAATTCATGCAGCAGCCCAAGCAAGTCCATTATGACGCTGTTCTTCGTGTCTTGAAGTATATTAAAGGTAGTCCTGGTCAGGACATCCTTCTTAGGTCAGATTGTGACCTTCAACTTCGTGCCTATTGTGATTCGGACTGGGCAAGTTGTCCCATCACTCGTCGATCTATCACTGGTTATTTTGTCACTCTTGGTTCCTCACCTGTATCATGGAAGACCAAGAAACAACACACTGTCTCTCGTTCATCAGCAGAGGCTGAATACCGATCCTTGGCAGCAGCAACTTCAAAGCTCGTTTGGTTAAAATCCTTTCTTGCGTCTCTGAATGTTCATCATACCACCCCTATGCAGTTGTTTTGTGATAGTCAGTCTGCTCTATATCTTGGTTCTAATCTTGTTTTTAACGAGCGTACAAAGCATATAGAGTTGGATTGCCACTTTGTCAGGGAACATCTAATGCAGAAAGATATTGTAACTTCACACATTCGCACTGATTCCCAACCTGCTGATATTCTTACAAAGGCATTAGGAAAGAAACAGTTCTTGTTTTTACTTGGCAAGTTAGGCATTACATCCCTTCATGCTCCAACTTAAGGGGGCGTAATAGGATAAGAATAAGTGTTATACGATAAGAACTATCTTGTACAGTTTGCATTTCAAATATAGGATCACTTTGTTACATAGGAACAACTATTAGTTTGTTATGTAGGATAAGCTCTATCCATACAGTTTGTTACATAGGAACAACTATTAGTTTGTTACGTAGGATAAGCTCTATCCATATCTAATATTCTGTTATTCCTGATGTAATTGTTGCCTATATAATGGCACTTATGATATCAATGTAGAACGAACTATTCATTCCAAAGTATCTTCCTTTACAACTTCCCCTATCTCTGATCTGTAGAGCATTCCACTGCATGGGTGCATCATGATAGCCAAATCAGCCCCAATTGGTGGAGCAAGGCTAGACTAGTATATACTATGGAATAATGTCCAAATAGTTTGCATGATCAAAATTATAAAATTTGGTGTAGTGACTTCTCTTTGATTTTCCACTAGTCTTGTAATGGGATGGTTAATTGAAAAGTTAATCAAAGGATAAAAACTTGTAGATAAATATGTAGTAGATCTAATCAAGAATTTAAATGAAAGAGCAAAACAAAACTAACAATGATGGAAAAGATTCTTGCACGAAAGCATAAAATACAGACAAACAAACAAGAAAGCATAGAACGCATGCATCATTGAAATCAGAGAGCGGAAATAAACTGACATTGATTGAATGAAAAATTTGCGAGAAATAAATAGAAATCCATTCACCAAAGCATTTATTTAATTAAGATTCTTAATTATCATGGCTAATTAAGCGAAATGAAAGAAAAGGCATCTTCGATTTTCACTTATCCTAGCAATTGTTGAAACCGTGTGCTTCTGATGCAGAAGGTTCCTTGCTGCTTTGTCAAAGTCATTGGTGGCCTAAGTCACAGTAACTGAGGATTTTAACAATGTTTGGGCAGCGTAGGCACCTTAGGGTTTCCATCTCAATGGTGAACTCGTAGAAGCCTTGGAAGGTGTCAGGGGAGAGTTTATTTACTGTGACAGTGGTGTCGTTGGAGAGGAAGCCTTGGAAGGCATTGTAGATGATAAGGCGAGGGGAGAAAATGTCGATGGTTAGCCCATCCCATGACATCTTGATAAGGTTAGGGTCAAAGGACTAGCTAGCATCCATAGTGGAGAGGAAGGATGAGGCTTTGCAGTGAGGGGCAAGGTGGGTTCGGATTTTGGAGTGTGGGTGGTACTGGCAGAGGAGGATGGTGACAGGGCGGAGAGCGAGAGTGAGGAGTTGAACAGTCGCGTAGAGCAAGACATCAAGAGAGCGAGAACGTGACTGATAGGACTACAGTGGAGTTGATGCACCACGTCGTCGGAGAGAGTGAGTGAGAGCGAGAGACAATGAGATGACAGTGGTAGTGAGTGAGAGTGAGAGAGAAAGTGAGATGAGAGTCAGGGTGAGTGGGTCAGAGAAGACAAGGAGACATATTCAATAAAAGGAAAAACACAACATCTATTTTTACAAAAACTGAGGTTAACATTAAAACCCAACATTGGTTATTGAAAAATCGATGTTAACAAAAAATGATTAACATTGGTTTTTCAAAATCGATGTTAACATCTCTACGTTAACATCGATTTTTTAATAATTGATGTTAAAATTGTCACGTTAACATCAAATTTTTAATAATCGATGTTAACATCGCCATGTTAACATCAATTTTTTAATAACTGATGTTAACATCGCCATGTTAACATCGATTTTTTTAAAAAACTGATGTTAACCAAATCAATTCATATACAAAAATGCCACTGCCCTTTTGTTAACATCAGTTTTATAAAAAATCGATGTTAAAGTAGCGATGTTGAAAACACTATTTCTAGTAGTGTTCATATATTAAACGAATAGTTCTTTATTAATGGATATATTTGTTATTAGAAAGCTATGGAAGTGCGACTAAATAACATTCAACCCTAGACTGCAACTAGAGTGTGTCATCATTAACTATTATTTAAGCATTTTATAAAAATTTGTTTGATTATTACCGTGTAATTGTATGATATTTTATCTCATTAATTTTTTTTACCATTATTATATATGTGTTATTTATTTTTTTAATTACATTATTCATTTTTTTAATTTATACATACATCTAAGACATGTAGAATTTTATGATATATATATATATATATATATAAATGTTTCAAATGAGAAGAAATTTAAAGATTTAATTTTAACCGTTAGATTATATTTAAAAAAAATTGATGGATGAGATTAAAATCTCAATTTTTAATAAATCACATTTGTTTTTCCCAACTGATTTAAATAGTTACTTTTTAGATTTGTCAATTAAACAACCGATCTTAAAAGTTAACTTTTAAAATCGGTTAACATCCAATTTAAAAAGTTTGACATTTTATGTTGTTTGCATAGACATCAGTTGTACAACCAATGTATAAAGGTCTTTTTTAACTGATGTAAACAGTTCTCTTTCAGCTGGATAAATGTGATGTATTAAAAATTAAAATTTTATGATGTATTAAAAATTGAAATTTTAATCTTAGCCATAAAAAATCTAATGGTTAAAATAAAATTTTCTCATTTTTCTTTTTAAATTTCTTATTTAAAACATTTCACACACACACATATATATATCATCCTATTATGTGTACTATTTATTTTTTAATATTTTAAAAATAAATTGTATATTAATTTAACTAAAAACGATTGAAATGCTTTTCTTCCAGGATGACAGATTGCAATTTTGACAACAACTTCATTTTGCCAAAGTCCATAAACTTGGTCAGGAACTTGCCTAATCAACAAGAGTTTTTGCAATGAAATGAGAGGAAAAAAGTTGACAATTTGAACACTATCACTGATGTAGTTGCTAGATACACTTGTCACGTTTTAAATTATATATGTTGACTTGGTTTATAATCATTTTTTTAATGTATTAAATTATTTGTATGTCAGGTAGGTGATTATACTATATTGGCATTATCTCTGTTATGTAAAATTTGATTAAGTTATGAAAATTAAATTTCAATTTACTTGTCTAAAGACGAATAGAGGAATCCTTTACTTGTCTAAAGAATGAGGCAAAAATTTGGGAAACCTGATTATGCAATTGAAAGAACTTATTTCAATTAAGAGTGTTAATTTTGATAACTCCATTCACACGTGGGATTGGAAAACACTAGAAAGCAAAACATTTTTGACAAATTGAAGTACCGGGTTGACACGGTTGTGGAGAAGTTATATGAAAATAGTTACCAATATTAGATCATAATAATAATCTTAATTTAGACAAATACATGTATAGTATGGAATCAACTAATTAAATTAAGTGTAATATTTTTTGAAAATATAAATATAGTAAAAGGACGCAATTACACATGTATGTTGAGTTGAAAAATGCAGTGGTTATTATAATGTCCCCAAAAAATAATATCTTGACGATTCCAATTAGATGGTAAAAGTTGTTGATGGGTACAACATGTACGTAAAGCTAAATTTATGGTACAAAACTTTCAACAATAGAAACTTTACATTCAACCAAAATAAAATATGCATGGAACATTTAAAAAGTAAAGTTACATCACCCTTGATACAAGCATTACTACTGTAACGACCCGCCTCGTCGCTACTGTATCATACTATTAATCATAGTTTTAATCACAATTGTCTAGTTGAAAATCTCTTTAAGTTTGATTATAAAAATAGAAATAAATTTTTCGCATAAGTATTTTCGAATATACAAAGATGAGATTCAACATAATACTTGTATATTAATAATCATGAGTTGATGATGATTACAAATAACTAAGTTTGAGTTGTAAAAAATTTTCCAAAACGAAACAAAGATTTAAAAGACGGGGTAGCCATTAAAACAAGGGGTGTAACTAGCAAAACACCCTTGCCCGGGATCTAATCCATCTACATCCCGACTACTCGGCGGCTCTAATCAACTTAGACATCTTTCCGGTCACCTACTACTGTCCATCTGCTCACACGAACCCGGTTCGCGATCATCACAGGTACCAAACCACACGGTACAACAAAGCAAAGGTGAGTCCATCATGTAAAATAATAATAATAAATATCATAATTTATATAAAAGACAACCTGATCATTTGCAATATCACAACTATATTCAAGCATTTCACTCACACAATCAAACATGGACAACCCATCCAAAACATTTCACAAATTCATCTTATAATGACTAGTCATGATGCATACTCCTGACTCATCTCTCAATCAATGCAATGTGGTACCGTCCCAGACAATAGGCCAAATCCATGGTACAAATGATTCTTGTAGCACGTCGAGGTCACTCTGTTGTGCACGGGTCTCACCCCCCATGGTGATTAGCCAAAATGGGTGTCAGAAGGCTAACCCTATAGCAATGGCCCCCCAGTACTTCCCGTGCTCCACAGTCAACCATCCTATTTTCGTCATGCATGAAGTATGTCTCTCATGGGCACCACTGTATAGACCGGCGCAAGAGCACTCCCTTCCTAGCTGGTGTCACTATACATTTCCCATGTACATACGCATTACCCCAAACAAGGTATATCTCTCATGGGCACCACTGTATAGACCAGCGTAGGAGCATTTCCTTCCTGACTGGTGTCACTATACATTTCCCATGTATATACGTATTGAAACTCAAGCCAATACAATGGCCAATCTTGACGTAATCACTTACATAATTCACAAACATTCAAGTAAAGTGGTGTGAGGTAAGACTTAGTTGTAAGCCAGGTTCATCTCTTATACAATCGATTATGTAAGCGCCGTAATCGATTAATTCGATAGCGCTTGTAAGACTTGGTTGTGTTTTATCAACAACATATACAAGGTTGAAAGGGAATCCAGTAGCTCTTTTCCCAAGAACATACAAGCTCTGCCAAGTAGGTAACCCAATAGCTCTTTTCCTAAGAATATACGAGCTCTGCCGAGTAGGTAACCCAGTAGCTCACAAAGAAAGGGTTTGGACTTAGTGGTTCTAAAGAGAACAGCTCACCCCGGGTAAGGAACCTGGTCTCTCTCTAAGGAACAGAAAGAATAAGTTTCTAGAGACGACACATGTATGCAACTTGGTCATTCTAGAAGAAAGAACACAAACACAACCGAGTAGAAACCCTGGTGGCTCTCTTCCCGAGAAGACACGAGCTCATCTGAGTTAGTGAACCAGATGGCTCTTTTCCCGAGAAGACACCAGCTCATCCGAGTTAGTGAACCCGATGGCTCTTACTCTCCCTCTCGTGAAGTAACTTTAGCTTAACAGCTTTAACATACCACACTGGGTAAGGAACCCGATACAACTAAAGAAAGGGAAGTGAGCACTAGCAGCTCTAAGGAAACAACCCCGGGTTAGGAACCCGATATACAAACGTCCGCCAACAAGGACTAAATTACGTTCTGCATGCACACATGCACGCTACGTAAACCGTTCAACTCAGCATACCCATTCTGGTAGCCGATATCAAGGGATTGACACGTATATTTAACTCGGTCTACCCATCTTGGTAGCCGACATCCCAAACACAAGGGATTAATACACATACATAACTTGGCCTACCCTTCTTCACAACCCGGTAGTCGTCTTCGTCACAAACACACCACTTACAGATATCATCTATACATTTCACACAGAATATCAAACAACAGATACACACTTTATCTCAACCATGATATCTAAAATTATTATAAACACAATAAACTCCCCTTACCTTAACAGTGATACTTTTCTCTCGATCTAACGTGTATTGTTTGAACACTTCGTTCTCACAGCGACCAGGAATGAAAGGTTAAGCTCCGTTCACAAGTTCCTCTTAACAGAGAGGATTTTTCGCCGTTGCGATGGTGGTTCTTGAGAGTTTAAGTGGTTCAGAAGGTGGAAGAAGAGAAATCTCTGGTGCAAAGAGTTTTAGAGAGAGAAAAGAAAAGAAACACGCACGAAAATGAAAGTGAACGTTTCCATTTCCTGCATTGCTATTTATAGACGAAGCATTGAGGCAAGTTGCCAACAACTTGAATCAGCCAATTATTACAGCTACCCTAGTTGCCTACTTGCGTGACCGAATAGCCACCTGAGCCACCATCGTTTTTACTATGCGTGTTCGGACTACTTATCTCAGCCACAAAATTTGACTTTCTTCTCACGCACAAACACCCATGCAAAGCACTTTAACAGATTGCAAGTTTACATTAAACAATTAATTAACACATATCTTTTCTACTTATAAAATTTTAGGGTGTTACAACTACAAAAATGACATTCAACATTGGTTGCAGAAGACATTTAACATCGATTCTAGAATCAATGTTGAATCAAACGATGTTAATAGTAACAAACTTCAACATCAGTTCTTAAAATCGATGTTGAAAACTACTTTTCTACATCGAGTTTCTCGTGCTTTACAACATCAGTTTTCACAAGAACCGGTGTTGTAAAGGCCATTTCTACATCGGTTAGTGTCATGATCGATGTAGTTTTTGCACTTTTTTTATAAAAAAAAAAAAAACTTATTTTACAATAATGATGTGGAAAACAATAAAAGATGTCACTTTCAAGCATGCAAATATAACCTTGGATGCATACAATAGTTTTAAATAAAATAGACACACTCGATTGATTTGTTCCTTTCTAGTTAACAAAAACTAAAATTGATAGGAATTCTAGTCAACTCAGTAGTAGGTAACATAGTTATTGGGAAAATGAAAAAATTGAGACAGAGAAGAAAATAGAAAAGTTGTTCGGCAATATGTCTCGTATCGCCACAACCAAGAGTTGTTGCATCAAGACGTGGCAATCATGAGACTTTCAGCCTACTAATTTCATATCTTTCACCTGCACAAGGCTATTAATATTTTAAGAGTATCCATGTGGCCCTTTCACATGTCGCTGACACTAACAGAACCTTGTCATCTCATTTCTTAACAAAGTATGACATGCTGGAGGCAAGTATATTTTCTTATGATCATACCTTGGATGTAACTGGTCACGTATACCCATCTCAGCTAGATCTTGATGAGTATCTGTAACGACCCGCCTCGTCGCTACGGTGTCACTAACTCTAATCGTGTATGTTCCAAATTTTAATGAAAAACTCCATTAATTTGATTATGAAAATGATAGTAAATTTTTTGCGATAATACAACTATCATACACATGATACAATTACATAATTGAATGTATACATATATATATATATATATATATATATATATATATATATATATATCGTATCAGGGCATATCATTCACATATCAGTACTTAATTCAATTTTACATGTAATTACACCTAGAATCTTACATGTCTAACAAAAGAATTCAAGGAACTAATTAAGAAAGAGTTGATTAACAAAACACAACTCTTTTCCAAAAAGAACTCCAACGTCATCACGTCGGCTTGGCGGCTCCAACCAAAAAGAATCTCCCTCCAGAGACACTTACTATTGCTCATCTGCTCACACGAACAAAAGTTCACGATCATCACAAGTACCAACCATATGATACAACAAAACCAGGGTGAATTTATTATATAAAACTAACAAGCATCAGATAGCAGCAGTTGTAAAAGAAACAACATTACCCACCACAATCATTAACAAGATCCATTATTCCAATACATACTCAACAAACCAATCATTCAATGCATTTCACAACTCAAACAATCATGCACAAAATGATGCATGCACCTAACTCATCTATCATCATGCAATGTGGTACCATATCCCGGAAATAGCCTCTCACAGGAAAATGATTCACCGCCTATCAGGGCCACCCTGTCGTGCACTGGCCATTCCCCCCCTCCGGTGATCAACCAGTGTCGCTAGGGAATTCCAAACCTGAGGACCCCTTAGTACCTGCATTTTCAGCCCACTGAAACCCACAGGTACGCGTGTGCCTTCAGTCTATTTCCATCCATGCACATGAAGTATGAAACATGGACATGGCCAGAAACAAATCCTTCCTTGCAAGGATGACTAGTCATACACCCCCCATGTACATACATAACACACCAATGTGGGCTCACCGATGCACTGACTGTGCCTAGGAACAAATCCTTCCACGCAAGGATAACCAATCGGTCACTGCACCCCACGTGTATATACACAGTATACAACCATGGCCAGGAACAAATCCTTCCCCGCAAAGATGACCAGTCATACACCCCCATGGGTATCCATGTATATCCACATCACAAAATGAACATCATGGGCACCATCAATGCATGATCATGGCTAGGAACAAATCCTTCCCCGCAAGGATGACCAATCATGCACCCCATGGGTATCAGTGTACATACACATCACCTCATCTCGATATCATCATCATATATATCAAATTCATCTTATTTCAACATTATCCTCATAAACATCAACTTCATTTCATTTCAACATCAACATCCATTTCATCATCATCTCATTTAAACATCATAAACCACATCATCATTATATCATTTATACATCATCAAACACATCATCATTATCTCATTCAATCATCACCAACACATCAATAAAATCTCATTTCAATATTATCAATGACATCAATATCACCTCATTCATCCACAATCCATATTACCACGAGACTGGTATTTTAGGAAAATTCTAAATTAAAGAGGAGGACTACAATATAGAAAACACACTCTTATGTCCATTTAAAGATTTAATAAAGAATTAAATAGGAAGACATGTTATAAAATTTTGGGCAAAGTCTCCTTTGTAATTAAGACTTTTCCCAAAAATCCAATCATTACAACAACAATATCATTCACAATTTTATCCATCAATAACAAATTCATCGCATCCCATTAGTTAAAAACACAGTTTTTCTTGAAAGTGAGCACACAACAGGAACAAACATACATCAATAATAAATGTATCGCATCCCATTAGTTTAAAACATATTTTTTCTTGAAAACCAGCACACGACAAGGACAGGAAGATATCCTCATAGCTGGACTCCCTGGCCCCCAATTATGGTATCAAAACTATAACCAAATAATAAACTCCCCTTACCTAACCAAGAGTTCTCCCTGTTACAGTCTAGTGGTGTTGTTTCGTGATCCTTCGAATTCACGTGTTTATCCGAACGCAGAGCTCTATATACCAAATCGCAGAGCTCTATATCACAGAAATGACATCAATTTCATAAAAAGGAGACTTTTACAACATCTCATTTTTAAAGGGTTTTTCAAAGGAAGTGTAAAACTCCCAATAACGGTACCCAAAACACAAGAGACACTAAGAGAAGCTTAAACTAGCTAGGAGAAGACAAAAGAAACTAAGATTACCTCAAGGAAACCAAGAAAGGAGGATTGGAGGCTTTGTTCTCTACCAAAACTTCAAGAAGAGTTTCGAAGATTCGACTTCGATTAAAGGGTTCCTCTCCGTGTAGTGGTCTCATGGCAAGCAATGGCGGCCCGTGGTGGTCACCGGTGGTCTTGGGTGATGGAGGATGATGGTAGGAGGTGGGGTGGCTGTTCGAAGGAAGAAGGAGGCCAATTTTCGTGATTTTGGATGTTGTTGCACTATTTAACGCCGACTTGACTCGCCCAGGTGAGCCAAAAAGCCATCCCAAATTTTCTTGGGCGAGTTGACCCAATTTTAAAATTTTTGGTTTAGTGAAAAATTATTATCTTAGGATATGGGTTAGGAGCCTACCTTTAAAATTTGAAGGCGATCCAACAGTTAACCAATTCAGAATGGTGATTTTACTAAAATAGGTTTCGGGTCAAACTCAAAATCAAATAATTCAACACAGCTATAACTAACTTCGCACAACCTAACATGCGTACCAAGCAATTGCACAAGGGTAAAATGCACAATAACTCAACCAATCTAAATTAATCAAATAATCAAACAAATACATCAAATAATTTCAGGGTGTTACAGTATCAAACCATCATTTCTCTTGCCTTGAAATTTAAGAAGCATGTCGATGACACTATCACACATTTTTCTTCACATGCATAACATCAATAAAATGTCTAACTTTTAGATCAGACCAATATGGAAGATCAAAGAATATCAACCTCATCTTCCATATGCAAGTTTTACTTGTCAACTTCTTTTAGGTCTTTCCAAATATAATATTGATGTCCTCAACCCGCTCAAGAACCTGCTAACTAGTTAAGGGTATCGGCTTAATTTCATGTTCTTGACTTCCATCACAAGCTTTTTTCAATCACCAATAAGGGTGATAAGGTTTCAGAAAACGTCGATGTCGAGTGTACACTATTTTTCTTCCATGTTTCAGTTGTACGTAGCTTGTGTCCTCTTCACAGATAGGGCAAGCACGATAGCCCTTAACACACTATCCACTCAAATTCCCATATACTGGAAAGTCATTAATGGTGCAAAATATCATTGCATGCGAATGTGTCATTTTGATTCTCATCAAACACGTCAACCCCTTCATCCTATAACTTTCTCAATTCTTCAATCAAGGGACTTAGATAAACATCGATGTCATTTCCTGATTGTCTTGGCCCTAATATCATCATAGACAACATCATGTATTTTCTCTTCATGCATAACTCATGCACAACCAAGGAGGCAAGTTGTAAATTACTAGCAAAATAGGCCACGAACTGTGCTTAGTGCTGAAACTACCACAAGGATTCATTCCATTAGTGGCAAGTCCAAGCCTAAGATTTCTTGCTTCTTTCCCGAAATATGTATACAAAGGATTACTCTTCTTCCATGGGGAAGAATTAGCCGGATGGCAAAGCATTCCATCGTAGTTTCTCCCATCTACATGACATGTAAGATCTTTCACTTCATTTCCATTAGCAAACAAATGCAAAAACCTTGAAATGATAGGAAGATACCATAACACCTTTGCTGGGGGCCTTTCTTTGTGCTTTCATCACTACTACACTTGTAATCATCCTTTACTTTGTATAGTGATACCCCACACCTAAGGCATTTATACATTTCTTCAAACTCATCTTTGTACAGTATGCAATCATTAAAGAATGCATGAATTTTCTGATACTGCATACCCATCAGACACAGTATCTTCTTCGCCTCATAGTAACTTTTTGACAACGTGTTTTATTCTGAAAGCATATCGTGCATTACCTTAAGCAATGAAATAAAGCTTTGGTCACTCCACCCATATTTGGCCTTCACATTAACCAGACTTAACACCACTGACAACAATTTCAATGACGACTTGCACCCTGGATAAAATCATATCCTTTAATCAATCTCTCATTTCTACATCAACCGATTTAGTTTGGGACCTCATTTACATGTCTGTCAATTCACCATATTCATGTTGTATAATTCTTCTTAATCCCATCATAGAGAAGATGTTCTCGTATGTTATCTACTACTTTTCGTCTCTCATTCAAACAGTTAATACAAGACAAAAATATATTCCCATCCTCATCTAGTCAAGTTCTTTCCAAGGCAATTTCCAAGAACTGTTTAACCCTTCCTCATACGCAAGGCTCATGCAACTTGCATTCATCCAACTTCGATCCATCTAATAACTCTGTGATACTCACAAGTTATTCCATGCATGAAAACCTCCCTTTTTTCATTAAAGTTGTGACCATATCCCATTCAGGAAGACATTTTTTTAAAGTAGATTCAGATGTATAGGTTAAGTCTCTTTACTTAGATTTGAGGAAATTTTGGTAGCATTTCGCATTGATCTCCAAGTACGCGACATGAAAGCGGTGTCATGAATTCCACCATAATCAAGTATGCACCTGGAGAACAAAGCAAAATGCACTATACCGAAATTTCATCAAATTTAAGAAAAGAGAGTTAACTTATACGTATGAATCTACTATAAAAAAATGAATCTTCCCAAACTGTCCAATTAGACAATTCAAGATTCATTACAACGATTAATCCATATTGTTCGTATTAATCACTGTATTGAATCTCAAATGGAAAACTAAGGTTCACTCATAATGAACATAAGTTATATATAAAACAATAATCATTAATAAATCAAAGAGATGCATTAAAATAATCATACCATACACAACTTTTATCAAGTAATTTCAAACTTGTAACAAGCACAAAAGTGTCAACATTATTTTTGTTCAAGATTCAAGAAACATTTGTCATGGTTAGTGTGTTTTGATTATTGAGTGTTAGGGTCCAATAGCCAGGTATAGGACTTGAGTCCCACATTGGAACTCTGGAATTCTAGTGTGAGGTTTATAAATGCCTCTTTTTCTCCAACTATGGCTAGCTTTTATGTAGTAGTTCTCAAACACTCTTGTGAATATCTCTATATGGATTTTATGACTTTACTTTTTAAATCTAAGGGTTATGAGCTTCGTGATGGTAGTAGCTTATCAACATTTTTAATCTTAAAATCACCTTATTGAGGGATTGGGCATGAGTTGTTTTTCCATTAATATTCAATTTTAAAGTCAACATGAAAACAATAAATAAGTCTGACTATTTGTTCATAAGGTGGTTCATCCTAAAAATTTATGTTAATTTAGTCATTATTCGTATCAAATATTTTCAAATCCAATTATCATTCTATAATTCTTATTAGTAAACGGATTCACTTTTTGATGCCTATTACACACATTGAGGTCCAACCAAGAATACAGGCAAAAATTTAGGGTAAGTGCCTTTAGCATTTCTAGAAAGCATTACATTAGACTCTAAGGAAAAATTCACAGGGACTAACCTTAAACAGTTAACGGTAGTCACGGCTTTCTCAACAGGCTCACAGTAAAGGTTTGCTTGAGCAAAAATTTACAACCGGAAAGAGTAAAACAACATCAATGAAACAATTTGAAGAAGCCAATTCAGCCTTCACCCTTTGTCTAAGGGCGTAAAAATGATGTCATATATATCCATACCTAAAATTTAAGATGGCACGTGATTATGTGAAAAGGCAACAATAGATAAACAAAAATTCTTCTCTCATGCTAATTAACCTTAATTAAACATGAAAATATTGCAATTAATTTTCAGAATGAAAATATAGCATAAGGAGTGGAATAAAGAATGAAGATGTATAAGGAATGGCATGCTGAAAGGAAGGAAAGCACGATGTTCAAATTGTTAATGGTAAATGCATTTACATTAAAAAAATAGTTTGTATACATAACAACTTTGTGAATGAATCTTGTTCTACTCTAGGCGAACAGAAATGTCCAACAAGGATTGTTGGGTGGTTGATATAAGATCAGGTTCTCTCTTTCTGAGGATGCTTATGGTGATGAAAACACCTCAGGGAAGATAATCACAAAACTCCGATGAGTACATGACACAATTGGTGCGCAGTGTGTGCTCTGTGAATATGGAAAAGAGAGAGTAAGAATGTGTGTACCTTTCTTCATGGAGGATATATATCTATTTATAGGATACTGACCTGGACCCTGGTGGAGTGGTGGTTGAAGCCCACGATCTTTATCTGGGATATTCGGTTAACTGAATAACTGAGTAGCGGTGGTTGTGATATTGTTATATCTTATGTTCTTTGGTGGTTACGATATTGGGTTGTTGAGAGGTTGGGGATAACTGACTGGCCTTACTGGGCTTCTTTCATAATTGGGCCTATCCATAACAGATGCCCCCCAGCCCGGTTATCGAGCATTTTGGATAACCGGGATGTATCACTGAATAGGCCCGTTCTATGTTCAATTTCAACAATTCCATGCCAAGATGACTAGCCCGGTCTGTTTAATTTCACCAATTCTATGCCAAGATGACTAGCCCGATCTAGAATGTTCGTCTAGGGCAGAGTTCTCGGCTATTGTCGGGTTATCCCTTGTCGCCTTTCCAGCAATAACTGGTTGGTTGCAAACCATCGGGAAACGAAGTGTTTTTGTCTTCAGGAATGATACGTATCCCGATCATTTAATGCTCTGTCCTTTCTTTGCACACTTTAATCATTTCCTTCCTTGCGATATGACACTTCTACCCTGCGTCCTTTCACATCCACCTGCTATCTACTCCAAATGTTTCATATTTGGCGGTTATTTTCCTTTTTGGCCTTATATGCATTTTCTTCTTTTGTCCCTTCTTTGTACCTCCTTCAATTCCCTCGCATTCTTAACCCTTGTGTTTCTACTTTTGTGCTTATGCTCTCGTCTTCTCTTCAATTCTTGCTACTCACATTTCTTCACCTTTCCTCCTTTATTCCAGGTATTTTGCACTTTCCCTTGCATTTGTTTTGCATTACGCCTGTTGCGATTTACTTTAGTTTTCCTTTAATGCTTCTGATTTATATGTTCTTGAGTCATTTCTGTCTTTCATCCACTTTCTTCTTTGATTTGCTTTCGATTTTCTTCTTTTTACATTTTCCCTATTACAGACATCAATATCCTATTTCGTTCTGGGGTTTCTTCTTTCCTTTAAACTCTATTCATTTCTGGAGATGAAGCTTACTCCTGAAGAGGAAGCATATACTCGCAAGACTATCCCCCCAAATCTGGATTCTGGTTTTGGGGTATTCCTCTTTCTGATGAAGAAAAGAAAAAAGATCTGTTAAGAGTTGCTTCTGAGGGTTTAGGGTCTTCAAGAAAGTTTTGTCCAAAACCTCCTTCCACTCGTAGGGGTATTCATATAAGTACAGATTACAGTAGGATGAGTCCATCGGAAATTTTGGCCGAACAGGCCCTTGAACAAGCGTCTCCAATTAGGGCTGTTAGGACTAGAAATCCTTCCGAGAGTCCCCCCCCCCCCTTCTAGGATTGTAGGGTCTTCTAGGAATCTGCTCAAAAATCTTTCAGGTTCATCCTCAGCAAATAGTACAAGTTCTTCTCGTATCATGAGCCAGGATCATTTAGAAATCGGCTTTAAGGTTCGTTTCAAACCTTGTTCCAAGTGTATGGACGAAGTCCATTATTGTGCCCAGATCGAAAAATATGAGCGAACCAGTGAGATTATCGAGTCATATCGTCACAATCTGGTTCATGTTTGAAGAACCGTTTCTGTGGGTGTTGGGATCTCACAATCATTCGTGTCGGATGCCGAGATCAGAATGCCGACATCCTTCTATACTAGCTCGGCGACGACTATTTCTCCGCATCTTCATCTATCAACTACATCTCCAGGTATTCACCACTAATTTCTTCTTTTTAGCTTGTCGTAGGTTATTTATGGATACCCCATCGATGGAGATGATTGGCGAATCTCAGTCAGTCGGGTCTCATTCCAACTGTCCTTCCCCCCTTCTAACTTCCAAATTTCCTTGGGTCACTCATGAGGTACTACATACCTCTTCTGTTTTGAGCCCGGGAAGCATCGCAACCCTCCTTCTTGGTAACCAAGACGGGTTCTTGATCCGAGCCCCTAACCCGGATGATCCCATATGCTCATGTGCCGGGAAAGGTGAGCCCAATTATTTCTTCTTCTGTAAGGATGTGGTTACACGTCTAGGAATCTGACTCTCCTTCTCGGATTTCGAAATGCAACTCCTGAACCATCTTCATTTGGCCCCTTCCCAACTACATCCAAACAGTTGGTCTTTTGTCAAATCTTTTGAGGATTTATGTGTGGAACTGAAGATTCCTTGTATTATCCCTCTTTTCTTTTACTTTTTTAATGTCCACACTGGTCCTACTGGTCGAGAACCTCCAACTCGGAAAGGATGGACTTCCCTTCGAAGCTGCTCTGACCGCCGCCTTTTTTCTATTTTTACTGATTCTTTTAAAAACTTCAAAAATAATTTCTTAAAGGTTGTAGCCGAAACCGGCAAGCAACCGTTCTTCCTTCAAGGTCCAGAATCACCTGATGTTGAGTAAATTTCCGCTCTACTGGACCCAGGATCATCATAACTTTCCCCCTGCTTCCTACTGTTTTGACGAGTCCAGCCTTTCAGACATAGAGGCGTCGGCGCTTGTTCAAATTAAGTTGTATCGGGAAGCTCAAGGTTGATTTAATGTTGGCAAAAATTGAATTTGTACTGTAATTATCTTTTTCGAACATTTCTTACTATTTTTGTTTTACAGCTGCCGAGATGGAAGATCCGACTACTGACCTCGTGCATAGTCCCAAGAGAGCCGATGGCGACCGATCTCTACACTACCTAAAAAAGATGCCGGCAGAGGGTTCTTCCAAGATGCGTCGGGTGGCTAGTGTTGACACCAGTGGCCCCCAAGAAACAGCTCCTATTGATCCCATGACGGCTGAGGCTATTTCTATGGCCGAGATTGCAGACCGAGGTGACCATGCTGACCCTGCCCCCAGTACCACGGAAAACTTGACGGCGGCCCCTTCAGCCATTGCCATTACCACTCCTCCAACTGCCTCATCATTGATGCCGAGGTGCCTCTGGGAAAAGGGAGTCGAAGACCTTTTCCCGTTTACCAAGGCCCCCAGGCATTTCTCGGATTCGACTCCCCTATCCGACGATGATGATATCCGGGAGCTCGACCAACTTCATCTGCTAGCGTTTAATTGTGCTTCTTTAGTGCCAAGTTTGGTATCATTGAAGTCTCGGCATATCAAGCTTAAGGATGAGAATATGAAGCTAATGGAGGAGCTTGTTACTTCCCACGAGGAGTTATCTACCGCGAATGAAGGTCTCACCTCTGTTCTCAATGAACTCCAAGTGGTGAAGAAAGATGCCGACTTCTTCAAAACTTCTTCTGACGCCGCTATAGCAGATGCGAACAAGGCCCGGGATGAGGCTACTTCTTTGACTCAGGAACTTGCCCATTTGAGAGTTCTATACGAGCAATCTCAAAGGGAGGCTAAAGAAGCTAAGTCCCAAACCGGTCTGATTAGTAAAGAAATGGTCGAGCTCCAAGAAGTCTTGGGGTCAGTGGCGGAGGAGGCTTTTTCAAATGCCTTGGACCAAGTCCAGTGTTTGAATCTGGGAATAACTTTAAAATTGGAGGGACTCATTGTCGAGCATATGTTGAAGGTGGCAAGTTGGTCCCTTACATCCCTTCAGATATTCCTTCCCCGACTGAGGGTCCCGAAGTTGCTGCTGGCGAGAAAGAGGTGTAAATTTGAAGGGCCGAAATGTCGATTTCAACTCTGTAATTTTAGTTGCTTTTCCAAACAATTTCTTTTAATATTGCCGCGGTCGGCTTTTATTTGGTACTTGTACAGTCGCTGCATTTATCTAATATTTGGTTGGCTGCTTATTTTTATCCGGTCTGGATATATTTATATGCTCGAATATTGATTTGGCTCCAATGGCCAAGTATCATATTACCCGAATTAGTAGTCGGGAGTTGAATATCGGATTTGGATCTCGATTTTGTGAAACCGGAACCCAATCCTAGCAATAATCAATGCGTTACATAAACATTAATCAATGGATGTGATTCTTTCGGGATGTTAAATCATTCACCCACGAGTAAATGGCTATGTCGGCCTGATCAGGGTCGAATTAACACACTGAATAGCTACTAGGCTAATATAACTTGTGCACAATATATATATAACTTCCTTGTAACAAGGAATTTTATTGATAATCTTCAAAGATATTTACATAAGTTCATGATCTCAATGATAGATTTACACGGGCATTATACTCCCAGCTTACAAAATAAATTAATGAGAACACATGAATAAAAATTTCAAATATTTCTTCATGATCTCCATGAAAGATTTGCCCGGATACCAGTATATCGAATCTCGGCTTACAGAATCAATTAAGGAGAAACACATGAATGGAAACTAAATATTAATCCATGATCCCCATGAAAGACTTACGCGGGTATCAATATGCTGTATCCCGGCTTATAAAATCAATTATGGAGAAACACATGAATTTTTATTGCGGCACTAAACTTTTAGCCATAATAGATTTTCAACTTGTCAGCATTCCAAGTGCGCTTTACGTTTTTTCCTTCAAGAGTTTCTAGCGTGTATGCTCCTTGCCCAAGATTTTGTGTGACTCGGTATGGTCCTTCCCAGTTGGATGCTAACTTCCCATCTCAGGTGTTCTTGTTTCCGATATCTGCTCGACGTAATACGAGATCGCCCTTTTCAAAAGACCTCGGTTTTACCTTTCTGTTGAATTTGCGGGCCGCTATCTGCTTCATATTTAGATCTCGGTGATGCGCCATAGTCTGGACTTCTTCTATCAGGTCTAGCTCAGTGGCCAATGCTGCGTTGTTATCCTCTTCTGCGTGAGACATATGTTGCCTTCTCCATGATGGTTGGCCGATCTCCACAGGTATCATTGCTTCGCAGTCGTATGTCATTCTGGATGGGGTCTCTTGAGTGGTTGTTTGGGCCGTGGTTCTATGTGCCTATAAGACATAATACAACTGCTCGACCCAGTTTGGGTCGGCTTCATGCATTCATTTTTTCAACCCGTCCAGAATGATTTTTTTTGCCGCTTCTGCCTGGCCGTTGGACTGCTGATGTTCTACTGATGAGAAATGGTGTTTTATGTGGAGCTCGATCATCATTTCTTGAAACTTCCTATCCGTGAATTGTGTCCCATTATCTGTGACAACTTCTGCCGGAATCCCAAATCTTGCTATGATGCTACGCTCGAAGAACTTTTGAACTCGGGCCGAGGTGATGGTGGCTAGGGGCTCGGCCTTGATCCATTTCGTAAAGTAGTCGACGGCTACTATTAACCATTTCATTTGACCCTCTGTTGCCTTGAATGGTCCTAAAAGGTCCATTCCCCACTTGTAGAAAGGCCACGGTGTCGTGATCAACGTTAACTCGGCTGGTGGAGACCATAATATCTTTGCGTACTTTTGGCAGCTGTCACACTTCTTTACATGTTCCACTACGTCCGCCTTCATCATCGGCCAGAAGTATCCGGCATGAAGGGCTTTCAATGCTAATGCTCTCACACCCATATGCTGGCCGTTAATGCCCTCATGTATTTCTGTGAGCACATACTCGGCTTGGTCCGGGTTTAGGCATAACAGCATCGGAGTGTGGAGACCTCTGCGGTATAATTCACCATCAACTATTGTGTACATAACAGCATCTCGAATTAGCTTTCTCGCTTCTATTCCATCATCCGGTGTCATCCCTTGTTCTAAGTAATTGATGATAGGCCTCCTCCAGTCCTCAGTCACTAAGATTACCATGACGCATGCAGGTTGGGAGACTTCCTGTTGGATAACCATTCTATGGTTGCTCGTACCTTTCGTGCTTGCCAGTTTTGACAATATATCGGCTCGTCCATTTTCTTCCCTCGGGATATGGGCGATGATGACTTCATCGAACTCTACTATTATCTCCTTCACTTTAGCCAGGTATCTAGCCAATAAAGGCCCCTTAGTTTGATACCTTCCTTCAATCTGTGTTGAAACAAGCTGTGAGTCGGTGAAGACGTTGACTCTCAGTGCCCCCTGTTCTCTGATCTGCTTTAGCCCAACAATCAATGCTTCATATTCTGCTTGATTATTAGATGTTGGAAAATTAAGCTGTAATGACTGTTCGAGTGACACTCCCTTAGGATTCTCGATGATGACTCCGGCTCCACTTCCTTTAGAATTGGACGAGCCGTCAACATACAGTTTCCACACTGGATTTTCTTGCTGGTTGGAAGATGTCGGGGTTAGCTCTACTACGAAGTCGGCTAGGGCTTGAGATTTGATGGCATGTCGGGCTTCATATTTGATATCAAACTCGGACAGTTGGATGGCCCAATTCATCATCCTTCCCGCTAAATCCAGCTTGTGTAATACTTGTCGGATAGGTTGATTTGTTCTGACGACAACGGTATGGCTTTGGAAGTATGGACGAAGCCTTTTCGCCGTTGTAAGGAGAGCGAAAGCCACCTTTTCGAGCTTTTGGTATCGTAACTCTGAGTTTTTGAGGGCTTGGCTCACAAAATAGATCGGCGACTGGGACTTGCCAACTTCTCTGACTAGTACGGCACTTATGGCTTCTTCTCCGACCGAGAGATACAAGATTAGTATTTCTCCAGGATCTAGTTTTGAAAGTACTGAGGGCGAAGCCAAACATCTTTTAATCTCCTGAAAGGCCGCTTCACATGCCAAGTTCCATCCTACGTTAGCCTCCTTTTTCAACAATTTGAAGAAGGGAAGTGCTTTTTCCGCATATTTTGGGAGAAATCGTGTTAGGGCAGCCATTCTTCCCATCAGCTGTTGGACTTCTCGCTTGTTGGATGGAAACTGCATGTCCAAAACAGCCTTGCATTTGTCCGAGTTTGCTTCTATTCCCCTGTGAGTAAGCATGAATCCTAAGAACTTCTCGGCTTTTACTCTGAAAGCGCACTTCAACGGATTTAAGCGTATGTTCTGCTGCCTTAGTTTTTAGAAAGTCTCTTCTAGATCCCGGATATGATCCCCACTCACAGCTGTTTTTGTTATCATGTCGTCGATGTATACCTCAATATTGCGTCCAAGCTGATTGGCGAAGACTTTGTTCATCATCCGTTGATAAGTAGCCCTGACATTTTTCAGTCCGAACGGCATTACGTTGTAGCAGTAATTCGCTTCAACACCCCGGAATGCCGTCTTTTCTTGATCGTCTGGGTACATGGGTATCTGATTGTATCCGGAGTAGGCGTCCATGAATGATAGCAGTTGGAACCCGGCGGAGTTATCTACAAGTTGGTCTATACTCGACATTGGGTATAAGTCCTTGGGACAAACTTTGTTTAAGTCCGTGTAATCAACACAAACTCGCCATTTCCCATTGGACTTTTTCACCATTACCACGTTGGAGAGCCACGTGGTGTATTGTATTTCTCTATGAATCCAGCCTCCAGCAGCTCCTTGATATGCTTCTCCAAAGCTTGCCTTCTGTCTGGGCCGAGTTTCCTATTCTTCTGCGCCACTAGCTTAGAACCGGGGTACACAGCTAATTTGTGGCAACAGAAGGTAGGCTTGATTCCGGGAATCTTGGAAGCTTTCCAAGCAAACACATCTTGGTTATCTCGGAGGCATTGGATTAATTTGCCTTTGGTTTCTGTATCGTTCTGCTTGCCTATCTTTGTGATTTACTCCGGGGAACTTTCGATCTGAATATCTTCAAGTTCATCTACTGGTTCTGGTCTCCATTCTTCAATATCCCGCATATCCAGCTCCACCAGGTTGATCGACTTTTGGAATGAACGTTTCTCAATTTTTTGTTCCGCCGAGTCTCCTTGTCTTATCCAAGGTGGTGAAGAGGGGCCTCCTTCACTTTCTCTTACTGTATTATAATAACATTGCCTGGATTCCTTTTGATCACCACATATGGTGATGACTTCGCAGTTGTTTCCAACCATCTTCATCTTCTGATGTTTGGTGGACATCAATATGTCCCACTTATGAAGAGTCGGTCTGCCCAGGATGATATTGTATAGTGAAGAGAACTCGGCGACGGTAAATGTGACTCTTTCTGACTTAAAACCCTCCTTTGTTCCTAATGTGAGTCGGAGGTCAATGGAACCCTTGAGACCGGTGCCTCCACCATTAAAACCTATCAACATGGTTTTGCACGGTTTCAAATCTTATTCATCCAAGTTCATCTTTTTGAATGCACTCCAAGTAATGATATCAGCTGAGCTACCGTTATCGACGAATATTCTTTTAACCCGGCAATTAGCTACTGTCCCCGTTATTACGAGGCCGTCCTCGTGACCGAGAACCATCCCTCTCATGTCTTCCTCAGTAAAATAAATTAGTGGGGGTGTGGCTTTCTTACTGTTTTCCTTGAATTTCGGGTGAGCCCTCACCGACATGACTTCTTTGAGATATTTCCATCGCTGGTTAGCAGTGTCGCCTCCACCTCCCATGGCTCCTGAAATCACGTTGCATTCAAATTCGGGTTCCAGGAAATCGTCATCCTTCTAGTTCTTTTTTTCATCTCGGCTTTTATATTCTTGTTGGTTTTTTCTCTTGCTTTGCTGCCCCTGGGTCTTGATGACATACTGTCATAGTTTACCTTCACGAATAAACTTCTCTATTGCATCACAGAGATCCCAACATTGATCAGTCATATGACCCGGTCCATTGTGAAACTCGCAGAACCGGGAATAGTCTAGTCCCTCCTTTTTGAAAACTGGACGAGGACGATCCACTTTCCTCATGTCTGTTAAGGCAACTTCTCTCAATATTTGGGCTCGGGAAGTATTCAATGGAGCGTATTTGTCGAACTGTTTCATACTTCCTGGGTCTGAAACCGGGATCAGGAACATTTCTCGAAGGTCGGTCCGTGTGGATGTTCGCAGGATGTCGGCTGGTATGTGCGCTTTCCTGATGTCGGTTCGTCGGTGGAGAAGGTTTTCTTCTATTTTCCTTGGGAGCTGAGTTGGCAATCTCCATCTGCTCTAATTTCAAATACTTTTTTGACCGCATCCTGAATTCCATAAGGGATTTTACAGGATCTTTGTAAATTAACTTGGCAAGACGGGATGATCCATTGAGCCCGGCTGATATGAGATGTACGTGTACTCTTTCTTCTAGACCTTGTACTCATAGGGCGGCTTCCTGGAAGCGATCCAAGTAACTCTGCAAAGTTTCTCCGAGTTGTTGGCGTATCTTACCCAGAGCGAACTCGGACTTAGGCTATTTCTTACTGGTCACAAAATTTAATAAGAATCTTTGTCCGAAATCTTCAAAATTTCGAATAGACCGCAGTGGCAAAGTGTGAAACCATGTTTGCGCAGCTCCAGTTAAAGTGGTAACGAAAATCCATGTGATTATTGGCTCATCAATACCCCGAATGCACATTTGCATGTCGAACTCGTCAATGTGCACCTGGGGATCCTGGCTCCCATCATATTTTGATAAGAACGATCCATCGAAGTCCTCTAGGAATTGAGCATCTACTATTTCGTCCACGAATGGACTATTATTCTGCTGACCCCGGCGGTACTTTCTTCTGTAAGTACCATCTTCTCTCCTGGGCTGGGGTATGACCTCTGCTGCCAGGCTCTCTACGGCGTTATGATTTGGGGCCTCGGTTGGAGAGATGCGAGGTCCCTGGTCATTACGTGTCTGGGGATGAGACACCCCTTCTGGTTTGGAAATCGAGATTGCTTGGCAACGCCTTCCTGTTATAGGCTGATGTTGTCCGTGATTCTCTCCTTGTGCCAGATTCTCCATGCTTTTAATCCGCTGCTCTATATGTTGGATGCGGCGATTTTCATCATGTCTCCGTTTGGCACTGCACTCATCCAGTTGTGCAAGCAGGTTCTGGGCATCCTCCTGTCGTTGAAGCTCATATCGTTTCTCTAGATTCTCAATCCGGGATAAAATTGAGTCCAGAGTAGCATGAATGAAGTGCTGAGTTGTTGCTAGTTCCGCCACGACAACTGGTGGGTTGTTAGGCAGATGCGATGCTAGCAGAGCTGGAGACGAAGCGGTATCCGAGACAGTGTCTTCTACCACTACATTCTCATGAATCATGGTTCTGGGTGGTTCGTCTCGTCCTTCAATTTGGTGGCTTCTTGTATTGACCATTGTGATTTTATAGGAATCGAAGTTTATCGTTCCCACAGACGGCGCCACTGTTCTACTCTAGGCGAACAGAAATGTCCAACAAGGATTGTTGGGTGGTTGATATGAGATCAGGTTCTCTCTTTCTGAGGATGCTTATGGTGATGAAAACACCTCAGGGAAGATAATCACAAAACTCCGATGAGTACACGACACAATTGGTGTGTAGTGTGTGCTCTGTGAATATGAAAAAGAGAGAGTAAGAATGTGTGTATCTTTCTTCATGGAGGACATTCTATTTATAGGATACTGACCTGGACCCTGGTGGAGTGGTGGTTGAAGCCCACGATCTTTATCCGGGATCTTCGATTAACTGAATAACTAAGTAGCGGTGGTTGTGATATTGTTATATCTTATGTTCTTTGGTGGTTACGATATTGGGTTGTTGAGAGGTTGGGGATAACTGACCGGCCTTACTGGGCTTCTTTCATAATTGGGCCTATCCGTAACACTTGTATTTATACAAAAATTCTTTCTTTAGTGTTAGTTTAATTAGCTATACATCTGTAGCCTAGCATCTTGGTGAAGAATGATTGTTATCAATTTCAAATATATTATGAATGATCTCTTAGTCCACAGTTGAAGCGAAGCAATAACACAACTATAAATATAATTCAAGTCGAGAACAGATTTTTAAAAAAAGTTCTATTTTTTCCCTTTTCAAAAATAGGTGTCAAATCAACTTTCCTAACCATGTCTTGTAAATACAAAATTTCCCAACTACATGGGAAATAAGTATAACTATCAGATTGTGGTTGTAGTACTGGTCTATTTTCTAAGGAAGTTAGATGGACATCTGCTACCAAATAAGTCAATTAGTGTCATTGTTGATGACAAAATCCTAGTCGTGTAATAATTAGAGACAAGTAAGAGCATATATTTACAGATAACAATTGTGGGGGTCATGGAATTCCCTATGCTCCACTAGTTTCAGGTGATCCCTGTACTTTGTATCTGATTAAGCATATTTCAGTGACCTAGAATCAACTGAGATAATAATGTTTAACATAAGGGATTAGTTCCTTAAAACACCATGAATTAAAGTTTAAATTTATCTTGATAAAAAAATTTACATTTATTGTCTTATTCCAATAAAATTGTCTTAAAAAATATTTGTGTGAAAAATCAATTGAAATATTGCCGACAATAATAAAATAAGAGATAAAAAAGAATTAGAAATCATGTTTGTTAATATATATTTCATCTTATTAATCCCTTATGTTAAATCAACTAACTGTTTAGGTTAATTCTTTGGCCTAGAAATCATGTTTGCTAGGAACACAAACATATTTTCCATGGCCTAACATACTTTATAGATACCAAAATCACATTCAAATCATTATAAAAATCCAAAAATGCGACCATGCAATGGCACAGGTACCTACTAGCTAGTTTGTTGATGACTTGATCCATTGTGTCTTAGGTCCATGCATGGGTGGTTTAACAGGGTAAGAGTGGTTGTATGTCATAAAAGTAAATGGTTTTGAACCATCTAAAACATGAACATTATAGCAGCTTAGAGCTTTCTTTTTCTTGACAGTATGTCAAGAAAACAATTTTAACAAGAAAATGAGAATTTCACATGTTACCAAATACCAAACAAGTACAGAAAATCAGAAAAAAATAATAATAATTGAACAGACTAGATCTGACAAGTATTCTTTTAGCATACCAAAGTAAGTAAATGTCATTCCATAGTATTAGTTCTATAATTATGTGGTAACTTTCAATACTTTATTCTAGGAAAGTTTTCTGTTTCCTTTTTGGTATATTTTAATATTAAATAATTTAGTATCAACATGGTCAATTTGAAGGGACGTGGTGTGAAGCAGTTGCTGACACTCATTATAAAGGTACTGCATTGTGTACAACTCAATTATGTCACTGGTTACTATCTCACACATCCACATGAAAATGCAAGAGGCGGTTCCCTAATGATCCATTACTTCTATTGAAGAACCCTTTGCTTTCTCTCTAATGGTCTCTCTACCGACATTATCTCTCTTTATATCAGTTGTCTTAGGCTTAATTTCTAAAGCAAAAGGAAAAAAACAATTGTTTATTAGAATTCTGCATAATAGGATAAATGGTAGTGCTAAGGATATTTCAGCAGTGTTACAAATTAATATTCGTGGGAATTCTGCAGCTGTGTGGATAAGGGTGTCAATAAGGGTGTCAACAAGGGAAATGAGGCATTGGTGTTCAAGAAGAAGTTTAAATTCAAAAGTCCTTCTACTAAGGCTACAAAAAATCCCAAGGGCTATCCAGGGAACTGAAATTGGAACAAATCTAAGCCTAAGAATAGGGGTTCAGGAAGTAAGGAGTTTATTCTTCCTTAAGCACAGCAGATATAGTGCTTACACCAATTTTCTTGTATATGTGTGATAATTCAAACCTTGGCAATGATGCCAAGCTTGGCAATAAGAAACTGTGCCTTTTCTTATTTGACACTAAGAAATTGCAATGACTGAGTTGGGAGTACCTTACAAGGTCAAAATGCAAAGGGGAATTGGGTTTCAAAAGAATTAAAGCTTTTAATGAAGTCATGTTGGCAAAGCAGCTGTGATGCTTGATTGATAACAGTGACTATTTGATAAGCATAATGATGCAAATAAAGGAACTGAAACCAAACATGAAATGCTGAAAAGTAATTCCAAGTAATAGATGGTGGACCTGTGATAAGACAAAAAAAGAATCCCTAATCTAGTTCTCCCACACAAATAAATGTCTCTAAAGAACCAATCCCAAGAACAAAAACACTCATATATAAGAAATATATTGGAGAAACTGGATGGTTTGTCAGAGTACACAAATAATAATTTCAAAATCTTCAAACACTATAAATAGGCTAGCTCTTTCACTTTGCCTTTGAAAGATAACCAAACAAGCACATGAAGCCATCAAATAATATAGCTTATCCAAAATCTTAAACATTATGTTTGATCATGCAATATGCATCCAAAACATCAAAAAATCCATAATTACTAAATTTCACATCAACTACTAATTTGGCCAAAAATTACGAATGATAAACTATGCACTACCCCCAAAGACTTACGCATAAAAAGAATGTATAAGGCATTACTCATCTAATAGAACAAAGCAATTGAAAAAAAGAGAGAGTTTAATACAAATCATTTGAGGATGAGCTTGAGTAACATTGTATCCTTGTTAGAACCCTTGGATGAAAGTGAAATAACATGATAAATAGAGGCGGACCCACGTTGAATAAGGGTGTTCATCGGTACGGGTCACCCATGAACCCGAACTGATTCAAATCGATCCGAACAACTTGGATTTAGTCATTTATGTATTTGGGTCAAAACTGAACCGAATCGATCAAAATCGTTCATGTACGGGTTGGGTCACGGGTTTAGATTTATAAATCCGTTAACCCGTTGACCCGATCTGTGAACCCGTAATAATAATATAAATTTATTATATATATATATATATATTAAAAATTAAAAATTAAAAAAAATTGATAATAAAAAAAGGTGTGGTATTGTAAATGTGTGGGCCGAATGAAGGCTAGCCCATAATCATCTCATCTTATCTTATCTTCGGAGTTTAGGTTTCTTTTTCTTCTCTGTCCTTCTGTTATCCTCTCATCTCATCTCCTTCTCTACGCTTCTGCACCACAGCACCAGCTCCTTCTCTAAGCATGTAACGAACACAAGAATAGAAGCTGCTAATAAACAGCTGCAGAAAGAATTGAAGGAGAAAATCGACCAGGTCAAAACTTATTACAATAAGCATCAACTTGAAAAACAGGTAATTTTTTGTTTATTATATATCATTTACGTTGAAGAGTCCCCATTCGCTTAGATGTTCGTAGGTTTGAGTTTGACCCTTGAGTTTGAAACAAACACAAATACAAATTAAAAAATAGTGTGGACATTGTTTATCGTTTCTGATATATTTAATGTTCATTTAAGTAGTAAAGGACGAAGCCATTGACCCAAAAAAAAAGTAAATAACACTTCCTTCGTGTTAAAATAAGTATTGTATTTAAAAAAAATTATCTCAAATAATTATCATATTTAACTTTTTATTTGATGTATTAAGCAACTCTGGTTAAGTTTTCGGATCCTAAAATTTCAATTTTTTAGTAAATAGCTATAGCTTTGTGAATTTTTTTTCAATGTGATTGAAGGGATTAAGTTTTAGATTTATCCTTTTTCATTATCTTAGACACAATGAAGCACTGTAGGTACTTACAATCGTTTAAAATTAAAATTGTCTCCTTTCTCCCCATAGTTTAGCATATGGCCCAATTAATTTGTTTCTTTTTCAAAAAAATTAATAGAAACAACATTTTATTTGTTACTGAATTTGCACAGAATTATGAATAATTTTAGGCATTAGCACAACAAATTTTTAATAGATAAATAGTATACTTGAATTTTGGTTTTTTAAAATAAATAATATTAAGCCTAACTCTTCACTTCTAATAAAAAAAATTGTTGTATTACTCTTAAATTAAATAGTCGTAAGCTATTTGGTGTCAACAGAAATCATTATCCCTTCATATCCTTTCATACGTGACATTTAATGCTTGGCTATTCTTTGAATCCATAGGTTATATTCCAAGTTTTAGTAGTGATTTAAAGGGAAAAAGTGTATAAATTATAAATGACTTTAAGAAACTGGTAACAACTTTATCATTAAGTTGTGTCTTTAAGTCTTGTAGAGTTCTAATGTCATATCATCTTAAATCAAGAAACACCATTTTTTGTCTGTTGCTTTTTAAAGAACCTCTCAATGTCATTGGCTTTTGACTATCAATACCTTTGCTGACTACTGTTTGTCTCTATAAATTTGTTGAGTTCCTCTAGTAGATGAAATAAGCTACAAGATAGTCTACTCTACAATTTAGCATAGTTGAGTCTTCCAGGTCTAATAGATAAAAGAAGTTATGAAATAGAATTTAGAAGCATCTTTTATTTGTTGTCTGCATGTAAGTAGCCATTTTCATTTCCCATTCATGTTTATCACTTGTATTTAGTATATCTTGTTCAATAATTTAAGTTGCTTTTGCTATTGAATGAACAAGGTCCATGTTACTTCACTTATATTTTTTGTATTGTGGATAAGTTCTTTAGAATTTGAAAATGAGATAATTGGAAAAGAAAAGTGGTACAAAAAGTGTTAATGATTCATCTCCAATTCCACCAATTAGCACTCTCTTTCCATGTCATACTCAAAGTCCATCACAGCAAGGGACAAAAGTTTTTTCACAACCACAAGGACATGAAACTCCACCACAACAAGGGCAAGGACAACAACCTAAATCTGCACAAGCAGAGGTAAGGAATAAAAAATCTGCTAGACCCCCTTCTAATGTTTGGGAACATTTTATTAAGAAGGAATATGGTAGGGCTTATTGCAAGTATTGTAATGCATCATATGCAGTAGCTAGTTCTATGTATAGAACCTCTAACTTGAGAAGTCATATGTTCTAACAATGTAAGAAAAACCCATATAGGCAGGTTGATAAAAAGCAAAAGGCAATTGTTTTTGGAAGTGATAGTGAGAGTGACCCCAATAAAGTTAGTATGAAACTTGTTGATTTTAATCAAGAGCGGACTCTAATAGCACTTACAAAGATGATCATTATTGATGAACTTGCCTTTAAGTTTGTTGAAAATGAAGGGTTTAGGAAGTTCATGGAAGATGCTCAACCTAAATTTAAAATTCCTTCTCGTGTCACTATTGCTAGATATTGCATGCATGTGTTTAATGATGAAAAGGAGAAGTTGAAGCATGTGTTGTTTTCAAATAAGAAAATGGTTTCACTTAGTACAGATACTTGGACGTCAATTCAAAATATGAATTACATGTGTGTGACAGCTCATTGCATTGATGAAGGGTGGAATTGAATAAAAAAATATTGAAATTTTGTTTGATTTTTGACCACAAAGGTGAAACCATAGGGATAACCCTAGAGAATTGTTTAAAAGAATGGGGGATTTCAAATTTTTTTTGTCTAACAGTGGATTATGCAAGTGCTAATAACTTGGCTATTTCATATTTAGCTAGAGCATTTAGTGTTTGGAATGGGCATGCTTTATTGAATAGAGAGTTCATGCTCATACTATGTTCTGCTAATATTTTGAATTTAATTGTTAGTGATGGATTGAAAGAAACTAACCTATCCATTAGAAAAAGGAGAGGTGTGCTGAAGAAGTAAGTGTATCCACTAAGGTCATGTTAATACTTGATGTACCAACTATTAGTATGTAGGTGTCCTAGAGACAATTGATTTATCAGTTGAACACCTTATACTATTTATTATTTCATGATTAATAAGAGCAAACTTTATCTTTATCATATTTATGTCTCACCTATATTTATAGCAATATGCGTTTAAAGATAAAAGCCCTAGGAATAGAACAAGTGTACACTCAAGGATCTATGATAGGTATCATGATCATGAGGATTCGAGGACACTACATGTCTATTGCCTAAATCTTGTTACTAGTCTTGAATCATCAAGAAAGGGCATTGATGATCTTAATAAGACTAGTACTACATCTTCTACTTGTATAGAGATACAAGGTAGGGACCTCATGGAATGCAGGAATGGTGATGCCTTAGTTGATGTCATGGGTGGATCTATTGGGGAACAGATGGCACTGAACTAACCCGTTGAGAGACTCCACAAGGATTCTTTAAAATATCATTGGATTTGTAAAGTCTCTCATTGTTTGGTAGTACGGATCGTCCTAGACTTGAGAATGTCATTGAATACTGTGTCCTAAGGTTATACTTTGATTGTACGACTCTATCCGCCTGAAAATGGAGAAAACAGTGTACTCTTGGGTATAACATGAATACATGAGTATATATGGACATGTCGAAAGGACTCACAATCCCTTACGAGGGATTAGTTGTTCATAAGACCAATTTAGGGCTTGGATGACTTCTAGTTGGCTCGGGAATCTATGCATAGTAAGAGGAGTCATGATCTATCTTAGAGTCAATAGAAGAAGATTCCTAGTTCCTGTGAAAAGCTATATTTAGTCAATAAAGAGATATGATACTTTATCCTTGCTCTCGACTAAATGTGAATGACGATGTGAGGGATGATGGAGACACGGTATCCAAATTAGAAAGGTAAATCACTTGATCAACTCAATTAATTCTGGGGTCGCAGAGTATTGCTAGTGTCTTATGTGGTCATTAAATGATTGGGCCCATTAAAAGAGTTTAATTGGTCCAAGTTTATTTATGTCAGTGACTAATTGGACCTAATGGGTCACACACAAAGGTTATTCTTTGTTGCAAGTTATAGCGAGTTTGGGCCAATAATTAGTTATTGGGCTTTATCAAGACTATGAGTTAAATTGGGTTACAGTTGGACTTCAAGCCCACTTGAATCGTGCGCTCTATTTGGGGCATTAGTGGTGAAATTGGTTTCTCCACTAATGGGTCCAAATGTGTTGACAGGCCCGATAGGCCTTGGACCATGAATCCTAGCAACTTAAGGAGTTGACTTGACCAAAATAAGTTTTGGGCAAATTCGAAATTTGAATTTGAATTTTGAAATTTGAAATTTTGAATTTTGAATTCAAATTCAAATTCGAATTACAAATTAGGATAAGATTGAATTTATATTTGAGTTTAAATTTCAAATTTGAAATTTGAATTTGAATTTGAATTTGAAATTGAAATTTCAAATTAAATTTAAATTCTATAAGGTTAGGTTGTTGAGGATAATTTAAATTATCTAAATGAATTATCTAATAAAGATTGGATGAAGATTCTCTCAACAACATTGGTTGTTGAGGATAATTTATATTATCTAGATGAATTATCTAATAAAGATTGGATGAAGATTCTCTCAACAACATTGGTTGTTGAGAATAATTCATATTATCTAAATGAATTATCCAATAAAGGTTGGATGAAAATTCTCTCAACAACATTATCATTTGAATTCTGAATTCAAATAAGTTATTGTTGCAACAAACTTTAAAGGGAGGAGAATGAGAGAGGATGGTGGTTTTTGGAGAGAATCTTGCTAAATTCTTTTTTCAAATTTTCCCAACAACTTGGGCTGATTTGGAGTGAGAGGATAATGCAATGCAACAACCTCATCTCTTGATTCTAAATCAAGTTCTAGCTTTTCCTCTCCTTCATCTTCTCTCCTCTTTTGTTGCACCTTCACCTGACCTCAAGACACCATCGTAGTCTTGAGAAAAGAAACCAAATACTTGAAAGCCTCACACCTTGTATGCGCCTAGCAAGCCACCAAGGAGAAGGAGGAATCAAAGAGAAGAAGTTCTCACTTGCAAGAAGGAGATAACTGTGTGGATCACCATTAGAGGGCATCATCTTCTTTGAGCCTTCAAGTGATAAAGGTATTTCTAAAACCCAACATGTTTCAATGAGTAATTTCTAAGCACACACACATGAGGTGCATAGATGGTCTATGTTTTCGCATCAAAAATTTTGTTTTTACCCTCATGTGTTTTTCGAACTTTCACCAACTAGGTGGAACTCTACTTATTTGATGTTAGGTGTTGCTAAAAAATATGAACATGCATTTTATCATTATGAGTATGTTGAGGCTTCATATGTGTTAAATCTCATATCAAGTGACTCAAATAGTTCTTCAAGTGAATAAGAAGAGGAACTTACACTTGTAGAGGCCGAAGAGGGTGATCTCTTGATGATAAGGAAAATGGTGAGTAATTTTTGTCTAGAAAAAGAGGAAAATCAAAGAGAAAATATTTTCCACACAAGTTTTTTAGTTGAAAAGAAAGTATGCTCACTTATCATTGATGGAGGAAGCTACACCAATGTGGCTAGTACAAGGCTTGTTGAGAAGTTGCACTTGCCAACCACAAAGCATCCAAAGCCATACAAGCTACAATGGCTTAGTGAAAGTGGAGAAGTTGTGGTAAATTCTCAAGTGCTCATTCCTTTTTCTATTAATGCTTATAATGATGAAGTTCTTTGTGATATTGTACCTATGGAGGCTGGTCATATCCTTCTTGGTAGACCATGGCAATATGATAGAAAAGTGATACACAATGGAATGGAGAACACTTTTGAGTTTGAGCACTTAGGCAAGAAAATTATTTTGAGGCCTTTGACTCCTAGACAAGTGCGTGAGGATCAAATAAAGATGAAAGAAAAGAGAATTGAGGAGCTGAAAAAAATATTGTACTTAAAACAAATCCTGCACAAAAAAGTGCAAAGAAAGTGAGCTTCCAAAGAGAAAAACTAGTGAGAAGAAAAGAAAAGTGGAAGAAAATGAGAGCAAAAAAATTCATGAGATTAAAGAGAGTTTGTTCTTGAGAGGAAAAGAAGTCAAGAAAGTGTTATTAGCAAGACAACCTCTTCATTATATGATTTCTAACTCTCTTTGTTTACATGTTGAAAAGGAAAAGAAACTATGTGTTCCTAAAAGCTCTTTGAGAGAACTTTTCATGAGGAAAGCTCATGAGAACAATTTCATGGGACACTTTGGTGTAGGTAAAACTTTGGCTATTTTACATAAACCTTTCTATTGGCCAAAGATGAGGCATGATGTGCATAAGCTTGTATCTCAATGTATTACTTGTCATAAAGCTAAATCTAGATTAATGCCTCATGATTTATATACACCTTTGCCTATTCCTAACTCCCCTTGGGTTGACATTTCTATGGAGTTTGTGTTTGGTCTTCAAAGATCCAAGAAGGAAAAGGATTCTATCTTCGTTGTTGTTGATTGGTTCTCAAACATGGCACACTTCATTCCTTGTCACAAGAGTGATGATGCTTGTGAAGTAGTCAATCTCTTCTTCAAGGAAGTGGTGAGACTTCCTCCATGGAAGCAAAAGAGATACAAACACAAGTGGAAAAGCTACATCATCAACAACAACGCTTACAAACTTTAGTTGCCAAGTGAGTATGGTATGAGTAATACTTTCATTGTTTATGATCTTTCTTTGTATGATGTAGGTACAAGTGAGGAATCAAACTTGAGGTCAAGTTTTTCTCAAGAAGGAGGGGATGATGGAGGTCCATTGCAAGCTAAAAGTCTAGAAGGAGAGCTTGAAGCACTTCCTTTGGTGAGCTTTAAAGGACCCAATCAAGAGCTAGAACCCAAGTACTTCAAGATCACATCAAGGTAACTTGGACAAGCAAGAGAAGCACACCAACTTAAGGATAAAAAGGGCTGGATTTTAATGTCTCAAGTTCAATTTAATTCCAATTAAATTCAGCACTTGTTAGAAGCAAAAGTAGAAACAATAAAAAAAATGGCTTTTTAGTGCAATTGTGTGAAGAGGTGTAGGTGCACTTGTGTGTAATTTGTGTAGCAACTTAGTAAATTAGTTGGCTGCACTTAGAAGCTAAAATACTGCACCATTTCACAAATTTGGGACAGCCAAGGGTCACTTAGGGAAGCTTGCACCACAAGCTTCATTAAGCTTGCCTTAGGTTCCTTTAGTGTGCACTACAAGCTTCATTTCAATTTGCATTTCCCTTGCATTTCACTTGTAATTTCGTGGGCTATATATGGCTGCCCAAAAATGATTGTAAAAGAAACTTTTGTTCATGAATAAAAATCTGAAATTTGTGTGAGAGTTTCTCTCTTTTTCTTGTGCAAGAACTTCTTGAGTCTTATCAATGGCTTCTCAATGCTGTTGTAGTGATTCTTCCTAGACTTTTGGAGAGCTTCTCCATGGTGTCTTCCATCTTCATCTCTAAGCTTTCTTCCATCTTCCATTGCTGCCATTAAAGCTTCCAAACAGCCACATGTTTCATGTTAAATTTTGGACAGCTTGTGTGTTCTTGAAGTTTGCTTGAAGATTAGGTTTCATTGCAAGGTAGATTTGGGAAAATTAATGGCTAATGGTTCAGAAATACATCAATGGGTGAAGTCTTATATGTTGGCCTATTTGGAAGTGAACAACCTAGAATCAAATCAATTTGGTGCTCTATGCCTCTTAATGGAGGCAAGCCATGAGGTACTTCTTTTGGAAAAACATCTTCATATTCCTCCAAAAGAACTTGCTTAGCTTTGGACAATTTTTCTCCTTCCTTTTCAACATGTAAAGAAAGAAAGTTAGGAATCATATAATAAAGAGTTTGTTTTCCAATAACACTCTCTTGATTTCCTTTTCACTCAAGAACAAACTCTCTTTAATCTGATAAATTTTTTTGCTCTCATTTTCTTTCTCTTTCTTTTTCTTCTCACTAGTTTTTCTCTTTGGTAGCTCACTTTCTTTGCCTTTTTTTGTGCAGTATCTTTTTTCAACTCATGAATTGTCTTTTCTTTCATCCTCACTTGATCCTCACACACTTTTCTAGAAGTCAAAGGCCTCAAAATAATTTTTTTGCCTAAGTGCTCAAACTCAATTCTCCATTCCATTGTGTATCACTTTTCTATCATATTTCCAAGGCCTTCCAAGAAGAATATGTCCAGCCTCCATTGGTACAATATCACAAAGAACTTTATCATTATAAAAATTAATAGAAAAAGGAATGAGCACTTGAGAATTTATCACTACTTCTCCACTTTCACTAAGCTATTGGAGCTTGTATGGCTTTGGATGCTTTGTGGTTGGCAAGTGTAACTTCTCAACAAGCCTTGTACTAGCCACATTCGTGCAGCTACCTCCATCAATTATAAGTGAGCATACTTTCTTTTCAACTAAACATCTAGTGTGAAAAATATTTTCTCTTTGAGTCTCCTCTTTTTCTAGACAAAATTTGCTCAACATTCTCCTTACCATCAAGAGATCACCTTCTTCAGCCTCCACAAGTGTAAGTTCTTCTTCTTCTTCACTTGAAGAACTATTTGAGTCACTTGAAGACTCACTCTTGATGCCTCCATCCTCAAGAAAAATCATTGTTCTCTTGTTGGGACAACGAGAAGCAATGTGACCCTTACCAAGACACTTAAAACATCTGATATTACTTGATCTTGTTAGAGTTGGTTCCATAATTTTTTTGCTTGAGTTCTCCACCTTTTCTTTATTTTTCACTTGAGAAACCTCCCTTTTAGGCTTGTCTTTCCAACTGGAAACTGCAGCCCCCTTGGTCTTGGAAGCTTTTCTCCTTTTTAGTTGTTGCTCCACCCTTTGAGCTTTGTGAACTAGCTCCTCTATTGTTGCATAAGAATGTAGCTCCATCACTTCTTGAATTTCTCTATTCAAGCCATGAAGGAACCTAACCATGGTTTCTTCTTGGACCTCCACAATTTCAGCCCTCATCATCATCAATTACATCTATTTATAGTAGTCATCAACACTCTTGTAGCCTTGGAATAATCTTTGGAGCTTGTTGTGGACTTCTCTTGCATAATAAGTGGGAACAAATCTTTCTCTCAAGCATATTTTCAAGTCATTCCAGCCATGTATTCTTTCTCTTCTCAACCTCTCTATGTCCATTAGAACTTGGTTCCACCACACCAAAGCATAGCCACCAAATTCTAGAGTTGCTAAAATCACTTTCTTTTCTTTATCAAATTGTTGGCATGAAAAAATTTGCTCTACTTTCATCTCCCACTCAAAGTAAACTTCATGAGTATTATCACCATAGAATTTTGGAAATTTTATTTTCACTCCACTCAATCATTCATTCCTCCCATCTCTATCTTCTCTTCTCAACCTTGAATCTTCCTCATCTCTATTTTGCCTCCTAGGATTGTGTCTCCTATTATTTTCTCTCCTATCCTCCCTCTCACTCCTCTCCTCATTATAATTTCCTCCATGAGAAGAAGCATACTCACTTACCCTCCTATTGCCATGAGCCTCTCCATCCAGACTACCATTTGGACTACCCCTTCTTTGAGTCTTCTTTGTAACTCCTCAAATTTTGCATCCATTTTGCTTTGTAAACCTTCCATTTGTTTTGAAATGGCATTCATCAACCTAGAGGTCTTAGGTGACAAAGCTTCTTCTCCACTTGAGTTCATCCTTCAAAACAAATGGTTAGCAAAAACACAAGTATATATGGAAATTCTCACCACTCTCTAAGTGTTTGCCACTCACACTCATGTTTGCACACTTTATCTTGGCTTTTTCTTTGATGTTCTCTCTTTCCTTTTTCCACTCTAGCTTCTCTTTAGTTCTTAAGCAACACTCTCAATCCAATCAAGCTTCTTTACTATTGTGAAATAGGAAACAATTCTAGACTAGACTCAAGAGTCCAAAGAACAAGAAAACTCTAAGACAAAACCTTGGAATTTTTAAGAAACAAGCAACAAAAGAAAAATTTTGGAAAAGCACAAACTCAAAGTGGAATTCAATGAGACAACTCAAGGATAATGGTTGCACCAAACTGCACAAGGAGGATATGTCAATCAAATTCAATTGTTAGAAGCCAAATTTCACAAAGATTGCATGTCATACAAGTTCACTTAGTTTTGTGGTTCTTGCATGAAGCCATTGATAAGAAACAAGAGGTTCTTGCACAAGAACAAGAGAGAAAACTCTCACACAAATTCTTATTTGCATTCAAATGAATAAAAGTTATTTACAATTAGTTTTTGGGCATCTTATATAGGCCACAAAATCACAAGCTAAATGTACATGAAATGAAGCTTGTAATGCAAACTTAATGGACCTCCATCAAGATTGGCTTTAAATACTACTAATATTGGGTCTCCAAGTGTTGAAACTGCAAGTGCTGGAACTTCTTAATCTATTACTTTCAAGTATATTGTTATTTGTTTCACCTTTTTTTTCATATTTTGTTTACCATGTTTATAATATTAATGAATCATATTTTGTTCATTTGTTTGTTTCAGCAAATCTGGTTGCAACAAATTTGGCTATAGCAAAGCTTAGTTTGTAAGAAATAGTTATGATTCAAACTATTATAGTAAATCTTGTTCAAGAATCTTTTGTTTTAATTTATATTATAAGTCTATTTTAAAATATTATGTTGATGGTATTAAATGAATCAATTTTACTAAGTTCATACATTTGATAATATTGTGTTAATTGTATTGGATATTTGAAAGAATCATGATATAAAATAGTAGTTCTAAGAGAAAAAAATTAAATGGGTAACTCGTTGGCCCGAACCGTTCATGAATAGGTTGGGTTGGGTTGGGTTTCAAAAAAAAATTCTGAAAATCGAACCGAACAGAACCGATCAAATTTGATTTGATTGGGTACTAAATTTGGCCAAAACCGATCCGAACCGACTCGCGAACACCCCTAATTGTTGAAGAGAAGGGGGGCAAGTACCCTCTTAAAATTTGAGGTAAAATTACTAAAATACCTTTCTCTTTAAAAATTAACATATGGCCTAGCCAGTGCATCCCTTACTGCCTTTCCTCTCTCCTCCCATTCTCCAATCTCCATCTCAGTCCTTATCTTTTCTCATTCCCCCCTTCTCCGAGTCCGAGACTCCAACGTAGTCCCGCAACTTTTCACGGTCAGTGGTGGCTAGACTCCGACACAGACACACAATCTGAGACTCCATCCATAGGGTTCAGTCTTTGTCCTTAGCAGATACAAGAGGGAAACATAGGATACATGCTGAACTCGAACACTTGGAGCAAGAAGCACGATTCTTAGAGATACATACTCTTTTTTTTTCTTCTCTTCAAAATCATCATTATATATATCTTGGGTTTTTGTTTATTTGTGGGGTGGTGATTTTTTTTCTCCATTTGTTTGTTTGTTCTGTTTGTGTATCATTTTTTTGTATTGGCCTTTTGTTTTGCTTTTTGATTGGTGTACTTTTTTTTTGTTCTTCTCAACGAGAGATGGTAAAATGAGTTTGGGAAAGGTTTTAATTTTTCTTTGTAGGTGTGTCGATATTATCAGAGACAAATTCTATTCTAAACCTGATGTCGTTGCCTACAAATTAACAAAAAAAAACTATAAATTATTTGGTTGATTGCTGGGATATTCTACAATTCTTCTGTTAGCTTGATTTATGAGTTTTGTTTGTGGAAACACTATTTAAGAAATTAATGTTTAGATTGGAGAAGTACAGTACATGCTATTGTGGTCCATGATTCTCAACCATAGGGTGGCCTCATGATCTGGAATATGTTATCAAGTCCTTACCTGGTTAAGATTATTTGGTATTTATCATGTGGCCCACTTCATCCAAGGAGAGGATAAAAAGAAGCAACCATTAATTTCTTAGATATATAGGTTTATATTTTTGTAAATGCTTTAAGTGGTCTTGATAATCGATGTCGTATCGCTTCAAAAAAATTAAAATACACTAATTTTGTAGCACAGGATTAACCTAAGTCGACTCAGAGACACAATCAGTATGGTTCCAACTTCAATTCACTGTCAATATTAGGGGGATTTTTATCGAACAGTTTGCATGGGATAAATAAAAATTGCAAAAACACAAACTACAATTAAATAAACTAACAGAATTGATTAAAGGTAATGCAAAATAGATTAAAGAACATCAATCTAATTCACCAAACCAATGCGAATTATCATAGTTCTCAGATAATGATCTTGTTACGAAAGTTCATTCAATTTCATTAGAAGCAGTTCAATTGAATTAACCCCTAAATTAATTGAAACCACAAACCTAATTGAAATATCATCCAAATAATTTGTGATTAAAAGTCAAAATTAGGAAATGAATCCATAATCTAATCCATTTTCAATCCTAAACACATTCATAATCATGAAAATCGAATAGAAGATTGAAGAAGATAGTGAACATTCATACAAAAATTGAAATACCAAACTAGAACTTAAATTGTCCTTGCTTGGGTTAGATCCTTAGATTGATTAATTGTTTAGCCTTCCATGATCATCATCAATGGAAGCCCCACAAAATTAGTGCAAGAAAATGAAAGAACAGAAATGAAGTGAAGAACAATGAAGAACAGTTGAAAGAAAATAAGAGAAAGAGTTTTAATTCTAAAAACTTCTAAAAGTCACTACAAAATATGTTTTTTACTAAAATGAAGTGTGTCCATCCAAATAACTAAAATCACTAAAATATAGTGACTGAGTCAGTAAGAAATGATGAGTCATAATTAAGTCCAACTAATCTAACTAATTACTAATTACTAATTACACCAATTTCGCAGTCCAAAATTTAAGTGCAGTCATTCTGACTTCCAAGCCTAAAATAACCCTCAAAATGACAGAATTGGCCTCGTCTTATCTCTGACAAAATTGTAGATCTTTTTCTTATCTTTCTAGGACTACTCATATGCTCCATTTGGAGTTCTATAGAGCTCTCTAGGTCCTACACAAGGAAGATAGTCAAGTAAGCAAAAACTCCGAAAATAAGCAACAATCATCAATTAAGCTCACTTGTTTACCTAAGGCAAAAACTGAATTAGAATGAGAAAATAAAAGTCCAAGAGAATTCAAATAAGCTAAGAAGAATAGAAAAATATTAAACTAAACATACTCAATCAGGCCTAGGCCAACTATGTAGATTTGTTCTAAGTGGGTTGCACTGTTGAACAAGGAGGATCAATTTTTTTTTACTACATACCTATAAAACTGCTTCCTTCTCTGTTTATTATATATCCCTCATAGTTGGCATAAGCTCATTCTTAGGAGTCTTGTATTGGTTTGATTATTTTCCCTCTGTATCTTTGTCTTTAGGGATATTTTGAAGTATGCCCATTTTGCTTTGTATTCGAATTATACTGAGATAATATTTGTATTTGAACTTATTGAGTGCTCACCCTTCATTGAATTCCTGGATCCGTCACTGATGATAAATACTGTTATCTTTTATTGACAAAAACCTAACACGAGAAATTGTTGTAAAAACTACTTTAATTCAAACAAAGGGACTAAAGACCAATGATAGATAAGAAAAATAGAGTTTCTAGGTACATACGCTATAAACAAGCCATTTACAATATAACAACCTATAATTTTCTGTGTAATTAATTGTGGTAAGATTTAACTAACTCTTCCTTCATCCCGTATTTATTTGGGTTATGTTACACACTATAGATGTATAGTACTTCACTTAGAACTTTGTTTTTAAGCATATATATACAAGGGATGATTTCACTTGAATAAAGTTGCTTTTTAGTTAATTACCCAAAAGAAAGTTTTTCTTTTGAGTGTAGTAACTATACATAGAAAAGTTGAAAGATAGAAATCTAAAAATTGAAGGGTTATGCATCACAAAAGTTATGTGACTTGTGTCTCAAAATTATTTTGTATCAGATCTGCTATCACAATTGAAGGGTTCCTAAATTTTTTTCTTGTCTTAAATTTTTTTTTGCAGACAAGTATTTGTGAAGGTTTGAACCAGGTGGTTCTGTGGAAGACTAAAAACCTGAAGAAGAAAAATAGGAGTGGACTTATGCTCTAATTTGATTTTCCTAGACAACATCGTCTGGACAAAAATCAATTATCTAGGAAGCTATCCACTGAATATGTACCATATTCTTTTACTTAATGAGATGACAATGATATCTTAATTATAGAAGGGGTGGCAGACAAAAAACATGTTTCTTTTGTTGTGCTGCTATGCTACACAAGTGTAAATCTTTGGGTTAACTAGTCTATTAAGTCATTTCGTAACTTTGAAATCACAAACTTAATCATTTGTTGATTTTGGGATTCTGTAGTATTATGCTACTTCGCATGTACAATTGGAACAATTGGCTAAAGAAAGGACACTGGGAGGCTTACCAAGGTATTGTCTGTCTCTTTATTTACCATCTAATACACATAGGTGTCATGGAATTATAATTGAAACTACATATAAATTCAATGTTTATAAATCACAACACAATCATCAGTTAATTTTTATTATTTGAGATCTTCCCTTAATTTTACTAATATATATCTTAAGTGGCAGAGGTGGATCATCATAGGTGGCTGCCCCAAAAGTTTAAAAGTTCCATATATAGAAATGTAAAAGAAAAATTAGATATGCTTTCCCTAAAAATTAGACATACTTAATACTATTAAGTATTAAGTATTAAGTGGGGTGGGATTTTCTTTCTAAGTGGGGCATTGATTTGGATTTGAACAAATGAATGTTAGAAATTAATACTTAGTACTTACTGAAATTTAGGAATCAAATGGAAAAAAAAAAAGGAGAAGAGTGATGTCATAATATAAATAATAATCTAATACTTTTATTTATTGTAATATTCTAAGTCAAGAACTAGCATAGACTATAGAGCAATTGGTCTCAGGCCAAAATCATACATAACATAATAGGAGTACTACCACCCTAAATATCCTTATATTCAAACAATACAAATAGGTCCAGACTAAGTAATATAACAATTGATTTAATGCTATTATTCACACTGAGAATTCCTGAAAATAATAATTACTCACATTGTACATAAGTTTTACTTTCACGCCTTGTAATTCCTCGATAAAATCTTGGATTTGTAGAAATAATTATATTATATTTCTTTGAAGTAAACTGACATGATTATTTGTTCATCTTCTACCTCCCCTTGTCCATTATGTTCTCCTCTATAGCTTATAAATTAACATTGTTATATTCCCCATACTTCTTATGTGTTTCTCTACCATATGTATGTGCACTCATTTGTGTGTATACATGCTCTATTCTGGTTATGTGGAATTTCAAAGGTTGTGTTGAATGATTATTCAGAGAAAATTGAAGCCATCTCTTCCAAATTGGTTAAACATGTGGTATGTATTTATGAATTAATATATCCTGGAGCGATGTTTAAGTGTAAAACAGATCTTTACGGCCTCTGACTAAACATTTAAGGTTTCATTATCTAGTCCAATCCTATCTAATCTATACAATTCATGAAATGCAAATTACACACTTTATAAAAATAAAAAACTTGTACTAAATCTGATTTAGAAAGATATGTCAGTCCTATAAACTTAAGGGTATGCGTCTGCTTAGTTAAGGTTAAGTAGGTAGATAGTGGCCACGTGAAAATTATATGTTGGATAACACTATAGGAAGAGTCTTCTATCAGGCTAGGAGAAACGAGATGGGGAAGAATTTTCTAAACAACAATCATCTTCATCCTTATCCAATTTTTTCTAGGGAATGTAACAGAGCTAGTAAAGCCCTCACATCATACATGACCTGCAACAGTGTGTCAACGAGTTGGGAAGAGCAGCTCTCAATCCTGTGCCACCAGCATCAACGACAACAGTGTTTTTTTTAAATTTATTGATTTTACATCTATCACTATTAGTGTATTCTCTTTTCCTAACATTTCATAACTTCATTTAAACGTGGGTCAAGCATCTGAATCCTACAAATAAATTTCCAGTTACCATCGTCCACAGTAACTCGTTGGAGCACCCACCACGCTTGAACATGCAAAGCGGACTCGAAAGCACCTCTTATATTGGGACGTCATGTCCACCACATCCTCAAACCGGGCCCCTCTTCTTGTTAGGGGTTTACTAAATACACTATATAAATTTCTAATACATTATACGTGAACAGTACATGGATGAAAATGTCCTTTGTGATTTGAAGGTTACAGATTCCGTAACTTTCATGTTATTAATGCGGCACTCCAACCAACTGAGCTAATACATCAATTATGTTAAAAAATAATTAATGTTAATACATATAATACTAAATTTTTTAATGTATATTTAATACACATATCTAAATCTTTAATTGTGTAGTTTATCTAATTTCTTTATCTTTTCTTATTTCAGATTCTTATTTTATTAATTAGGGATATTATGTTCATTTTATCAATTAGGATAATTGTTAGTTATGATCCTATCAAATAGGATTCTCTTTTATTTTAATTTTATCAATTAAATTAATTATATATAACTCATTAATTGATAAAATTAAAATAAAAGAGAATCCTATTTGATAGGATCATAACTAACAATTATCCTAATTGATAAAATGAACATAATATCCCTAATTAATAAAATAAGAATCTGAAATAAGAAAAGATAAAGAAATTAGATAAACTAAACAATTAAAGATTTAGATATGTGTATTAAATATACATTAAAAAATTTAGTATTATATGTATCAACATTAATTACTTTTTAACATAATTGATGTATTAGCTCAGTTGATTGGAGTCCCACATTAATAACATGAAGGTCACAGGTTCGAGACCTGCATGCGCCATTATTTTAAGTTATTTGAAAAAATATATTTTAACTTAAAAAAAACTACTTACGGATTGGGCAATCCGTAAGATTCTTACGAATTCGACAATCTGTAATCCGTATTCAAATCACGAAGGGCATTTTCGTCCGCGCACTGTTCACATATAGTGTAGTAGAAATTTATATAGTGTATTTAGTAAACCCCTTCTTGTTAAGCCAGGTGTGAACAACAAGGCCCATTCCTTATTGGGCCACATCTGAACACTTCTATAAAAAAATTTCTATACGTTGAAAGTATTGTTGTTTTCTGCACATCCTAAATTACTTCCTGTATTCTTTCTTTTTTGGAATGATTTTTTGACCTTTCAGATTGATCATTTCGAAAGGCAAAAAGAAAGTGCATTTTGAAATGTAATTTTATATTCTAGATTAGTCATTCAGAAAAGAAAAAAGGGAGTGTAGGAAACAACTGAAAAATACAGGAAGCAATAGCATGAAAATACATGGTAAAAACTTTTGGGAAACCCCACACGGCCATACCTCCCTTGTAGTTTTAGCACGGGGTTGAAGCAAGATGAGACTTGGACTATCCTTTGCATAACGACATCTTGAACAGCCAAAGAAACATTCCATATGGATTTGTTTAAAAGCTTTTTCTACCAACATATATGCATGATTCTAGGAGTGAACTTCCTACTTCCATTCCTTACCATATATTTTTAGGTGATATCTTTCAAGGAAGAATCTCCGCTCTATAGAACCAATCACGTTATCAGGTCAATAAAAAAAATTGCAGTGTTAGAGTTTAAGCACACAATCTTAAAATGAAATCAGCAGAAGCATAATAAAAGAAAGAAACACAAGAGCATTTACTTGGTTCAGTAACTAAGGGAAAACCTAGTTACCTACATCCAAGGGAGCAAGGGAGTTGTAATCCCTTACACTTGCACAAGACAATAAGAAGAGTTGCAAGAGTATATCACTCAGTTATATGGCTAGCTTCTCAACAACAGTAAAGCAAGATCTCAAAATTACAAGAAAGAAAACGAAGATTTGCATGGAACAAGAAACCCTATTACAACAGTGTTTGGCCAGAAACACACAAATCTTCTTAGAGCTCTCTCTCTTAGGTCCTTTCCGTGAGTACACCTCAAGAACTCCAAGGAACTCAAAAGAAGAAGGAATCTTCACCTGCAATACAAGACCAGAAGAATAACAAAGACCTACACAACCATTAACCACCACTGTTAACGAAAAAAGCTCAAGGTATCTTGAGAATACAAGAAACCCTACCAGAGCTAGGTCACAGACAACAGAAAAACGAGAAGAAGAGAAAGCGCTGAAACTTCGAGAAAGAGAATAAGAAAAGTCAAAAAACGAAAAATTGAAAAACGTACCAAGACTCTTATGTGCATTCCATATATATATATATATATCAAAACGCATCGCTTTAGGTAATGGATCATCCGGATGCTTTTTGGGCTTCACATACTCAATAGAGAGATTATCCGTGTGGTTGACCTAATTTTACTTTATGTATATGAAAGGAATTATTTAAAAAAAATAGTTAAAGAAAGAAATTTACTCAAAGAGAAATAAAAAAATAGAAATAATCCTTATAAAAACTTTTATGACTGGCCTACAAATTATTTTTCCTGACATTTACAGCTTTTCTGTTTAAGGATGTAAACAATTTTTTTTTCTTTTCAATAAAATTGCTTTGAGAAGCCAATTCTTTTCACTTTGCAGGAAAAGAATGACAAAGCAAACAGGCAGTTGGCATTTTTCTTTACTATTTTTTGCTATTAATTGATACACAGGTCATAGGGTCTAAGTTAAGTTTGTTAATAAATATATGTTTTATGAATTGAGGCGTACTTATAAAATACGTAATTTGTTGTAAATTGTGAATCTCATATACATAATTATTTCTATTTTTTTAAGTATTTGTCGAGATGTGTGAAATACAAAATAAATTCTGTTTGCATAACTATTTATCGTATAAGTTTATTATAAACTAGAGAACAACCTGTGTTTCGCACAGTGGAAAAAACAAAAAAAAAAAAGGAAAGAAAAAAAAAGTGTTTGAGAAAAATGAAAAAAAAAGGATCTCATTGCACCCGTAATAGACACTTGACAAAACAAGTTGGTTTAGATTATTTTGTTGGAGCTCTTTTATTGTTTTGGGTTGGATATAGTTTCAACTTTCAAGTTTATTTTTGCGATTGATTCGTGTCTCACTGATATAAATATCTCCACTATTTCATCCCCTTTGTCATTTCTAACATATTCAAAGAGTGCATTTTAAAAATGTGTAATGATGATAATATAATAATTAAAAATTAATTATTTGAAATTTTGTAAAATTCTTTTTTTCTTGAAGTCTTTATTAGCAATTATTACATTTTTAGGTATGGTTTTGACTTCGAAGGGTACAGAACATGATTTCAATGTTTAAAAGGTGTCAATGGAGATTTTTTCTAGGATAATCTCTGGGTTATATTTTAGACTGACACGTGAAACAGAAAACTCGCATAAATGTATATGTACTTTAAATTAGGCATGTTTATTAGCACGAACGTTGTCTCGTAATTTCAATTTGTGATATTTATCATCTTCTGACGTCAGCATGATGAATTCTAATTATTTGTAAGTCCGGATTAATGTAAATATTTTTTTTAATCAAGTCAAAATTTTAAACTATAAACTAAAATACTTAATATTGTATAAAAAAGAAAGGTTAGAAGAATAAGTTATAACTAGTTGGTTACCTACCAACAAGTCATGGTCTAATTGATTCTGGACTCGGTATTTATAGGTAAGATGTATTTATAAGTAAGATTTTGAGTTTCAGTCTTGTGGATAAAAATAAATAGATGAAATGAGAAATCTCATTAAAAATAATCAATTAAGTTCTCATTAAATATTAAATCGAAAGTGATTGTTTTTATATATAATTTATATTCAGTAGCAATTAAATCAAAAACAGAAGTTTATAATCAATTCAAAATTCATTATACTCAAAATCAATTTAATCAGTATGTTCATTAATTTAAAAATTATAAATTTTGACGCAAAGAAGCTTTAATGTTTTTATTGTCAATGTTGTTACCTAAAATTAATCAAATTTAATTAACATAATTAATCATTGGTTTCATTATTTCTTATTAGGCTTAAATGTAACTATGGTTCTCCTATTTTGTTTGATATGCAATTTTGGTCTCTCCATTTTAAAATTGAGATATTTGGTCCTTCTACTTTAAAAAACTTGTGATTTGACCTTCAAAAGAGATGGCTCAGACAGATTAGCAATACTGAGCATTTAAATACTTCAATGGCTCATTTTCGAACTAGTTGTGTTAAGCTATAACTAGCCTTCTATTACCTTATTTCTCCAAATTTATGAATCCATAATTGTTGCCATTAAGTCTTTGCACCAAAGATCTTACCATTTTCAAAGTAAATGGAGTTAGATCTGTTAGATATAGGAGGAGCTTGAAGAGGATCAAGATGCTGAGACTCTTAGTCTTGGATAAGTTTTAGCTTTTACATGTCATTCAATTGAGGACAAATGTAATCCTTAGACATCTAAGTATTTCATCCTATGATCCATTGCATTGCATAAACATCATTCATTGGCTTGCATTCATGGTTTTCATAAAAGCACATGTTTTGTGAAAAAGCTCTAAGTTTTCATGATTGCATAAAAGTCACGTGTTCAAGGATTAAGTTTTGGAAAAACTATTTCGCATTGCTTTAATTGTTTACCAGTATATGGTAATCTATTACTTAAGCCTTGATGAACACTTTAATCGATTACAATAATAATGTAATTGATTACACTATACAATCACATAATAAATCTTCCTGTAATAATCGATTATACTGTACAATCACAGAACAAAGCACTCACGGATTACTTGACTCACAAACAACTGAAACTCATCTTTGGAGCAAACTAGAATAGCAATGGCGGGAGGTATTTATGATTTTAATTTTTTTCGCACTTGATCTAATTGCTTCGATTGTTTGTGTATGAACATGATTAGATCATAAAATATATTTTAGACCTTACATTTTGTACTATAAATCTATGATGATGTAACCTGAGAGCTTACGCTAATGCAAAAAAGAAATCTTAGAATAGCTTTTTAGAACGATTATATAAGTACCATTCTAAAAAAATGTGATGACATTTTCGTAATAAAACTTTGTTTTTAGGACTGTTGTAAGGAGTCATTCTTAAAAGTTCCTATTAGAATGGTTATAAGATAAATCGTTCTAAAATGTTACGTTTTAGAATGCTTATATGTTAAACATTTTAAAAGGTTACATTTTTAGAATGGTTATATGTCAACTCATTCTGAAAACTTTTGTGGTAGTCAACCTGTTCTAGGAACCCCAATACATACATTCACTCTTCCTCACGCTCTACTCTCATTCATACTTCCTCTTTAATCGATGCCACTGAGACACGAAGAGGAACTCCCTCGTGTTCTACTCTCACTCACTCTCCTTGAATTGTCTCCGCTGAGACATGAAGAGGAACTCCCTAGCGATGCCATCCTCGTCGCTGTGATAGAGTGTCGTTCACAACTGTTTGCACTTGTTCTTCCTCGCCACTACCACTGTCGTTTGCGCTTGTTCTTCTGTCTCTGCAATGGATCTTGTAACACCCTTCGTTACAATAACAACCCTTAATAAAAATATTTTTTAAAACGTCCACAAAATAAGAATTTAGAAATTACAATGGTTTGAAATACTTCAAATATTATAAATAAATGAGTTCTTACATAAATAAACAATTTTTTTATTCTCAAATGTGGACTTCTTCAAAGTTTAACTAATAATGAACTAGGTCTTTAATTCTCCTCCATCTCAAAAGTTTCTTACTCAAACTCTGAAAACAACACTTTTAATAAGATAATAATTTCATTGAATAAAATAAGTTCTAAAAGAGTTTGTAAATAGTGTTGTTCTAAGATGGCACAATAACTGGAAAATCCAATCATGACATCCGCAGAATTAAATTAAAAATAACATATACATACTAATTAAACAACCACAAATTATTCACAAAGAGAAATAACATATTAGTAAATAAACATCAATACTTCACTGCATTCAATTCTTGAACAGACAAACACACAAATTATCACAACACAACTCAGTGATTCCTAGAATCACTAGACTCAACTCTTTGGTTCTCAAAACCAGTATAAATCTCAAATTTTTCAAAGGGTCAATGAGTTCATATCCATGTAATGACGTCCCACTATCTTCCCCATCATAGATGGAGGTATCTAGAATCTCTTCCCCGTCCCAGATGGAGGTATTTATTGTAAATCTCATTCTCATCTTAGATGGAGGTATCTATTATAAATCTGATCATCATTCCAGATGGAGGTATCTCATATTAATTTCTCAAAATAGAATGTACATCGTCATCCCTTCCTAGAAAGGTTATCGCTAACTCGCAGATAATTGAAAAACATCATTCCAAATAACTATTGAATAAATTCTCTAATTCCATGCACCTAACAATAATTTGCAATAGCATACCCAAAACATTATAACATCATAGAAATCAATTATTAACATAAACCAATATTATAGCTAATTATAAAGCACCTTCATGTAAACAAACTCTTTTGTGTCAGAATTATATGGACTAAAAGTATCTATATGTAATGTAAGGTATACATATTTTAATAAAAGCAACACACGGACCAGGGAACAACATCAATGTATATTTCATCAAGGCATAAATCAGGGAACTGAATAAAGTAGAATTAATACCATGTATACACGAAACAACAACACCAAATGTAATGCATATATACAAACAATTTCATCCAACTAGAAATCACACTCAATACATATAAGCAATCAAGATTTATTCAATTAATTTCACTAACCACAAACTCTTCTTTATCTAGGATCCAAAAATCATATCTATCAAAAGCGTACCATGAAGGTTTTAAAAAAGTTGTTTTACTCACTTCTTGAAGCATATAGTAATTCATACGTTCTTCGTTTATTATTACCCTTCTCCATTTAGTGGGTTAGTCAACAAGATTCTCTTTGTCTCTTTATTCTTCTCAATTTTATATTATCTACTAATTTCATATTTTCTTAGAGAGACTGTTTATAAAATTTTAGGAGAAGAGAATAGTTTATTTTTATATAAGTACAAGAGTATATGATTTAAGATTGGGCCACATGAGATATACTCTCGATAGATTTGACTAATCAAATATTTCTTTATCTTTTTCTACTCTCATATCTAGATATATCTAATTATTAACATTATCTAATATTTTATTTTCCTTCAAGACATATTAAGATAAAACATGATAAGATTTAAATTGTTATCAATTATCACGAATTCAAATGTAACAAATATCTTATCCAAACTAGATATACAATATTATATAATTACTATGCAACATCGAGACAAATGACACCAAAATGAAAGAGATTCAGAGGCTATATATATATATATATATATATATATATATAGAGAGAGAGAGAGAGAGAGAGAGAGAGAGACTGGACACTTAAGAATGACTTAAAAGAATTAATTGATACTATCTATATTAACAAAATGTATAAATTTTTTGGTAGCCTATAACATAAAAATTTCAAGAGTTAAATGTGTTTGACTTGAAGCAATCATGAGATGAGTGACCTTTTGATAAGTTTTCCAAAAAGTTTATGAGTAAGGATAAAGTACACTAAAAAATTTTGTATTGGTTTGTAAGGATAGTTAATGATCCTAAAGAGAAGTCAAGTGGTGTCAAAACAAATTGTCAATATTTAAAAAAGGACTGTCAATAAAAGATTCTGACCAAGAAATTATACAATTGCACTTTCTAGTTAGTTTACACTGACGGTATGGCATGTTTGACTTGATTCACTCAACCAACAAGTTTTACTTATGCTTGTTCTTTCAAATATAGATTACTCCAAATCATGTACGAACGCTGGTAGTCCTAATTTTGTTGACCAAGATGTTGATTGCCTATCCTTACGAGCTACAATGGAGGCATAAGGTGAAGGCGATAATGGTTTTATTGATAAAAGGGGTAAATACCACTTTAGTTTGGAATTTATCACCGGGAGATTGAAGCTTTGTTGAATTTGTAGTTGAATCTTATTTACATTGGAAACAAGCTTTTTTATTGGAAATTTTACATGGATGGAAAAGGGAAAGACAAGAGGCAATTTTTGACGGTTTTTAATCATTAAACCAAACTGATATGCTGCTAGCATATAGTAGTTTTTAGGTTAAAATCATTAAGAAATTAAGCATAAAATATCAGATAAATGCTAGAATAGGTATAAGTTGAATCATTATTATGATTATCACTAATTTTGTGTAATTTTGATATTAGCAGCCAAGAGAAGGAAGAAAAGAAGCAAATGAAGGAGCTAATGTTTTCTGGAATCTCACGCCATCCGCGCCAGTTTCACGCCATCAGCGCCAGAAGACAGAAGCTTACAAACATATTCTTTAAGTTCACGCCAATCGCGTCAGCTCCCGCGCGGATCGCGCCACACATCGAGCAGCCCACGCTGATTGCGCCAGAACTCGTGCCAGTCGCACAGACGTCACGGGAAATACGAATTAGCTTAAAGATAACATAAAAATAAAAGATATTAGGGTTTTTATAACCTAGATATAAATAGAAAAGTAGTAGGACATTTTGAAAGGGGAACAACAGAGAAGAAAGAGGCAGAAAACTGAGGAAAGGAGGCATTGGCAAAGATCAAGAAGAAGGAAGATTAAGATAAAGGCCAAGATTGAAGGGTTTACACACTCATCTTCCTTAGTACTCTTTTTATTTACCTTCCAATCATTGTATTAAAGCCAGACATAATTATGTCTGGCTAATTCCTCTATTATTGTGGTTAGAGCCAACTGATGTGAACTCCTTTGTATTGAATTGATATTGAAATTAATGATTATAATTTTTTTATTCTATCTTGTTCTTTACTTGAAATTTCCTTAATAGAATTGATCACTCTGCTAAGGTATTAAGGGTTAGGATTTACAATAGGGATATTGAAATGTTAATCGCTGAAAGCGATAGAATAACAATTTTTACATTACCTAGGGATAGGGATGTAGGATTGCGGAATAATTGATGTATTACTTAATGCTTAACTTAATAAGAAATCACTAAGGAATTAGGGTTTTGAGTTGGTTAAATGGTTAAATTACTGAGGGATTAGGATTTAGCTATTTATGAAAAATACATTCTCTGAACAATCATAGTTATTGAAATCAATAATCAATTCAAATATAGCTGGTAGGGATCAAAAGTGGAAGTGCTCTGACTACAATTATTTCTCATTAATGCATTAATCTTTACTAATATTGCCTTTGAATTCTTGTTAATTTTCCATTCAGTATTTAATTTTATTAGTCAAAAACATAATCACAAATTCTCTCAATTATATTTATTTTCATCCAATTTAAAGATATTAAATTACAGTCAAGTTAGTGTTTCAATCCTCGTGAGAACGATATCTTACTTATCACTTTATTACTTGAAACGAACGATGCACTTGCCGAGTTCGCAACACAAACCGCCAAAAAATATAATTAAATAATAAAAAATTAAACATTATATAATCATTTAATGACAAGATTTAATAATAGGGACTAAAATTATTGATGAACTAAAATATTAGAGATTAAGACAGGTTAATTTAAGGTTAAGGACTAAAAATAAAAAAATAAAAATTGAGAGATTAAAAATAGTTAATTCTTTCGTAAATATCCTTGATTGTTATATGAATCACAGGACTTTGACACCAATACAAAGTAAAGGTTGGAAGACCAAAATCATTCGTCAATAACTTAGGGCAACTAATCTACCTTTTACTTGAGAAAAAGCTTTTAGAAAAAGAATTGACATTGTCAGAAAAAGCTTTTAAAAGCTGACGTTAAGGACTAGGGATGGCAAAAAAAATGCGGGCTTGGTTGATAAGATTAAACCGCTATTAAAAAACGGGGCAGGCCAACCCGACCCGCAAAACTGCGAGTCAAATGCGGGCCAGGGCGAGCCAATATTATTTAACATATTAAATATTAAAATTAAATAGATATATTTAACATATTTTGAAATAGGTATGTTCTTTTAATTTATGCTCTTTTGCACTCTCAGCGTATTCTAATTAACTTCTAAGTTTTATTATCAAAATGTTTATGATAATGATACTTTTAAATAGTCTTTCATTGCTAGCATATTACACTTTGGACAGTTTACATCCATAAATTTTATTTGCAAGTGGTGTAATTTTGTGAATTATCATAGGACATAAGTTATTTAGCATTAATTTTAAATTGTTTACTTTTATTTAACTTTGTGTTTTTTTTAATTATCACATTTGTATTTTTTTTTATAATTTTTTTGTATTTTTTTTAAAAATTAACTTTTTTTATTTTTTAAGTGGGCTGGCCCGTTGGCCCGCATTAAAGCGGGATGGGCTAGCATTTCCAGCCCGCCCCGTTTTTTGTGGGTTGGCCCACTTTGCCAACCATATTAAGGATGAATATTTAAATATAACCAACAAAATTTTTGCATTTTTTTGAACACCAAAATAACGAAAAATACATTAGAAGTCAAATCTTTGTTCCAGGCTTCACAAAGACGTTCAAAAGCCTTCACGAATGCTCACCTATTCGGATGCAATTGATTCACAGCACAATGAAGTATCAACAACACACTTGTTGTTACCAAAATCTGGAAATTTTACGTGTGAGGTGCGTATGGTCAATGTGGATCCCAAATTCTACAAGTCGGATGAAGAGTCAACCTTGTTTAAAAAAGGAACCTGCAAAACAAAAGAAAGACACTTCGACGCTCAAGTAAGTATATCAATTATAAGAGAATAACCAAGTGTTATTTCATAAGAATAAGAGGGTGAGTATTCAAGTGTATACTCAAGTCTGAATGGAGTGTATTCGAAGTGAGTTAAAAGAGAATTTGTAAGACTATATTTATAATGTGGAATGTGGGCTGTTGACTTTTGTTTGTTAGCAATCTATTGATAAGATAATAACATATAGTAACAGACAATTATCTAATTTAAATATAAGATAGTGTGTACCTTATTGATATATTGTTATTAGTATATAAGTAACAACTTATATATAATTTGTGAAGATATGATAAGATAAGGTGGTGGCACCAATTTAAATATCTAAATATAATTGATATGTTGTTAATAATAAGATATGTCGACGTCCGTGCTCTTGTAATATGTTAATGTCTGCACTCCACGGACTTGTGTGTTCAAGTTGACATTTGAAGAGTAATTAAACATTAATAATATAACAATAATTACTTGAAGAGTATCTATGTGTATGATATCCTTAATGTGATGGTCACATATAATTTTATCATATTTCAATGGTAAAAAACTGAAAATCAATTGATGGAAATATTACTACCTCGAACCTCTCCGCCAAAATATCATACATAAAGTAAAGTCTTCCGAGCCTGAAACCCTGGCATGACAAACGCTGGCCTCGGGATCGCACGACTCTAATTCCACTAAATTCGTTCTCTTTACCCTACACACGTTTTATTCAAACCAATAAGAGTCTCTTGGTTTGTATACACAGATTTTATCTCTAATATAATTTCGTCTACCTAATCATAGTTATTAACATGCTCTTTATTAGTCGGTGCAACTCTAACACCACTGCCCGTGCACTGACCAACATCAGCCAAAGCCTCGACATTCACATTGTCATCCGAACCTTCTCCTTCTGGACCTGTCCTCCGTCCTTGAAATTAACAATTTGCAACGCACACATTGGTAACTTCTTCAACATCAATTTCAATGTCTTTCACACAAAATTTTATTTTTCACATTCGATTGTTATCAAAAAAATAATCAATTTTCATAAAAAAAATGAATTTGTTGGTTTTTAAAACAAGACCAAATTACAATTTTGAGTCTCATAGTTTCATAAATTCATGATAATACCCGTATCGGTGCTCGTACTCAGTTTTAATATATGGATAGATACCTTTTTCGCTTGCATTTTAGCCAATACTCATAGAATCTGAATAGAGTTTACCATCCCTATAAACAATCAGTCACCCGTCCACCCACATTTCCTATGGGCTCCGTGAACAATGTTCCCCATTTACATACTGACTTACAATTATTATCTCAACCGTAAACTTTGCTGCTACTTGCAAAACTATCCATTTAATCATTCAACGACATGATAAAGGATTATTCTAGTGGTTAAATGTGTAAATTAATTACAATTTAATTTAAGAAAAATCTTTCAAAAATTATTAATAATTAAATAGTCTCACAACATTTAATAACGTAACATAATTATTAAACTTTTATACATTTCAACATTAAATCAGAATTTTTGTTTTTAACAAAATTATATAATCATTTACCCTTCAACGAACCCACCACAACACATTCTCGACGCTACCTTCTAAATGTGGCATACGTATACCCATGACCTGACCGACCTTGTCTGCTCCACCCGTTGACCTTGGTGCCCTTCACTCGGTTTCGTCACCTTCAAATCTCCGACTCTCGTCAAACCAAGACAGACACAACATAACGATTTTAAGCTTAACAAAAAACGACATCTTCTATTGTTGGGGATATCGGGGTGCGCAAACCTCTCTTCCCACAAAAAGCAAATAGGGAGTCTCACATACTCAACCTTTTCAGACAATCAAATAGTAATAATGTGCGGAAACATGTATAACAAAAGCGACAAAGGGCAGGAGAGAAAAACACAACAATATAGCTTAACGTGGAAGAAAACCTCAACGAGGAAAACCCACGGGACCTTGTCCAGAAACAATCCACTATTATCAATAATGGTTACAAACACTCCACGGCCTCTCGCCGGAGTTACGCTCAACCTCACCAACAAAGGAGGGAACTCTCTCTCTCTACAAGGGTTGTTCACTCAACCTCTCGGAGACACTCACAGGAAGGTCTCTCTTCACTATGCTCTCAATCTATTTCAGGTCACCATCATCCATCTATAAATGTTGTATTTATAGAGAGGAATTAGGTTTAGGGATTTCTGTTCCCTAAACGTGGAATGGGCCGAGGTCAACCCCTCGGGATATGGGCCAAGCATTAAACGGAAACTTATCCAACAAATCTCCCCATTCCGTTTCAATGCGTCACAATTGGCAACCCGACATAGTCCGGTCTTCCACTGAGGTCCAGGGTCTTCTCTTCACAACCCGGCCTCCATGCCTCGGCTTCATCATGCCAAGTTCCTGAGCCCGGCTCCTTCACAGCAATTTTCAAAGTTCATTGTTGGCACCGGCTTCGTCATCATGTCAGACCAATTCTGACTTGTGTGCACTTTCCCAAGTGTGAGCTTTCCAGCCTCTATCGCATCCCGGATCCAGTGATACCTCATATCAATGTGCTTGGTGCGGGAGTGATACGTGGAGTTCCTCGCCAAGTGAATGGCGCTCTGGTTGTCACACTTTAGCTCATACTTGTCCTGATCATGGCCGAGCTCCTGGAGAAAACACTTCATCCACAGCATCCTGATATCCACATCGGTAGTGGCTATGTACTCGGCCTCAGTAGTCGATAGTGCCACACACTTCTGCAGTCTTGACTGCCACGAGATTGCCCCTCCAGCAAGGGTCATCAAATATCCCGTCGTCGACTTCCTCGAGTCGGAATCTCCCCCTAAATTAGCATTCGAGTAGCCTTGCAACCCAACCTCGCCTTCTCCAAATCGAAGACACAACTTGGTTGTACCTTGGAGGTATCTGAAGATCCACTTCACTGCTTCCCAATGCTCTGTGTCGGGGTTCGAAAGATACCGGCTTACCACTCCAAATGCATACGCCAGGTCGGGTCGGGTGCAAACCATTACATACATCAAGCTTCCGACTGCAGATTGGTATAGGATCTTCTCCATCTCCTCTCTGTCTTCATCTGACCTCGGACATTGCCTCTCATTCAGCTTCAAATGTCCAGCCAAGGGGGTGCTCACTGTCTTGGCTTTGTCCATGTTGAATCTCTTCAAGATCTTCTCAACATACTTCTCTTGACTTAGCCACAGTAGCTTCTTCTTCCTATCCCCGATGATCTTTATCCCAAGGATCTGCTTTACTGGACCGAGGTCCTTCATCGCGAAGGACGATCTCAACGCCTCCTTCAGGGCGAAAATCTTCACCTTGTCTTGTCCTACTATCAGCATGTCATTCACGTATAGTAGCAAGATCAAGAAATCACCAGTCTCATACCTCTTCACAAAAACACAGTGGTCGACATCCGTCTTCATGAACCTATGGTCTGTCATGAAGGAATCAAACTTCCTGTACCACTGGCGAGGTGCTTGCTTCAAGCCATAGAGACTCTTCTTCAGTCGGCATACCATGCCTTCACATCCCAGAGCTTCAAACCCTTCAGGTTACTCCATGAAGAAATGTCGTTTTCACATCCATCTGCTCTACCTCCAGGTCCATAGTAGCTGCCATTGCTAAAACAGTCCGGACCGAGGTCATCTTCACAACAGGAGAGAAAATCTCATCAAAGTCTATCCCCTTTTTCTGGTTGCAGCCTTTTACTACAATCTGGGCTTTGAATCTCGGCCTCTTGCCGTTCTCCTCCTGCTTGATCTTATACACCCACTTGTTCTTCAGAGCTCGCCTCCCCTTGGGTAGCTCGGTCAGCTCATACGTCTGATTCTCATGCAAGGATCTCATCTCATCCTGCATGGCCTTCTCCCATTCTCCACATTCTGGGCTCTCCACCGCCTCATCATAACTCTGGGGTTCACCCTCCTCAGCAATTATGGCATATTCATCAGGTGGATACCTTGTAGAAGGTCTTCTTTCTCTTGTGGGGTATCTCGGCTGTTCTTCTTCTTCATCCTCAGAACCCGGTTCTTCACTTTCATCTCGGATCCCGGTATCATCGGCTTCTTGCTGGTCATCATCTTCAACGTCGCCTTCAGCGATTTCTTCATTGGTTTCTCCTCCTGCTTCAGCATGCACTCGAGGGACGAGTTCTTCACTTCGGACATTAACCTGGACTTGGGGCTTCGAGATGTCATGGATGGTCACATCCTCATGGAAGACTACATCTCGGCTTCTCACAATCCTCTTGTTGATTGGATCCCACAGTCTGAAACCAAACTCGGTTTTCGGCAAACCGAGGTATATACACTCCTTCGTCTTAGTATCCAGCTTCACCCTTTCATCTTTAGGGACATGCACGAAGGTTCGGCATCCAAACACCCTTAGGTGATCATAGGTCGCTCTTCGACCCGTCCAGATTTCTTCTGGAATCTCTCCTTTCAGCGGTCGAGATGGTGAGAGATTTATCAGATCGACCGCGGTTCTCACTGCCTCTCCCCAATATGCCTTTGACAACCCTGCGTTGGAAAGAATACTTCGAACCTTCTCTTCAATAGTCTGGTTCATCCTCTCAGCTAGCTCATTCAGCTGCAAGGAGCCTTCCTTCTTTCCTCTAGCCATCACCAAACTGCTTTTGGCCAACTTCCATCTACAGCCCTCAAAGTTGTTCACTAATCCGGCGTCATCAAGATTTCCCACTGAGATTAGGTTCAACCGCATATCAGGTATGTGCCTCACGTCCTTGAGCACGATCCAGCACCTTACTTCCGAGGTCAAGGTCACATCGCAAATACCAACAATCTTGCTGGTTACCTGATTCTCTATCTTCACAGCTCCAAAATCTCCACTCCGGTAGGAGGAGAAAAACCTTCTATGAGGGGTCACATGGAAAGAAGCGCCTGAATCCACTATCCAGGTACAGTCATCGAAGGCAACATTCACGGATTCATCCTTTCTCAGGAGGAATACCTTGGCATTGGCACTAACAACTACCGTCGTAGTGTTCTTCGCCTCTTTCTTCTGCTGCATGCTCTGGTCTGACTTCACAGAGTCATTCTGTTCATCTTTTTACAGAATCCAGCAGTCAAACTTCTTGTGTCCGGGCTTCCCGCAGTAGAAGCACTTCAGTTCACTCTTCAGTTTTTAACTTTTATTATATAAGTTATAAATTAGTTAGTCAATTTATTTTTAAAAAATTAATATAATTAACCTCTTTTGGAAAAAGCACCAAAATAAATCTTATTAAAATTTTATATACTTTCTATCCATAAGTACCAGGGAAATGATAAATAAATTATACTTCTAAATAAAAGGTAGGATTTAAACCTAAGCATGTTGTTTCGGTAAAAGAAAAAACCCTAGATATTTCACTTACCCAAAAGCAAGGATTTAAACCGTAATTGTAACTTAAGAAAAAAAAAATTTATTCTTTGTTTTTAGGAAATAATCTTATGTTCTTTTTTTATTACAACGATTGTAATGAAGATGAAAAACAAATCTTCATTCGTATTATCCAAACTCTTTCCTACTAGGCCGACTAAGTATATTATCTTATGTTTTAAATCTATAGAAATAGTTAAAAGAGAATAGAATCTAAAACTACGTACAAATCATGTCAATTAAACTCTTAATATTCCAATATTTTAAAGTATGCATGGTGAAACTAATTGTTAATTTAACTGCTATGAAATTTGATTTTTCTTAAATAAAATCTCATATTCGTATTCAGTAAATATATAAAAATATATGTATCAGAAAAGTTTTATTTATTTTTATAAAGGAAAAGGCTTTACCTCTTAAATGATTTAATTGACTCTACTCCTATTTTTATCAAAGATATCAAACATAAAACTAATAAATGTATGTGCCCTTGATAAATATTCAAAGTTACAATTAAATTTTTGACTGGTAAGGTAATCTACATAAAAAATACTATGTAATTACTAATTGAAACAAGGTAATTTGTACTGTCACCATTATTATAATACTACTATCTACATTCCTTCATTTCTGCCCCACCCACCCTGTTCTCTCCCACTCTACACCTATTATTTTCTCGTACTTCAAGTTCAAACACCAAAGTTTCCAAGCTTATCCATCAAAACAAAAAAAATCCAACTTCGATGCCTTTTTCTTCTTCTTCCTTTCTGTTTCTCTTCCTCTGTTCATTCTTCTTACCTGATGCACTGTCCGACCCACGAGCCCAGAGAGCCGCGCTGCTATGCACGAACCGCACCGTTTTATCCCTCTCCCGGCGCCAAGTCTTCATCGCGAACTTCCTAGCGGCAATGGACGCGCTGACCCCTCTCACCACCTCGCACGGCCACGGCGCCGTCTCCAACGGCTCCCAAAACGCCACAGTATACGCCTTCGGCGAGTGCATGAGGGACCTCTCGCGGAACGACTGCAACTTGTGCCAGGCTCAGTGCAAGACGCAGCTCCTCGCCTGCCTCCCTTTCCAGAGAGGGACGCGTGGCGGCCGCCTGTTCTTCGACGGCTGCTACCTTAGGTTTTTTGTTTTTTATGGACAAATGTTAATTATTAGTTGTTAGTTTTTTTTGTTAGTACCGTCTTCTTTTCCCATTAAGTCAACCTTATAACTCCCGCTGCTACCTCAGGTACGATGACTACAACTTCTTCGGCGAAACTCGAAGCGACCAAGACACCATCGTGTGTGGAAATAATAGTAATAACAACAATTCTAACAGTGTTGCTAATAGTGCTACTAATAGTAGTAGCAGCGTTTATAAGGCTAATGCTATGGCCTTGGTTCTGAACCTGAGCGAGTTGGCGCCGAAAAACGATGGGTTTTTCGTGGGGTCTGTGAAGAGAAAGAACGTGAGTGTTTATGGGTTGGCTCAGTGCTGGGAGTATGTGAATGGCAGTGCTTGTGAGAGATGTTTGGCGGACGCTGTCACGAGGATTGGTTTGTGTGCGACGCAAGAAGCGAGGGCGTTGAATGCTGGTTGTTACTTGAGGTACTCTGCGCAGAAGTTTTATAACAATTCGAGCGATGCTGCAACCGCTGGAAAACATGGTGAGTTGTATGTACTCTCTGTTTTGTGCAAGGTTTTAAATTAAGGTTACGATATCGTCATAATACTTGATATTGCAGGAAAAAGGAACGGTAGCAACACACTCTCTAACACATTACACATTCCCGTTAACACTAATTCTCCTCTCTGTTGGTTAAAATTTATTGAAAATTATATAATCATGAAACAAATTCATTAAATAGGAGGTAATACTTACAAAATTTTGTGATTTTTAATCAATTTGAACAAGAGAAAGTGTGCTTAAAAGAGTGTATCAGAAAGTGTGTTTCTAGTATTTCTCTTGTGGGAAATTAGAGGAAAATGTGATTTCAGTTACCACAATTGCAGTTGAAATGAGATAGGATGAGTCCGGAATCCTTGATGTTGCGAAATCACAGTTGTGGACCCTTTTCAAAACCATGGTTTCGCCACATGGTTCTTGTTTGATTCTCTTTATGATCTTGAATTTTAATTACCCTCTATGGATTCTCCCATCCTAGTAAGTGTTTATCTGATCTTAATGTGGATTGAAATGCATATTTGATGTCATTTGTAGACAATACGACCAAGGTTTTAAATTGCAAGGCAGTTGAGGTTTCATTGCAATTGTTGTTGATATTGTGAAAAATTACAAACAAATGTTGTTGATGGTTGCAATTGTGGTCGTGGAGACCCCAAAAACCTTGGGTAACCTTTTTGTAAAACCTATATAGACTAAGATATAACGTATATGCACTATTTTAAATAGATTTGTATTATTTATTTTATTTTATTAAGTGGTTTTCAAAGAAAGTTTTTTTTTCTCAAAGAAATTTCAGGTGGATCTTTTACCCTTGATGTCTGAATCTGTTATGGAATTTACTTTTCTTGTTTATTTGAAATTGGCATTAATGTGAACAAGTAAAATACTTGGAAAGATCACCTTTCTGATAAAACATGTCAATAAAGCGGTGTTGCTAAATATGTTATGTTAGTAAAACGGAGACTAGCTAAAATTCTGGCTGCGTCTTCTGCTGCCCTGGCTCTTCTGCTGGTTGTTGCAACAGTTGTTTTCTTTATAAGGAAGAATGTGGTGACAATGAGAAGAGGTACCAATATTTGATATTTAGGACTGAGACTATTAAAACTGTAAATACTGAACTGAAGGTTGTTGTAATGTTTTTCTTACCTCAGAAAGAAGACAGTTGGGTGCTCTTCTGGACACAGTGAATAAGTCCAAGCTAAATATGCCTTACGAGGTTCTTGAAAAAGCAACAAATTACTTCAATGAGGCCAACAAGCTTGGACAAGGGGGATCAGGTTCTGTTTATAAAGTAAGTATATTCTGATCTTGTGTGTTATTGTTGCTTACATATTGCCTGACTAAATGTTTTTTGTTCCAATATAGGGAGTTATGCCAGATGGAATTACCGTTGCAATAAAAAGGCTTAGCTTCAACACAACGCAATGGGCTGATCATTTCTTCAATGAGGTCAATTTGATTAGTGGCATTCATCACAAAAATCTTGTAAAACTTTTAGGATGCAGCATAACAGGACCTGAAAGCCTTCTTGTTTATGAATATGTGCCTAACCAGAGCCTCCATGATCACTTTTCTGGTTGCGACTTTATATCTGATATCCTTGTCTTAAAGAAAATTCCTTTAAATTAGCTTTTGCTTATTGTGTTTCCTTGGAACATTTCTAGTTAGAAGGACTTCTCAACCGCGGACTTGGGAAATCAGGCGCAAAATTATATTAGGAATTGCAGAGGGCATGGCCTACCTTCATGAGGAATCACATGTGAGAATCATTCATAGAGACATAAAATTAAGCAACATTCTGCTTGAGGAGGACTTTACACCCAAGATTGCTGATTTTGGACTTGCTAGATTATTTCCAGAAGACAAGTCTCACATTAGCACAGCCATTGCTGGCACACTGTTAGTGCATGACCCTCCTCTGCATCTTAGTTGTTCTGTATGTGCTGTTAATAAGGGAAATATCTTTCATAGGCCTTAAATGAATAGAAGATGAATTTTCATTAATCAAAACACTGGCTGTCCTGTCTTCTGTTAATTTTCTGTTTTATAATATTTATTACTTACTAACTTTGTGAAAGACCAACTGCTTACAGTGTTTATTATGTGTTCATATTAGGGGGTATATGGCTCCAGAGTATGTTATTCGTGGGAAGTTGACTGAGAAAGCAGATGTTTACAGTTTTGGAGTTCTTGTTATTGAAATTGTATCTGGCAAAAAAAATCAGTTCCTATATTATGAATTCGTCCTCTCTCCTACATACGGTAACTGTTTTCATCTGACATGTTGCTACTAAATACTAATTCATTTGATGCTTGTAACAAGACAATAAGAACTGTCCTTAGTTGATGATCATTTTTGTGTTCTCCTTTTATACAAGGTTTGGAGCCTCTATGGATCAAATAGGCTATCTGAAGTTGTTGATCCGACCCTAGAGGGTGCTTTTCCCGCAGAGGAAGCATGCCAACTGCTTCAGATAGGGTTGCTTTGTGCACAAGCATCTGCAGAGTTGAGACCATCAATGTCAGTAGTAGTTAAAATGGTTAATAACGATCACGAAATTCCTCAGCCAACACAACCACCGTTCATGAATTCCAGTAGTTCAGAATTTGGCAAATCTGGTTTACCTGGATATAATTTTCAGCCTGGATCCAACACTCAGTCTTCAGGGAACACCATAAGTGAAAGTCAGATTGAGCCTAGATAAGTTACATTAGACAACCTTTCTCTTGGACCATGTTTTGTGCTCACAATCCCCAAGTACCCTTATAAAAACTGTTGGTATGCTTGCTTTCTTGAAAAAGTATGGTTTCGATGATCAACATGGCATTGCCCTTGTACATCTCTGAATTGAAAGGGGAGTGACATAACCCCTCATATGAACCATCTGCCAACAGTTAGCACTGGTTGCTATGATTATAGATCACAGTTTCACAAAAAGCTGCAAGGTATAAAAGTTAAATTTTTACTTGTACGTTCCATTATAACACAGATCACCTAGAAAAGAATCAATAAGCTGATCTATGCAAAATTTATACTATGTTTTTTTAACAGTTTTGAGTTCTCTACTAATACCTGATTGAGTTTTCTACCAGACACCTAGAATGAAAGGTACAGGGATTTCAAAAATTTTACTTGTAACCACCAGTGATTATGTATGTACCTTTTATTCTTTTATGTAACATTAATTTATTTTAAGTTCCTTATTTTATTGTTAACTACTGTTTAGTCTACAAAAAACTATCTAACTCCTACTCCATTGTCGTTGCTATCATTTATGTATTATGATATGCTAAATACTGTAACTTTATTACAATTTGCTACAAAATACATACATCCTTTTGATTTCTGTAATAAAAAATTCCTTTTATTTCATTACCCATGCCTTTGAAAATTGAAGAAAAACCTTGCCGTTAGATGCATAGCTTGTATATATTTTTATTGGGGGAGGGGCATGCAACCGAAGATTTAACTAGTATCATTAAGAGGAAGTTACGATCGATGAACGTTGAAAATTCAAATGTTGGTGGGTTTGGATTGTGAAGATAAATTAACAATAGGATTCTACTAAATACACTATAAGCTTTTTCTTATACAATATATGATATTTTGAAAATGGCAAAAATACCCTCAGCTGTGCTGTTGCCTTTTTCTGTTGGTGCGATACACTATTGCTCAGTTGGTTGAGCTTGCGTTTAAGTGTTGGTGGTCGGAGGGTGGCTTTGGCTGTGCATTGTAGGTGGCTTTGGTCGGAGGGGGTAGTCGTGGTGGTGGTAGCTGTGTTCACCGTTAGCAGTCGTCGGAGACGCGATCCGTGGGGTGTCTACGAGGTAAGTTGCGTGCTTATAGTCGTACGAATTCAGTAATCCGTATAGATTATACGGATTCAGTAATCCGTATAGATCATATGGATTACACAATCCGTAAGGTGAAAAATTTGGAAACACGGATTAAGTAATCCGTATAAGTCATACGGATTAGTCAATCCATATGAGTTATACGGATTGAGTAATCTGTATGAGTTATACGGATTAACTAATCCGTATGACTTATACGGATTACTTAATCCGTATAAACCTGGCATTGTTTTTTTATCAAATTTAAATTTAATTTAAAGAAGAAATAAATGAAAACTTGGATAAATTGAATATTACACTGAGCTTGAGCTTGTTGTGGATGTATTATATTAGTAAAGGTATATTGGGTAAAGTATAGTTGATAACATTATGATTTCAATGTTGTTTAATATTAGTATGTGTGTTTTTGGATTTGTTAAGATGGACAACAATTAGTGGATTTATGATAACATTATGTCTGAAGAAGTTAATATGGAGGAAGACATTGGTGAAGAACCTGATGCGTTTGAAGATGTTAATTGTTCAGTTGAATGTTCAGAAGGTTTCATTACGTCACAGGTATATATTTGTAGTTACAATTGTTAAATGAATTAGTAAAAGTATACAAATGGTGTTCATTTTTTGTAGGTGTTCATTTCCCGTGAGGATGTGTTAAAATGGGCTCGTAATGTTGTGTATTCATATGGTTTTGTAGCAGTGATAATGAGGAGTGGCATGGCAAGTGGAAATGTAGGAACAACCTCATATGTTATAATCGGTTGTGAAAGGAGTGGAAAATATAGATCATTCAAAAAAAGTGTTGTACCAACAACGGGTAGCAGTAAAAAATGTGATTGTCCGTTTAAGCTAAGAGCAAAACTCGTCTCATGAGATTAAGGTTGGATAGTGAAGTTAATATGTGGGACACATAATCATACATTGGCAAGGTCATTATATGGACACGCATATGCTGGTAGGCTAAGTGAGGAGGAGAAGACAATTGTAGCTGATATGACAAGGTCCATGGTGAAATCGAAAAACATTCTTTTAACTTTGAAGGAGCACAATGCCAGTAATTATACCATTTTGAAGCAAATATACAATGCATATATGCATATCAGACACAGGTCAGAGGTAATAACACTGAAATGCAACAATTAATGAAAGTTCTTAATCACGACATGTATATTCATTGGCATAGAATGAAAGACAAAAATGTGGTTCGTGACATATTTTGGGCACACCCAGATGCAGTGAAGTTGAGCAATGCGTATCATATGATTTTTTTGATAGACAGTACATACAAAACAAATAGGTACAGGCTTCCTTTACTTGACATAGTTGGTGTGACACCTATTGGAATGACATTTTCAGCTGCATTTGCCTATCTAGAGGCAGAACGTACAAACAATCTTGTGTGAGCCCTTGAACGCTTTAGAGGTATTTTCCTGAAAAGTGAATTTTTTCCAGAAGTGTTTGTTACAGATAGAGATTGTGCATTGTTGAGTGCTGTGAAAACTGTTTTTCCAATGACAACCAATTTATTGTATCGGTTTCACATTGAGAAGAATGTTAAGACAAAATGTCAAACTTATATTAGAAAAAGAACGCATAGGACTATGTCATGAAAGCTTGGGGAATGCTTGTTAATTGTAGTAATCAGAATAGTTATGATGAATGTCGGATGAAGTTTGAAATTGTTTGTTCACCATGGCCTACATTTGTTGATTATGTGAAAGATACATGGTTGGGTCCTTACAAGGAAAGATTTGTAATCGCATGGACAAAAAAAGTTTTACATTTTGGGAACACTACAACTAGTAGGTTAGACAACTTTTGAAGTTGTTGTCATTGTCTTGTTTTCATCAACTTTTATGGTTTTTCAATTATTAACATTTTTGTCATTTAACGCAGGGTTGAGTCTGCTCATTGGACTTTGAAGAGATTTCTACAGAATAGTGTTGGAGATTTATGTACTATTTGGGATGTCATGAACAATATGATCACCTTGCAACATACTGAAATAAAAGCATCATTAGAAAGAAGCACCCATGTGATCGGACATGTATTTAAAGTAACATTATACAAAAGACTTGTCGGCATGGTGTCCAGGTATGCGTTAAACCAGATTGCAGCTGAGTATGAGCGTGTTCATTATGCCGGCAAAAACCCTTCTCGGTGTGGATGTGTCAATCGAACCAGCTACGGCCTCCCTTGTGCATGTGAGTTAGCTCAAGTTGTTGGCTGCATATCGCTTTCAAGCGTTCATATGTTTTGGAGAAGATTAACTTTTGTAGACCAAGGTGTAGATGATGGAGAAATTCACATAACCGATGAGATGGAGGCAATATCAAATCGCTTTCAGAAGCTTGACCTGTGTGGTAAAATCAATCTAAAGACTAATCTTAAAGAGCTTGCATATCCTGATTCAACACCCATGTATCCCCCTGCTGAAAAGGTGAAAACAAAAAGTGCTTCAAAAAATAAACACAAAGCATGAACGATCAACCAAGCGGGATCCGTCTTACTTTAAGTATGTTGATGAATTACATTGTGTGCAAAATAGTTGTTCCACACAAACAAGGTCAGCTTCATCCTCTGCTCAAACAATGGCAAAAAGGAACGTTCCTATGTTGGATCAGTTCCAACCTTTTATGCATAAATTCATTGTTAACATCACTGATGTTAAAGCTGATGGTAATTGTGGATATCATGTGATTGTCGTCGCCCTCGGTTATGGTGAAGATTCTTGGCCTATGGTTCACAATCATTTGTTGAAAGAACTTTCACAATTCTCTGATCAATATATAGCCTTGTTTGGTGGCTTTGATAGGTTTGATCAGTTAAAGCAGTCCCTTCTAGTTGACGGATTAGCAAAGGTAAGATAGATCTTTTACAATTATATTATTAATGTATATTAATGTTTTTAAATTCACTTTGTAGGTAACTAATACAATATGAGTGTGTAGGTAACAATGGATAAGTGGATGGATATAACCGACATGGGTTACGTCATTGCATCCAGGTATAATGTCATCGTTGTTTCACTATCTCTGAAACAAAGTATGACATTTTTCCCTCTGAGAAGCCAACCACATGAAGATGTTTCTGTCCATCGCATTATTTGTATTGGTCATGTATATGGAACTCACTTTGTGCAGGTACACACAAATTCACATAATTGATCCCGGTATTGCATAACATGACCTTTTATCGGATTTTCTTCTAACAATTGTTAATTGAAACAAATTCAGTTGACGGAGAACAGCCCAATCCCTTCAATTGCATTTTTGTGGTCGACACACTGTTTGAATGAAGCTAAACAATGGCCGACGCATTACATTGATCGAATGAGAATGTATTGTAAATCGATGTTGTTGTCAACTGAATATGTCGATTTACAAGAAGCATAGGATGTGTTTTTGACACACATTTCATTTATGTAATTGTATTGCAAATTTGTGTAACCATATGGACCAAGATACTTAATAAATATCATTTATTTTAAATATGTTTCATGTCTTACATATAAAAAAAAGTCAACAGTTAAACACAAAGTTAACAAGTACTATGCATTAGCGTCTACAAAAAAAAAAAACAAAATAGTCTTCAGTCCCTGTCACCATGGCTTCTCTTCTGTCTATCCCTAACCCAAGTAGATCGAACATACACATTTCTGTGCTGAGTGACACTACGTGCTAATTCCAGTAGGTGTTGTGTATGTGAGTAAGCATCTATGCCCGGGGTAACCATCCGCATGTCTATCATGTGTTGCAACCCGTCTCCTATCTTTTGGCACATACCCTGAAACAATGATACAATAAACCACATTAATAAGCAATTACTGCCACACAAACAATTAAATTAACGTTTAAAAAAATAGGAATACCACTGCATGTGGAGCCATATGACCTATATCAGAAGCTACAGCATCTCCTTCTGGGACCCCTGGTCTCTCATCCTCTTCCTCAGCAGCGGGAGCAGGGGGATCCTGTATAATAGTTGTCACTCTCATGGGATGTCGTGTAGGCTCTCCATGGGCTTGCGGGCTCAAAAAAAGGATGTGATATACGATAAAACCACCCCATATACCCAGGAGTACACTGACTGAGATATGTAACTGAATCGCCAGTGGCAACAAGGTAGTCCGTGAAATGGGTCCATCGGTCATCAATGTCTTCTGTCGACGGAGGGTGGGACTTAGAAAACTGTGGGATTTGTTGAACATAACCATATTGCCGCATGACTCGCCCAGGTAAATGTCGGACAATGTAAGGCCCCCCATCTAATGTACCTAGAGAATAGGGATATCTCCTCAAAATCTCTGTGTGCACGGTGATCCCCATAAGGTGTCCAACAAACATCATCCAGCGTCAGCCTGTCTAACCGCCTGCGGTAGGTAGTAATTGGTAAAGCCTTCGAAGCTGTAAATCGGCATGCACGTGGAAACCTCTCCTCGTATTGTGCATTTTCCATGACATTTCCAATGGTCGAAAAATGTTCATAGATCCAGCACTACACATCAACATAACAAATTAATTAATACAACATTCATAGCATTAACACAAACATAACTTAAATGACTTAAATCATGTATTGTAATTACCTGTAACAAAGATATATATCCAGCTAGGTGTTTCCCGTAATGTTGGGATGCGCAGTTTAAATTTTCGTACATCTGAACTAACGCAGCTGCACCCCAACAATACCCCGCCACTTGGTCCAGATCTCGAAATGCGTCCAAGAATACCACACTAATGTGTGTGGTACTCTTGTTCGTAAATATAGTGCAACCAACCAAGTGCAACAAGTAAGCTTGAGCTGCTAACACCCACTGCCTAGCTTCACACTTGGTAGCATATAATTTGTGAAGCCAAGACAACCAAACATATGCCCTATGGCATTGTTATGTCTCAGCTTCAGTATCCCTAATTGTTACCTTGAGCAACTCTACAAGTAGTGTGATGACCTCCCCCACGTCAATGACCTCATACGTCTGAAAACCTCCCATGATTGGGAGATGCAACAAACAAGCAACATCATCCAAACTGATGGTCACCTCTCCGATGGGCAAGTGGAAGCTGCTCGTCTCAAGGTGTCATCTCTCCACGAATGCATAAAGCAATCCTCTGTCACCAGTCTCCACAAAACATGATATCAATGGGCTTAACCCAGTAGCTACAACTAAGCCTTCGATCTCTGGTGCTGGCGGTCCAAATTTTGCTACCTTACGCCCGTGGGATGCCAATTTTAACTCAGGCCGTTCCTGCAAAATGTATATCATTAACAACACACAATTATACAAATAAATGTTAACTTCTATATGCTTAAACACATAAATACCTCTCCAGCCCACACTCTAAGCGAGACATGGTTAGCGTAATCTGTCAGGATTGAAGGATCTTCAGGCCCACCTGGGAAGGACACTGAGTCGATCCTCACATCCTCTGTCATTGGAATGTCATGCTCCACATGTCCTTCCTGAACAACAACCTCAGCTGCCCGTTGTCTTCTCATTGATGCAGTGGGCCTACGTCGTTCATCCAACTGTTCTTCATCATTGGCAATGTGTGTTCCAGACACTCGGTTTGGAGATCTCCCTAGAGGCCGACACAATCCTCCTCTAGCTCTTGCCATAATCTAACCATATGGTTAATCAAGTTACGCATAAACTTAAAACAAACAAATAACAAACATATATACATGCCATTGGCTACATATGAATCATTCTACTTTCTTTCACTTCCTTTAACTCTAAATGTCAACAACATGTGCCTACTCAATGCACACAAGTCACCAATGTCAATAACATGTCTACTCAATGCACACAGGTTACCAATGTCAATAACATGTGTGTACTCAATGCACACAATGCACACAAGTCACATATAATATAACTACATGTAATATTGTCCATCATATACATACATCACAAGCAAGTATATATCACATACAATGCTGCCTTAATTCCCCTAATATTCAAATCCATATACAGTCATTCAAATTTCAACATCCAAATATACATAAATTATAGAAATTTTAATAAATTCAAAACAACTTTAAAGGGTTTAAGCTGCATACGGATCAGGTAATCCGTATAGACCTTACAGATTGTGTAATCCATACGAACCATACGGATTACCTGATCCGTAAGGTCGATACAGATTAGCTGATCCGTATGAATCATACGGATTACGCAATCCGTAAGGTCTTTACGGATTACCTGATCTGTATGGACCTTACGGATTGTGTAATTCGTATCAATCTTACGGATTAGCTAATCCGTATGCATCATATGGATTGTGTGATCCGTATGAACCATACAGACTACTTGATCTGTATGGTGCATAAAACCTTCTTACAGATTAAACAATTTGTGTCATCCTCACAAATTTCATAATCCGTACGACACCTCCGAACAACACCAGCAAGCTTACCTTCGTTGACGGCCGCAAACAACCACCTCCACCACCAAATTGACCACCAACGCGGACCAAGAACGGTGCTCCACTGCCTATCTAACCGCCACCGGAGAATGACCGGAGAAGACAATGCTGCGGAAGGAATGCGAGTGACGGAGAAGAACAGTGAAATCACAAAAATAAGCGCCTCTACAGTTTTCAAATTTTTTAATTTAATGAAAATAAGCAAAAGGCTATTCTTGGAATTACACTGTTACAATATAGTGTATAAGATATTCTTATAGTGTATTTAGTACTAGCCTTAACAATATGAAGGCAAGCGCTGGCCCGATGAGGATTTGGCAAAATAGTTTTCATTTCTAGAGTTTTTCTAGGATCAAGAGACAAGAGAGAACATGAGTGAGATAGTGGGACTTAGTTATCTAAGCAAGAACATATATTACGAGATCATATGGAATTAGCACAAATTTAGGCTTACTAAATTTCAAATCATAAGGAAACATCGTGTCTGATCTTGAAATCAAGCAAAAAGTGTTAAAAAATTAGGGCATTTTCTCAACACACACTTTACAACTCTCTATAGGGAAAGTTGTGGAGTGACACTAACCAAGTGTGCAACCGATTGAGATGAGTTTATATTTGTCTTTAGTAGACACCAAAATTTAAGAGTCATTTATTTGAACTCAAACTTGAATCAAATAGGACTTAATAATATACAAGACAAAATTAGGTTAGCCTAATTTAGTATTATTGTAATGTATCATATTATTAACATTAGGTATAATTAAATCATAGAATAAAATAAGTATAAAACTTAAATTAAGGTATATTTTACTATATATATTTTAAAATAAATAATATCATTGTAAATAAAATATCATTTGGAAGAAAATATTATCTATTAAATAAAATAAAAGTTATTAGGCTATGGGTCGTCTATCTTATCATAGGTAAAAATGGCTTTAAACTATCCCATGATATAAGATTGGTGTAATTCTTTTATGTATTTCAAGAAGATTGGCTGCAAATATTACACAACTGTTTATTAAACATGTACTTTCTAAAACAATATAGGATACTAGTTCAAGTTAGAACGACGAGAAACATAACTCAAATATGTCCTTAAAATATATCATGTCTAATTTCTAAAACTCAAATTCGTCAAAATCAATATTAAAGTAGATTGAGTTAGTCAGACTAAACATGTTATAAACACTCATCCATAAATGTAATTAGTACTTAGCCAAATCATTTTAATCCTACCTTCACATCATGGTCTATGCGCTAAGACTTACATTATTATCTATGCTAATCATCAACCAAAGACTTACACTATTACCTACACTAATCATCAACCAAGTGGCACTTGTTATTTACACCCTTGTGCTTGCAAAATACACCCCTCCTTATTCTTTATATTTTTTATTATCAATTATACCATTTTATTTGCTAAGACATACTTCTGGATAATACTTTTTATCACTACTACATGTGTGACTTTTAGTAACATTTTTTTTGTCTATCACTTAATAAAAATGTTAAAAGCCTTTAGCAACATTTTTATTAACTGTTTGCCATAAAAATTGTTATTACATGTCACATGTGTAGTAGTGTATATAAATTTTGTAAAGTAATTTTTGGAACTATCTTTAACAAACTACATATAATTCCATAAATTACTTTCTAAAACAACATATATCAATTTTGAAAAGTAATTTTCAGAACTATATTTCAACAATCATACCTTTTAACCTTATTTATACACCCCTATGTTAATTATTTTTTAAATCCTATTTTTCATCGTATTCTTGTTATTATTTAAAACTAATTTTGAGCTCCTCATCTTCATCCATATTCATTATTCTTTAAACTTATTTATATAGTACCTCTTTTCCATCAAATTTATTAATGATATGGCTCATTTTTCTCCATGCAACACTGCATTTTAGGGTACGTCCATAATTCACTTCATTTATCATACAACGTTGTTTATGGTGAAAATTCTTTTATGTAATCAAAATGTAATTTATAATCTTTTCACACTTGATTCTTATCAATCACAAAAACTTATTTTATTTAGTGTGGCAGAATTGTAATTGTAAGATCTTTTTATTTAAACTAGTAGTTGCTATAACTTTTAATTAAAGGAAATTAGATCAATCAAATACACATAAGGTTATAACATAAGCATGGATTATTATATCACATTTGAAAATAGTCATTTTGATGATTAATAATTGTATAGAACAATAACTTTATATATCAAAGTATAATTGATATTCTTAATCGAAATACATTATGTTCCATTGATTTTGTGAAAATAATTTCTGAATAGACTTATAGTATTTTTTCAAACAAGTAAAGATTATGTAAAACTTGACTAATAATTGAAGTTAAAATGTAACGAGAAAATAACATCATGTAAAATAACATGCTTTGAAAGTAAATCGAATTGAAATGCGAAAAAAGATTAAATGACAGAAATGTAAAATGCTTTTGAAATGTAAATTGAAATCAAATGCAAAATGGTGTAAAAGTTACAGAAAAGTAAAGAACAATAAGTAAATAAGTTTAAAGTTCAGAGAAGAAATGATAATTGGAAGAAGTTAAGAGTTTGGAGAAAAAATATAAGAGAGATTTACATGAATGTAAATTGATCAAATAAATGAAAGTGCAGAAATTGTAAACTGTATTAAAATATGGCTTTGAACATAGATGTTTTATTGATAATCGATAGTCATTTTCTTGTGCGACGTGTAGTGAGAATGTATTTATGTGATTGTAACACCCCGTGTGCACCCGGCGTATTAACATTATACAATATCAAAG
>CM023958.1:18644666-18776517 GCA_013407115.1 Glycine latifolia | reverse complement strand
CTTGATTCTTCAAGTATTCTTCATACATCTCCCCCTCAAATCAACACTTGGTACATACATTGTAAGGACTATTGTGCATGTAGTCGATGTTGTTTTTGGAGCTAAGGCATGATGGTTTTCTTAGTAAACCATGTAATTTCTTTGGCTTTCAAGCACCCGAGGGAAATTAAGGACTAACGAAGAAAATGACGGTATGACTTTGTAATCACATTGGCATGTCATTTTCTTGCTACACTCCACATTGATGACCAGTCGATGGAGTCAGTAATATTTGTAACCATTGAAATTGTTGCATCAATAAGGGACGCAATTACCACCATGATTTGGTGGTACATGGCTTTTGTTGGATGGGGTCTTAATTAGGTGTTGTATATTGGGATCCTATGTTTTGTGGCCATAGTATGTTTTTAGCTTGAGAGCCATTTTTGAAAATATTTTTAAAATCAAAGATACAAAGTTAATTTTTCCCAAGTGGGAGAATGTTGGAATTTTCCTATGAATTTATGTGGGTTACAATTAATTGTAATATTTTGTTTTGTAAAAAATGGGCTAATGTTATGATTTATTTCACATACTTATGGCCAGTAATAATATGATTAATTGTTTACGGGCTTTGGACACCTAATTTTGATTAATGTAGAAAACAGTGTAGGCCTAACCACTGGATCCATAATGGGAGGTGTCTAGGGTTAATAAATATCGAGGCTAGGTCCCTTTTACCGTCATGTTATCAATTGCTCTCTAGGGTTTGTCCCATTGAAAACTCTAAAATTTGAAACGTGTGATCAGGCAAAGGAAGACTTGGCTTTTGGGTTTTAGGAGATCATGCTACACACATACAATTTTCATTATCTTGATCATGTCTTCCACAAGTAAGTGCTAATTGGTGTTCTAAATTCATATAAGTTTGTTCTTGGTAAATTTATTTATCTTACATGAACATCAAAAACACACTAGGTGCATATTTTGATTCAATTAGAACAAAAATGAAATCAATTTAAGTGTAGCCACAAAAACAAGATGCAATCATAAGATGAAAAAAATTTAACAAAGACACATAAATTTGGAAAAGAAATTGATTTTTAAGCATTAAAAATGTTTTTCACACATGTAATATAGTCCAATTTGATATTATTACCTAAACTTCACTCTTTTTTTTTGTTTTACCTAAAACTTTTTTAGTACTTACTGTTAGTCAAGATTTGTTATGTGATCATGTAACACTTTATTAGTTTATTACATCATCACGATCGATGATGTGACACCCTGAGTCATGTTAGTGATGGTACCAACATGTCAATGCTCAAATTGCTTGCAAGTTTTTTATTTAAAATAAAGGAGGCGATCATGGCCATAGGGCGTGGGCCGAGAAGATTAAGGATGTGGGAGGCATGTCTCTCGGGGAAAACATTATTTTGTGGCTAATGTTACTAATAACTCATAAATGCACAACGGAGTTTTGAGGAGGGATTAGTGTGGCTATTTCAAATGAGAGTTCCAAATCCCACAATGATGAACACTGTAGAGTACATCGATGGTGGCCTCGACGAAATTATTTTGGTTTTTTGTTTAGATATGGGATTGTGATTTGGATCCGAGATGGATTAGTCATATGGGGTTCTGATTTGTGATTTGGGAGAAATTCTTGCTTGCTACAGGAGCAAGACATTTTTCTTGCTCTGTACGATTTATTATGTAACATGTTAGCAATGTGGGTCATTATTGTCTTCTACTATGAGTCTTTTTAATTCTTCTAAAACATTAACCATGGTTAATTTTATTTTTTCCAAATAACTACACTAAAGCAAGAATTTCTCCTGAAGGTGTTGCGGGTGTTGATTTTGTCTTTACTACTGCTTAGGCTCCATACTTTTAATTGCATTCCTTTCTCACAGCAAGTAAGATACAATCAAAAGTTACAAAGAATAATTATTTAAAATTTTATATTAATTGTTATAATGTTATTAAATTATTATTAATTAATAATTAAATTATTACATTTATATTTTTTAAATAGTCTAATAATATTATAGCAGTTAAAAAAATTAAATCTTTTTATTATCATAAGTATTGTGTTCAGTAAACACTCTATTAAAATTTTCAAATAATTACACCTCAAATATTTCAAAAATTACTGTAAATTTCTACTCCAACATTTTTTTCATTTTGTTGTACGTTTTTTTCACTATTTGGACATGTTCTACTTTTTGTCTTCACCATAAATAAGAGAAATAAAAATAACAGAGCCATTAATTTTTTTTAAACAATAACTTGTTAAAAATAAATTATAGTTTTTAAATGAAGGGAAGGAGAAATGGTAAAAAAGAGTAGATGTGTGGCTTGTCATTAATATTTAAATGATATACAAATAAAACAAATGAAGGAAATAAAATTTAGAATTAATGACTTCTCATTTAAATTTAACTTTGATAGTTGCTCAATAATCATAATTGAATCCAAATAAAAGAACAAGTGAAATTAAGCGTCAAAGCTCTCAAAATAAAGTAAAACAATAATAATATGGCCTTATACAAGGCCTATTAAAAAGGTCTTGTAACCATCAACTTTTATTGCATTTTTTCGGATAGTATGGTCACTGGTTACATAGGTGGAGGTCTCCATTGATAATTAATAGCATCCTAAAATATGAAAATTTGTTAGTAATATGCATATATATATATAGAAGTACTGAACAAATAAATGATGATATAAAATAATGTTTTAATTAAATTAAAAATTACGTCAGATGGAAATTTTAAACCACCAACACCTTGTAATGTAGACATAAATGAAAAATTTGATCCATTAAAAGTGGTCATATTATTTGGAGAAGCCTCTGTAAAAAAAATAAAATTGAAATCAGTATATTGTATACTAGATTATAAAGGAAAAAAATACTATTTTTTAAACTTATATATTACTTGGTAGAATTGCATGCCATGATGTTAAGTTAAATAACCAAAATAAGGTAGTGAGGCGATTGTTTGAAACATTGGTGATGGGGTAGCTTGCTAAGCATCATTTCTTTGACTTTCTTGAGATAAGTTAGATTGCTTTGTTGTCCCTGAAAATAATAAAATAAAAATATTATATAAATACAAGTCATTAAAACATATTAACACATACACTAGCAAATTTGCTCACTCATAACAAATTCGCATTTATTTATTATGATAAATATACTTACTAACAACAACTTTTTGTTTTCCTCGTCTCGTTGCTTGTTTTCCTTTTTTCTCGAAGTGACCTTTTTTCCTGGTGCTAGGAGCTCCTTTTGTCTTTGCCATAGGAGGATCTAAGATGGGTGTTTCATTGGCTTCACATGCAATTCCTTTGACATCATCCTTCCTCAAAGAATTTGTGTCAAATGATAATTTATTCATCAGATTTTCAAGTGCCTCATAACCATTATCTAAAATCTCCCACATAAGTTCTCTTGCCTCCTTTTTTCCTTGGCTTATATGTATCAAATCATATGCATATCTCATTGCACGATTTCGAAAAACTATTTCAGCCTCATTTGAATCCATAGGTGCTGCACTGCCATTATCAGTGTGGACCATTTTCCTTGCTTCATTAGACCATCTCTTTTGGATATATTTTTCAGGAATTTTGGGTATATTTTTTTGCTTGAGAACAGCAAATAGATGACAGCAAAAAATTCCTAATGTCACAAATTTTGCACAAGTACAAGATAGATCCAATGAAGATATATCAATATAAGCAATATGCACATTTGAGTCGTTTCCTTGCATTCGACATTCAAATTTGTGTAAAGTGCCAATTGCTTCAATTTCGTTGATATTGCAAGCACCTGTACCATCAAGATACTCATTTTCAACTAGCTAGTATAACTTGTGAGTATATACATCAGATGCATGCTTCAAGATACTACTATGCATGTTTGCACGTGGAGGCTTACTTTGATGGCAATTATAATTCTCTTTTGCTTCACTTGTACGCCATCTTGAAACAAAATCTTCAAAGCCCATAACAAATTTTGTAAGAGAAGTAGACTTGTTAGCAATTTCATTCAAAACATTGGTTGTGTTCTCACTCCTTTGAGAAGACTTTATACCACCATCAAAAGTATGCTTGTTAAGAGCTGTGCACCATTTCTCTTTAATTTTGTACAAGTTATGCAGCCAACTACGCTGTTTAGCATCACCCTTCATCGTCATGTTTTTCCATGTTTCTTCGAACTCTTCTTGCAATTCACATCCTTGCAAACATTTATTGAACAAACTGTGGAAACCTTGATCATTATTTAATCCACCTAAATGTGAGGGTGCATTCTTAGAAATATGCCATAAGCATAACCAATGAGATGTATTAGGAAAAACCTTCTCAATTGCTTTTGCCATTGCTTGGTCGTGATCTGTAAAAATAGTTTTTGGTGGCTGATTACCCATTGATTTCAAAAATGTACTAAAGAGCCACTCAAATGCTGAAGTTGTCTCAAAAAGGCACATCCAAACATAATATTTTGCCAATGTTGATTCACGCCCACAAATGGTGCACATACTAGATTATATCTATTTGTGCGATAAGTAGTGTCAAAAACTACTATATCTCCAAAAAAATCATAATCAGTCCTTGATTGAGCATCTCTCCAATAAAAATTTGTCATTCGTCCTTCTTGATCATCTTGTACATCCCAATAAAACATTCCACCCTCATCCTCCATCTTACGCTTAAAGTAATTTATCAAGCTTTAAGAGTCACCAGCCTCAATTGATACCATTTTTTGGGTATTAATATAGTTATAATAGTCTTTCTTTGAAAAGCCCACATCTTCAGCTCCACCACTTTCATCAACTAAATATGAGAATGCACTAATTGTTGGAATCCCTGCATTGACCATTGACATCAAAGTCATTCCTTTTTCCTTAGAAACACGACGTGCAGATTTTAATAAGTGCCTTTCTTCTGGTAGTGCAAAATCATGATTGTGCTCCTCTATGAACTTAGTCACTATCCATGTCTCATCTTCATTAAGTACAAAAGCTATCATTGCTTCACATCCAGTTCTAGTATCACGCCTCTTGAAAGTTTCCTCATATGAGCGCTTGTTGTATTTAAATCCCCTTTTCAAACAACAAAATTCTTTTCTTTTTAACTTTGAAGGCTTTCCTGAACAATATTGTTTATATTTTCGAACACTAAAACCCAAATCATGCGCAATATAACTTATACGCTTCCTCTATATTACCCACAGTCTTACCCACAAACAATTTAATTTCACAATCACGATTAATTGGGTTAACTTGACTTACTCCTCCATCACAATCTATTACTGCATCTTTTTCATGTTCAATGTGAATAACTTCATCATCATCACTTGAAATAGGTTGTTCAATATCATGTAATAATTCCATGCCTACACATATAATAATAATAAAAGTAAAACAAATATTATTGACATACTAAAAGTGAAAAGAATGTCACCTGGGACCGTGTGAATTGGAAAAGAATGCAATGGTGGTGGAGTGAAGTATTGAAATTCTTAAGAGTAAAAGTGAGAAGAATATTACCTGTTGGAATGTGTGGTCAGACGTGAATGGGTAATTAGGAGCCACAAATCTACACTTTTTTACTGTGTCTTCCTTTAAAACCACGCAGCTTCTAATTTGTTTTCCACTGGTTTGAGTACTATAGCAGAGGTGTTAAACTCTTCATATCCCTTCATATCCTTTGATTGTATCTACTTGACGTGAGAAAGGGATGCAATTACAAGCGTGGAGCCCACAGACATTCGTAAAGACAAATGAAAAGCAACAATCAACACCTTCAGGATAAATTCTTGCTTTAGTGTAGTTATTTAGAAAATTTAAAATTAATCATGGTTAATGTTTTAGAAGAATTAAAAAGACTCATTAGTGTAGAAGACAATAATAATCCACAAAAATCATACAAAATAAGAAAAATGTCTTACTCCTAAAGCAAGCAAGAATTTCTCGTGATTTGGATATGTGTTTGTTTTCTTATTTCTTTTTTGCTTGAAGTTTGGTCTTGGATGGCGATGGGAGTTCCAATTGATGTTGAAGCTCTAAACTGCTAGAAATAATTTGATATATTTTAAACGCTTTTAACCAAGCATTTTTTTGTTGTTTTTTATCACCAAAAAAATTAAAAGCCAAAAATATTTTAAAATAATTAAAAAAAAACAATTGTAACCTTATCACATATCGGAGATTTTAAATGACAAAGACAAAAAAAAATAGAGACAAACATTAAGTATTAAGACTGGTCTCGAGAACTAAAATTAAAAACTTAAAAAATTCAAGGAATAAAACTATGATTATCATTTTGGCCAAAAAAGGTAAATCAAAATAAAGTTCAATCCTTGTTTTTAATGGTCAAAGCCCGATGTAACCGCGTAGATGCACTATCTTTCTGACTCAAACACTTTGAGCAAATGTCAAGTTGTGCTTCTGTTTTCAACTTCTTTTTCAAGTTTCAACCTACATTCAAACTACCACATCATGTCTGGCATACTCGCTGTATATAAATTTAATCATCATTGGCTTTACTATTTTGACTTTCTTCTTTATTTGGTCCAAACTTATCTCATCTGTCACATGGAAACTGACATGTGAGATCTCGTGTAGAGCTTCATTGATCGAGTTCAGTTCATGCCTCCAATGCATAAAACGCAGGTAAGAACTTCACTTCTTTGAATTCTTCACAAACTTCTTCAACTTCGCAAAGTTTTGTCCACTTTGGTTTTTATTCGGACGGCATACGAAAGAAAAACATTTTTCGTAACGTACGCAAGTTATTTTACTCCGTTAGATTTTATTAATGTCAAATCTATGGTTCAGAATTTTCCTCTTTCTTCTTTTTCCTTTTTTTCTTGTTTACTCTATTTTCCAATTTTGTCCCCACTTCTCTCTTCTTCTCCAAGCCTATCTCACTATCGTCGGTGATCCATCACCGCCACTGCAACGACGACGACAAGAACCACGCCTTTTGACTGCACTCTTGGTGTGCCATTGTTTCATTCTTTTTACTTTTTCTTCATTTCTTTCTCATCATACCCTTCTCCCTTTTTTCTCTTCTCTTTTTCTCTTTGCTTTACCAAAATGCAAATCTCGTACACATTCTCAACCGCGAGGCCATGATCAACGTGGTGGATCATCACCGCTGTTTTTTTCCAATGATCTTGTTTCCTTCCCCTACGACACCCACAATCGCAACATGCAAAACCCAGTAGCGGGTTCAACTCTGCGCTAGTCACCGTCGCCTTGGTGCCATCGGTGGTGGTGGGATATGGTAAAAGGATGAATAAGAAAAGCAAAAGGGTGAAAGAGAAAAAAAGGAAAAGCCATCGAAAAATGCTTTTAGTAGCAGCAGGTGTTGATCAGAGAGAAAGGAGGAGAACAAAAGAGGAAAGGAGGAAGGAAGAAAAAAAAAATGAAACTCCATTGCCGAAAATCCCCTCCGACAACGATACGTGGTGGTTCGCGGCGGAATATGAACAACTCCAGTTTTGATTTTAACCTCAGCTTATTTCATGCGGAATATGAACCATTAATAAATTTAATAGTTATGATTATTTCAATTCAAATCTTGGTCCTTTACATGCTTTGATGGGGTGATTTTGTGAAATTAGTCTCTGCTTTCATTTGTGAGAGTAGGGTTGGCAAAATGGGCCCGACCCGTCGGGCCAGCCCGCTTGGCCCGCAAAAAAAACGCGGGCTGGGTTGATAATATCAACCCGCTAATCAAAAGCGGGCCGGGCTGGCCCGTCCCGCAAAATTACGGGCCAAACGAGGCGGGGCGGGCCAGCCCGCTGGGCCAATATTATTTAAAATATTAAATATTAAAATTAAATAAATGTATTTAACATTTTTGAAATAGGTATATTCTTTTAATTTATACTCTTTTACATTCTCATAATTAATTTCTAAGTTTTAATATTAAAATGTATATGATAATAATACTTTCAAATAGTCTTTCATTACTAGCATATTACACTTTGGACAGTTTACATCTATAAATTCCATTTGCAAATGGTGTAATTTTGTGAATTATCACATGACATCATTTATTTAGCATTAATTTTAAATTATTTACTTTTATTTAACTTTGTATTTTTTTTAATTATCATATTTGTATTTTTTTTTAAAAATTGAATTTTTTTTTAAAATTAATTTTTATTTATTTTTTATTTTTTAGGTGGGCTAACGGGGCTAGCATTTTCAACCCACTTTGCAAAAGTGGGCCAGGCTAGCCCGCCCCACATTTTTGACGATCCAGTCCATTTACCATCCCTATGTGAGAGTGAAAGAATAGTGGGATAGCGGAGGAGGTAAGGAGTTGAGGTAAGGAGTTGAGGTAGATGAAAGAGAAGAGGAGAAAGAGGGGCAAAGTCGGTAAAGAGAAAAAATCAGATAAAAAAAGAAAAGAAAATATAAAGAAAAATAAGAACCCTTGATTTTCAAACTAATCTCATCTATCAGTCTGAAATAACTTTCGTAACTTACGCAAAACGTTTGGGTTTCGTATGCTAGACTCCGTCTTTTATTCGATAAGGGGGCTTGAACTTATATCAAGAACCTGCTAAACACGTGAATAAACGATATTGTTATTGATTCACCATACTTGGGTCATTCGCTGTCTTTAACGACATTTTTTATGGAGTTATGATATGATGTTGTCTACTTGTGTTCAATGTTCATACGTTCCCTCCTCTTCTTTTTCTCATTTTGTTATTTTTTTCCCTCGAAAAAACACTTCCTTGTAATGGGAAAGGATTCTAATGCAACACCGACGTATTCTCTATAAGCTTTTTTAGTGTCCAAACGCGTTTTTTCTAAATTTGATAGCTCAATTGACCATGACTCCCTGAAGAGCGCAAGGAGTCAAAGAAATGCTTTCCACTACTACCTTTAGATATTGATTGTATTGTTTGCCAAAAGCAGAGTCTGGATTGGCATCCACACACACCTAATAGTTTACGTTTCTTTTACGAAATGATTCGCTGTGCAAGTGTGAAACTAAACTGCTTCCAAGATTGGCTTTTTGAATAGTGGTGGCCAAAGGGCTGTTTCACAATAAATTATTTCATAGTCTAGAACACCACTTGTTTATGGTCTCAATCAATTTTCAGATGACACATTGTCCATATTTTTCCAATTTACACCAATTTTCACTTTACATATAATTAAGATTTTTAATTTACCGGACAAGATTTATAAAACTCATTCAAGTGGAATCATGGTGAACCAAAAGTGGTTGACACAAGTGATTCAACACTTAAATCTCAACTAAAGTATGAGATTAGATCCCTAATTTTGATAGAATCACGACCAGATACCTGGTTGCACCAAAAGGTGGGACCATGGTGGTCCTAACAATGTAATAATTTCTCTACTTCACTTCGTTTGGAACTTCAAGGAAGGAACACAAGAAAGTTGTGAGCCGACTTAGGTTCCTGCCTTTTCACACAACTTAAAATATGTTCCTATCTTCAAGTGGCTTTTCCTCTTTAGGAATATAAAACTTTTGGCATCTCATAATTCACTGGGATTGGACGGAAAGGAATTGCTTAACTAATAGCTTGGTCAAATATATTAAGTGCACTATTGATTTTGGTAAAATGTTCTTCCAAAGTAATGATATAATCATAAGCAATGTAGCCTACATAGTCTAAACACTCCTTTTCTGCAGATCCTAATTGAGAAGCCCAACTATCATCAGTACCAGAGAAATTGATTCAGATCCAACCATATCAAAATGGAGAAAACAATCCATATTGTCTATTTCAAATGCCTTGTTTTCCTTCTCATGAAACAAGTTATAGTGATGGCAGAACCAAGAGCCAGGACTGTCAATATAACATGTAACAATAAGCTAGAGCACAACACCACCATCTTTGTTCCAAATTTTGTTGCAACCATGGAGAAGATCAGTGAACAGATGCGCAATACCAGTTATGGAACAGCAGTTGTAGGGACAGGAGGACCTGACACCAACTACGGGTTGGCTCAGTGCTATGGTGATCTCTCATTACTTGACTGTGTGTTATGTTATGCAGAGGCACGCACGGTTCTTCCCCAATGCTTCCCTTACAATGGCGGTCGCATATACCTTGATGGTTGCTTCATGAGGGCCGAAAACTATAGCTTCTATGATGAGTACATAGGACCAGGAGACAAGGCTGTTTGTGGAAACACAACAAGGAAGAGCACAAGTTTTCAAGCAGCAGCAAAGAAGGCTGTTTTGAGCGCTGTTCAAGCTGCAGTAAACAATAAAGGGTATGCTAGGGAGGAGGTTTCTGTGGAAGGAACAACAAATGATGCAGCTTATGTTCTGGCTAATTGTTGGAGGAGCTTGGACACAAGGTCTTGTAGAGCTTGTCTTGAGAATGCATCTACTTCGATATTGGGGTGCTTGCCCTGGTCAGAAGGGAGAGCATTGAACACTGGATGCTTCATGAGGTACTCAGACACAGATTTTCTTAACAAGGAACAGGAAAATGGAAGTTCAGGAGGTAAATGAATTGCATTTGTGAGTGTTATGGTTATTTTGTTAGGATCCAGCTTTTAGCAGTGTGAAAAATATAGACCTAATAGTATGAGTTCATTTTGCTGACTTGTGCAGGTAATGTACTAGTGATAGTTGTTGCAGTAGTCAGTTCAGTGATTGTTTTGGTGGTTGGAATAGCTATTGTGGTTTATATCCGCAAACACAGATATATTCAAATGAAACGAAGAGGTAAATGACCGTCTTATACATTTTAATGTAATATGTCAAAGACAGAAGTCATATGATTCCTAATTACCAGCAGAATAACTTGGTAATTATTTGTACAATGTATTTATATCATAGTCTCCATCTCATATTCCTCTCGGTCATATTTAATAAAATGTGGAACCATCATTGTATAGCACAAATTTTTTCAACAAGTTCGTTATCTCAATTGTCATTCTGCTTTCTAGGTTCAAATGATGCAGAAAAGTTAGCCAAGAGCCTTCACCACAATAGCTTGAACTTCAAGTATTCTACACTGGAGAAGGCTACTAATTCTTTTGATGAAGCTAATAAGCTTGGACAAGGAGGATTTGGAACCGTTTATAAAGTAATTTTTGCCTCCAGAAACCTACATCCCCACCATATTTTGAATTTCAAAACGACTCTTAACAATTTTATTATTGCAGGGAGTTCTGGCTGATGGAAGAGAGATTGCTATTAAGAGATTATATTTCAACAACCGACATAGAGCAGAAGCTTTCTTCAACGAAGTCAACATAATTAGCAGTGTGGAACACAAGAATCTAGTCAGACTCTTAGGATGCAGTTGTTCAGGACCCGAAAGCCTTCTTATATATGAATATCTACCTAACAGAAGTCTTGATCGCTTCATATTTGGTAATAACTCAACTCATGGAATAGACTGTCTCCTTTCAGATTTAAAAATCCCTCCATTTCATGGTTAGTCAAGACATTCCAACTTATTCATATTTTTTCTGAATCTTTGTATACACATGTTAGATAAAAACAAGGGTAGAGAACTAAACTGGGACAAGAGATATGACATTATCATCGGAACAGCTGAAGGATTGGTTTACCTGCATGAGAACTCCAACATTAGGATAATCCACAGAGATATAAAAGCCAGCAACATCTTATTGGATGCAAAGCTTCGGGCTAAAATTGCTGATTTTGGTTTGGCCAGGTCCTTTCAAGAAGATAAGAGCCACATTAGTACAGCTATCGCTGGAACTTTGTAAGTATTTATTACCAATAATGCACTTTTTTGACAACTAATAACATACCAGCAATGAACAAATTTTAGTACAAACCTAACTCTATTGCAGAAAAGTAGTAATTACTATGTATTATATCTTGAAACAGTGGTATACTGATCTTCTGTTATTGGACTTGCAGGGGTTATATGGCTCCAGAGTACCTAGCACACGGTCAGTTAACAGAAAAAGCTGACGTATATAGTTTTGGAGTGTTACTGCTAGAAATAATTACTGGAAGACTGAACAATAGAAGCAAAGCATCAGAATATTTGGACAGTCTAGTTACAATGGTAAGTTGCACAATATAAGTTAATTTGTTCTAATTGTTTTTCAACTAGCTAAGACAAAATTTCATGGTGAATTGACTTGTCCTTATCTTTCATCAATCAGACATGGAAGCATTTTCAATCAGGGAATGCGGAACAATTAATCAATCCATGTCTAGTGGTGGATGACAACCATAGAAGCAATGTTAAGAATGAGATTTTGAGAGTGTTGCACATAGGACTTCTATGCACCCAAGAAATCCCTTCCTTAAGACCATCTATGTCAAAGGCACTAAAGATGCTAACAAAGAAGGAGGAGCACTTGGATTTGGAAGCTCCTTCCAATCCACCATTCATAGATGAAAGTACTATGGAACTCCATGACCAAAATGATGACCCATTTTACCCTCTCAATGCAGCAGATTCATTGGCTACTATGTCTCATAGCTCATTTTATCCCAGGTAACCAAGAGAATACAGAGAAAAACACACATTATAGACTAGGGCTACAAATTGGTTTCACTTGTGCATGCCAAATAACTTGGCCAGGCTTATGCTTAGGCCATGGAGATCACTACCAGTGTATTTGAAATTTTGGATAATTATCATTTTAACTTCATGCTTACACCCAAGGAGAGCAGTTAAGCCAGAATTCCCATAAGGGTAATGGGAAGCAATTGGTGCATAAATTACATCTCCGGATATGATTTGTAACTGAAGAAAAATTGAATGCATTACTAGTTTACAGTAACAAGTTACTATTTATCTATGCTTTGATCTGTAAAACATGTTTTAATAATAATGTGATCAAGGTCTGGTTTCCAAGTCTTTGTGTATAGAAAAATATCTAAGAGACGAATCCCTTAATTGAAGATGAGTATATGAAGTAATTAGTCCTCGCTCTAAGAATACGTTGAACTAACTATGTTTTTCCAATCTAACCACAAACCATGGGTGAAAAACGAAAACAAACGCAGGGAATTAACTTCCGTTAATTTCATCTAGCTTATCGTATAATTCAGACCTTGAAATACCTACCCTCCTCTGAAGACCATGAATGAGTGAACACAGCAATAACATGTTAAGGTAATCCAATTTTGTTTTTTTTGTTTTATATATACTTGTTACGGTGAGAAATGATAATTGTAAATATATAAAATTAAATTACGCTTAAATGATTAAGATTAATATAAAAATAAATGACTTTTTTAAGTAGTCATATGACTACTAAAAGATTTTATTCTTTTTATTCATACTAAAAGATTTAAAATCTTAAACATTAACATCAATGTTTGGTTATATATAAGAGTGAGAATAATATATTTCTTTTCTTCATAAAACGACATAATATAATGACCAAATTTAAAGTATATTTAGTTCTTAGAACTTTTAGAATTTTTTTTTAATCCTTAAACTTTTCTTTGTCACCATGTTGATTGATGTAGGGTATTCATTAATTTTGCTAATGATTAATGATAAAACTTCATTAAAAAAACCTATTGATAATTTTTAGTAAAATGTTTCCTCCCAATCATATTTTTTACATTCACATATTTCAATCCCATAACATTTAGTCCCTAAACCTTTTTGACTAATTTTAATCCCTTAACCCTTTTGTTATTAGTCCCTTACTAAGGACTAAAAGTAAGAGCGTAAAACAAAATAAAAGAATTAAAAGTAATAATGGAATAAAGATAAAGAATGAACCTTTATGATTAAAGTCAAGAAACTAAAAATAGAAATACTAAAAAATTGAGAAAGAAAAAGATAATCAATCCTTTTATATTAATATAAAGGTTAAATTAATTTGTAGGTTCCTAAATTACTCGACATTTTTTTATTAGGTCATTGAACTATTTTTTTTTTGTAATTGGGTTAGTAAACTTTCAATTATTTTTAATTAAGTCCTTGTCATTTATTCTTGTTAATTCCATTAATTACAAAACCTAATTAAAAAATAAATAAATAGTTCAAGAACCTACTGAATAATTTAAAAGTAAATTGAAAATTATTAATTATACACAAAGTATCACTTAATTGAAGAATGTGTATCTAAAGGAGTAGTGCAATAAGTTTGTCCAAACATCACTTATAAAGGAAAACTAAAAGCTAGATGCTTCCAGAGTTTGAGAATATTGGTTAAAGAATCTACATGAGAATATTAAGTTTAGAATCCACAAGTGTGAGAATACTAAACTGAAGAGTTGAGAATACTGACTTGAAGAGTTGAGACTGCTCTGAACATTTGTAGAGTTGATAATACTAAATTTAGAAGTAGTCTACATATGCTTGAGAAGAATAGTGTAATAGATTGAATAGAATTTGAGAATTACTCAATAGATCCTTGAGCAATTTATAATTTTTTAATTAAAGTCCATAAAAAATAAATAAAAATTCAGAAATTCAATTAAAAAATAATTTAAAAATCTAAATAAAAGTTGTCAAATAATTTAGGAACCTACCTATATATTACTTTAACCTAATATAAACCCACCTTGCCACTAACCGTAGCTGGTAAAGTGATACGCAATATCCCCACTTGTTGGGCAGATCCAAGTGCCAATCATCCGTTGCATTCTTTGTTGTACATGGAAGATATGGAATCTAAGTAAGAGAAGTATAAAAAAATGCTTATGGATATGAAATAAAAACTACTTCTAATTGCGCGGTATATATTCTGTGTTTGGTTTGTTAAAGTATGTATTCTTTTTTTTTACTATAAATGTGTTAGAAAATTATATAATTAAAAAACATCTTAAAATATATTAATGATATAATTTTTTCTAACACATTCATATTAAAATAAATAAATATATACATAGGGATGTTTCAAATGAGAAAAAATTTGAAATGAGAAATGAAAAGAATTTGTTGTAATCATTAAATTATAATGAAAAAATTGATGGTTGCAATTAAAATCTCAAATTTTAATACATCATGTTTATTCAGTTGAGAGAGCATTGCTTACATTGATTTAATAGATCTTTTTATATCATTTGTATAACCAATGTCTATATATATAACATAAAAAGTTAAACTTTTTAAATCAATTGTTGATCAATCTTAAATGTTAACTTTTGGATCTATTAATTAAGTAACTAACTTTTTAGATTAAATCTTTAAATGATCAACCTAAAAAAGTAATTCTTTAAATTAATAGAAAAAAGAAATATTGATATATTAAAATTTGAGATTTTAACCTCGTCCATCAATTTTTTAAAATATAATCTAAAGATTAAAATTAATTCTTATCATTTTTCATTTTAAATTTCTTTTTATATATATATATATATATATATATATATATATATATATTAGGCTAAATAGGCTGACAGCTATAAAAATCTAGCAATACTTTATGAACTTATCTGAGAAATTGAGTGGTTTTTGTTGATGAAAAAAAAATAAAAATGGTTTGATTGCCTGGAAAAGCATCAATTAATTAAAGCTCTATGGAATATAAAAATTCGAAAAGCATCCTACTCTAAATTTTACTGAGATTTGTTTGGGTGAAACCCGTGGAATACAATGACAATTGACAATGAGATTCATTAACAAGAAATTAGTAGTTGGCCTTAAAATATCTAATTAGTTAGATCTTGAATGCTTGATCCTTTTTTCTTTTAGTCAATTTTAAATGTAGAGGATACAAAAATGCGACTAATTCAGATACGTGGATTTATTGATATTAACATATACAAAACAATGACAGATATGTTTAATAGTAACTAATAAGCCAAGTTACCTTTGGAGTATTTTATAAGCTTGTTTAACCAACTAAACTTGTTTGATACAAAAAAATATTTTAGTAAATTCTAATTTATTTTCATAAACTTCAACTAATTAACTTATTAAAATAAAATAGTTTATAAATATTAGATTTTTTTCATTTTTATCTTCAATAAAAAATTTGAATATTTTTTAATAAACAAAATGTCTCATTATGTTATTTTATATTTACAAATTAGCTTAATAATTATTTGAGAGAAAAAAATGTATTGTAAATGTAAAATAACAAAAGCATTCCATTCCCGATGTCATCAGTAGTTATTTATCAAGATTCAAGAATACAATTGAAGCGAATAAATTAAACTATCATTCCCCAATTTTTTTTGCAGGGAAGTAATTAAGCATTTCAATGTCAACCCCTTCTGCTTTCAGAATTTACAGAAGAAAGCACAGGAAATAATAATTAATTAGGATATACATTTGAGAGTGTACGAGCCATGCACACACCTCATTCATCTGTAAGGAACCGACCAGTCAGACCATCCACCATAGAGAACGGCATGTTCTCAGATGGTTTCCAGTGGCGCTTTCTCTGATTAATAAACCAGTTGTTAATTTGCTTCTGGTCTAACCCAGTTGATTTAGCCAGTGCAATCTTATCACCTTCCTGAAAGATCAACAAGGAACAAGCTTTTGATAATGTAGGCTAAGACTTAAGTTCACTAACTGATGTCACGAAATGTTTTCAAATAATCCATATGAGAAAATAGACAATACATATCATTGACAATGTTTCATCTAGTTACAAATCATCATATATGTGGTAAGTTTGTTTCTCTTTTACAATAGATTACCTTAAAAATCATAGCAAATTGATTGACATGGTAAAATTTTAAACTGATGGCACATAGTCATAAACTCAATCCATGTTAGGTGGTAGGTATTACTCCCTCCAGAACAAAATTCTTAATGTTTTAACTTCGTTTTTCTTTGTTTCAAAACTGCTGATGTTTTACGAATTACAAGTCTCATTAATTATTTTCTTCCATATATACCCCTATTTAACATGGCCTATTAACAACTACTCTCATTCAACATCAATATCAACAACACCTTTAACCCAAATTAATTGGGATCGGTGATAGATGAACTCAATGATAGATCAGAAAAAAAAAAGACAGAGAAAGAGAAAGGGAGAGGGGAAGAAAAAAGTGAAAAAAAGACAAAAAAGAGGAAAAAAAGCTAAAATAAAAGAGAGGTGAAAGGAAGAGGAGAGAAATGAAGAGGAAAAGAACTAAAACAAGGGAACGACTGGAATATAAAACTACTAATGAGTTTAACTCTCCACCAAGCTTATAGTTTTCTTCACTCCGTCTTAAGACATATCATCCGTCAATCTATATCACTCCATTAGGTATTGTTTAATTACTTTTCCAAGTTTCGGTCGACCTTTACCTCTCTTTGTGTCGAACTCTTGGTAATAAACTTTTGTTCTACGGGAGCATTCAGTGGTCATCTCATAAAGTGCCTAAACGACTTCAATCTATACTTCCTCATCTTTTCACATACCGGTACCATTGAAACCTTTTGTCGAATATCCTCATTTCTTATCTTATCCATCTTAGTATAACCACACATCCACCTTTATATCCTTATTTTTGTTACCCCTATTTTATGCTCATGTAACCTATGTGCTGCCCAGCATTCCGCTCCATATAACATTGTCGGTTTCACAGTTGTTTTATAGAATTTTTCTTTTAACTTAAGGAGAATTTTACGGTCACACAAAAACCCCAATGCACTTCACCATTTTATCCACCCTGCTCTAATTCTATGATTTACATCCTCATCAATCTCACCACATTTTTGCAAAATTGATCCCAAGTATCTAAAAACATATTTCTTGGGTACCTATTGACCAAGTAGATGCACTATATCTTGATCATTATCTCTTACTCGTGAAAACTCACGCTTCATATACTCCGTCTTGCTCTTGCTTATCGTGAATCCTTTAGACTCCAAAGTGTTTCTCCACAATTCCAATTTCCTTTTATCACCATCTTTTGTTTCATCAATAAGTACGATATCATCTACAAAAAGCATACACCACGACACTTCCTCTTGAATATCTTTCGTTAGTTCATCCATCACTAAGGCAAAGAGATAAGGACTAAGAACTGAACCTTAGTGAACACTTACCGTGATAGGAAAATACTTTGATGTTCCATTACAAGCTTTCACACATGTGGTAGTCTCATCATACATATCCTTGATTGCGTTAACATACTTTAATGCTACATTTTTCTTTTTAAGAGTCCACCATAAGACTTCTCTTGGGACCTTATCATATAATCTCATTATAGACATTAAATGAAGGTATTTTAGACTAAATATGTAATACATGGGTAGTATTAAAGATTTCTTAAATTGTGGGAATAACCTTAAACATCAAGAGTTTTGATCCAAAGGTCGTATATATAATAGGATACAAAATTGAGGAAGGTTAATGACATCTTCTCTAACACTAACATTTTCTCTATATTTGAATGAAATTTATTAGAAATCATCAATTTTAGTAAATTTATTTTCTCATTTAACACTATGTCTCTTGATTCAGAAGTGGAACTCACTAAAATTGATGATTTTCAATTAATTTCAGTCGATCATAGCGGAAGTGTCAGAAAAAGAATAATAAAGAGCAGTCATTAGCATCCTCTGGAAAATTTTACAAACTTCTAGCAAAATCTAGCATATTATACTCCAAATATAGATACAATGAAAATGAAACTTGAATGACATATTTACCGTAGGGTAAGGCCATTTGTAGTGAATATTCCACCACTGAAGTAGTGTTTGCCTAGCGTCTTTCGGCAGCTTACCCCTCTTTTTCTTCTTTGAAAATTCCAATTTCAAAGATCCAATGTGACTTCCAAACTTACGTAAAAGCGTATCCTTCAGCTCTCGATCTTCACTCCGTAATTGCCCATCTTGGGGATCACCATCTCCAGCACTAAAACCTTCTTCTGAAGACACACCCCCATCATCTAGCCAAAATAGAACCAAAACCAAAGTTATTAAGTATTAGTGAAGGTATTATCTTATCTTTGAAAAATAAATAGTTTTAGACTTTTAGATTTTTAAAAGTTATATCTTAAGAATCATGTTGTTGAATCAAATGATATGCAAAAATGACAACATAAAAATGAGAAACATTATTAGTCATATGCCGAGTGGAATATTGTCACAAACACAAATTAGTTAACTTACACATCAAATATCAAATATTACAAAATAATTCAAGAACATATGTTAACAATACACTGTCACGTATTTTCTTCGACACGAGATGTTGGCAAGCTAAAATTCATATATGATAGCAGGCATTTTAAAAATGAGTTTAATGATCAAACATTGAAGTGATTTTATATTGTCATTCAATTATAAATCACAATTAATATGACTTTTAAAAAATTATCATTAAGTTAAACATATTTATCATCCATGATAAATTATATTTGAATGACAATGTAAAAATTTTATACACTAAGAGGACATAACCTATTTTCTCTTTAGAAATTTAATAGTTACTATATCAATAACATGGTCACGGTGCAAGGCAAAATGCAAGGATTTCAATTCATCGCTTTGTGTATGGAATATCCCACCCCAAGGGTGCTTAAGCCTGCTTCGTAATTGCTACAGGGTGGAAATGTTTTCAGTGCCGCGGAAGGATTATTGGGTTGGGTTATTGTAATTGGTTCGTATCCTTAACTAACATTAACACATAATTTTTAACTTTTTACCCTTTTTTAATCGTATCTTTAATAATGAGGGAAATGAAATTTATCTGAATATAAAAATTCCTCTTCTTTAACAAGATAAAATTATTTTAAATAGTTTTTAAACTTATCCTTCATCACTTTCTTTCTAATGTACATTTTAAATCAACTTCTTTTCTTTTTATTTTTGTTTTCCTATACAAACAAGGATTGCGTGTAAAAAAAAAAAAAAATCGCTTATATAGAAATCATACATCTTTCATTTGGTGACTGGTGACACATCTTTCATGGTCGGATAGTATAGGGTGAAAGAAAATAAGAAAAAAAACACTTATGATATATTTTTATTAAACTAAAGAGAAAAAAAGATAAATTTTAAAATAAAAATTCAAAACATTATTTTTTAAACATTTTCTTTTCTTTTTCCCTCGATTTCTTTCCTCTCAGAATCCAAGGATGGCGAAGATTGCTTACTGGGCCAGGAGGCCACGGGGAAGAAGTTTACTGATAGCCACTCAATCCGACAAGGATTTGACCACCACATAGGAGAACAGTGTACACACTTGACATTACCTGACCTGACCTAGGTTGGAAAGAAAGAAAAAGAAATAAACAAAAATGAAAAAGAAAATCAGTGGTCAGAGGCAAGTTCCATCATTGTCAGTCATCAGCGCCAAACGAGGTTACTCAAAAATTTACTTACAAGAAAGCAAGCAAACAAAACAATCTTTCGTAAACAGGCAAGAAAATAAGAGAAATGATAGTTAGGGTAAGTCTAGTTTGGATCAGCACGAGAGATGGTTCAATTTGCACCATAATTTGTAGCCATGAGACTAATCTCTTCCTCAGACTGATATGGTACACTTACACACTCTACACCAGATTTGAGTCATTCCAACCATTCTCACCGTCTACCACCATGTGCCGCTGCCGAAGGCGATTCCTGGCGGCGGCATTCCAATTTTCCTTTTAATCTTTTTCACATTCACATTGTCGCACACCCACTAAATCACAACCAGTTCGTAGCGCATCCATCGAACCCCGACGAGTCTGAAACGCATCCACCAAACCACGATGAGTTCAGACCGCATCCACTGAACCTCAACGAGTCCGTCGCGCACCCACCTAACTCCAACGACCCCGTCGCGCACCCACCCACCTTGGATGACCCCGTCGCGCACCCACCAAACCAATTAACCAACATCACAAAAAATGGTATAAAAAATATGAAAACCACGTTTTCAATTTCTTCTTCCTTTTTCTTCTTATTTCCACTTGGGTTTTTGCTGTTGGGATATGCTCACATGTGGGAAAACCAGATCTAGTTTTCTTGCTGGAAAGTCGAAGTGCCGACAACTGTTTTTCTACCTGCGACACCCGGCAACAGATCTGGATTTTGTCAGATTCGGGGTGTTGGGATTCTTGCAGCGGAGATCGATCGGTAGGTTTGGGCTTGAAAAAGGAAGCAATGGAGGCATAATTGCCAACGACGACAACGACAGATCGAGATGGAAGGTTCTTAGGTTCCTTAGTGACACAAGGGGTGGTGACGGTGGTGACTTCACCTCCAAACTTGGCGCATTCGAATTTGTGATCTAATTTTTTTGCTTGGAACAGGAACTGCATCTTTGATCCTGGGATGGAAATGACGGTGCATGGGTGGGCGACGGTGTGGCTGGCTGGAATGGTGAGTTTGGAACAAGAGAAATAACAAAATAGAGAAAAGAAAAACCCAAACACCGTCACTGGAAAACGCCTTCAACAGTGCGGGGTGGTGGCTAGAATCCTCAAATCTGATGCAAAATGTATCATATCATATCAATGTGAGGGAGAGATTAATCTCATGGCTACCAACTATGATGCCAATTGAATCACCTATCATGTTTGTCTACCCTACCCTAGTAATGGCCTAAAAGCTAAAATGAGATTCGACTTCTGTGCATAGCATGAGTTCTTGCATTCTTGAACTAATAACCATCTTTTGACTAACCTAATTTTTAACGGAATCAACTTAGGATAATATAGGAATATTCGCATGTTGTCCATTAACTATGCCCTTCGACCTAATCTTAACTCTGACTCACCTTCGGTGGACAAACCTTGCAAAGAAACCCTTGGATTTTTTAAATATTCAATTTTTTTTTTCTTGTACCAGACACCGAGAATCCATCGTTAGTACTGAAAGAGAGTTAAAAAGAAAATAAAATAAACAGCAAAACGAGAAAAAACTCATACTTTTACATTCTATTTTTATTATAAAAAATCATCTCAATTTACTTTAATTTCATTTCCCTCTTCCGAAATTAAAATCATACAATTGATCCTTAACTCGAGTGCAGACAAACTCGGGGTTTAACTACGGTGTAACTACACAAACAAAGCAGCACGAGTACGTGCCTAGAGTAATAGGTATTAGCTACTACATGAGGGCCCAAACATCCAAATTTTTTTCTCTTTTGTCTTCTTAAATCACCAGACATAATTAGACAAGTTTTTTCATTTATTTCATCAGCAATTATATTTATATATTTTATGTTCCTTTTTATAGTAAACTGTTGTGTACGAAAATTGGGTGTGAATAAACTACTATGCAAAAAATCTAAATCACTCTCTGTACAAAATTTAATAGGGCTAATATATTGCTGACAAATAAGAACATAATACAAGTTCTGAACTCAAGATTTAAGAAACTAATATCAATATGCCTTTAAGAATTCTTATATCAATGCCTTAATAATTCTCGCCCAAATCGTGATAACTTTAATTTTTTAATGCACTAATTATATAATTTTTTTTAAGTTTAGATGAGTTGAATAAAGGTAGAACATATTTCAATGCTTAAAGAAAATTTAGGTATTTATAGATCGACCACACAAATAGAGTCTTCACATGTGAGAAAAATTGAATATTATCTTTGTAAAATAGATAAATATATTTAGACATCTAAAGTATGATTCTTTATCAAATAAGTGATGTGATGGAGAGATAAAAAAAAGTGAGGAATTGACAAAGTATTTAAAATTTAAAATAACTAAACATCATTGTTGTTGTAAAATATGAATCTAATTTTTACCAAAAAAATCAACCTATACAGCCTTATATCGTTCAAATATTACATAGTTTGAGCTAATGAAAAAACAGATTCAGAAAATAAATTACGGTATCTATTTTTGGCAAATGCTAACCATATTCAAGACATTGATTAAGAAATTAAAAAAATATTAAAATGTATAAAATTACACTGCTCATAAAATTTATTATCATATGATTTTTACACAATTTTTTTTCACATTAAATTTTTCTATTCTAACCAATATCTTAAAAACAAATTAATAAGACTTTTTTTTTCCTTTTTAGGACATAAACTTGAAAAGGAGTGAAGGCAATAGGATTGTTTTCCTTACAAGGAGGGACCCGTTTCCCAAAAGGAATTGGCATTTGGAGATGGACAAGTGTGTGAGGTGTCGTGCAAGAAGGGAAATGAGAAAGTGAAAGAGACCCACAAGGAGGCAGAAGAGAACAAAATATCCAATCCCAGGCAATTGGCAGACGTTATGCTACGCAGAATCGCGCAGTGCTTAGCAGGGAGGGCATAGCATAGTGCGTGGGGAAGATCTAAAATGTGGCATGGCATTGAACGTTCTATCAACACAAAAAGCTGCTTTTCCCCTCAGCTACAATTTCGGGAGTGCATGTGAAAGTTTTTCGCTCTTAATTCTCCCGCTCCACATGGGATTTTCCATTTTCTCTACCTAATTCACCACATATATATAATTATTATTATTACTATTATTTATACTTAAACTTGAACTACCTCCTCCCATAGCCCATAGGTCGTCTTCTACATTTCATGCTTTTGCAGTTTTTCCAAAACCCAAGAAGCTTTGAAAAGAACCATCAAATTTTTGCAGCATGGATATGAATATACTTGCATAGTTTCATGTGATTTCTTCACACTAACATCATATTACTTTTGTTAAACTACTGGTGAACTATTAGTTTTATTTTCATGTAAATTAGAAACGTGTATAAAAATCATCTTTTTTTCTTTACAGTCTTCAATCAACAGAAAATTTTACTCTTAGGAGAAAAAAAAACATTAAAACATCACCCAGAGGCCAGAAGAACATGTAAAACCACGAATGATAAATAATAGGATGCTTTTCTGTCCTGTGTCAATCCGGGAGTTTTATATAATTCTCAAACATCAGTCACCCAAAAACAAGCATGCAATATAAGAGAATAATAACTGCACAACAATGGATCACACTAACCCGTATGATGTAATTATTCCTACGCAATTAACCAAACATACTAAAACAAGTAAATATAGACCCATTTGCCATTTGGTAGCAAGACAATAATATGGCAAAACACGGGTATATAGCTAATATATTTGAAAGTGGTTATATGTTTCTTATAATTAAGAAAGAAAAAAATATTACCATTTGTTTCTTTTAATTAAAATCAGAAGTAGGATTTAGGAAAGATGATTATAACTAGGCAATAATTCTCTAATTATACCTCACATCCCATGCATCCTCCATTTCATACCTCAAATAAACCATGGATTAGAATCTTATCCCAAAAGAACGAGACCAACATTGAAACACATCAAAAACCAAAGTTAACAAGTGGGCAAGTTCCTCAGATGCCTAATGAAGATTAAAACCACAGTTCCAAGTATTAATAGAGATCTACATGACATATTTAGTAGATGCGGGGATTCTAATTGTAACAATATTCAAAATAAGAAGCAATTAAATCATTTAGGGGGATCACATCAAAATCAAAAGCTGTTCTCACATTAGATGTTCAAGTAGTTTGTGAAGACTAACAAATGATACCAGTCGAAATTCATAACATAAAATGCCAACAATGACAATATAATAAAACTATAATTTGGAAGAAAAAAGAAAAAGAAACAAGAGTTTCAAGACAAATAAATTTAGTTTAACCCAAACGAATTAAATGCCCTACAACTATCAAGTATCAACGCTATGAATAAAACAAATTTGCCACACTGACGGCTAACTAAAATTCAAGCTAGCACCGGAAGTTTGCTTCTATAGATACAAGATCTAATTTGATGCCAGCAGAGATTGCATACAAGGGAAAATAAAAAATCGAAAAGAACAAGGGAGAAAGAAACCAATGAATTTCAGGTCCTGTCAATTTCGCTTTTCAGACACGTTCAAGAAAGATAGGTTTGAAGAAAGAATGATTAAGGAGAATATCCATCAAAGCATGCAATACAAATTCATTTAAAAGCTAAAAAATCACCACTTAAAAGGTAATCTGTACTTCCAAACATAAACCTATAAATTATGTTAGTTGCCAACCATAACCCACCTGACCATGCTTTGCATTTGCAACGTTTTTGTTTCAAATAAAATATTATTAATCACCACCACAACCCACAGTATGCCAGCCTCAACACAGTGAGCAATTTGGTTCTAGCATAAATGAAATATGGGAAGGGAAAAAATCCTAAGTGGTTAATTCCCACAGAAATCAGTGTACACCATATCTATTTCTGTTTGATAATATTTATATTTATATAAGAAGAGAAAGAAAGGATAGAAAAGCCATCAATTTCCAACAAGATTGAATAGTTTACTCAGGCCATGCATTCAATCCTTATTTAACATAATTTGAAACTTAATGAATTTAATGCCTTGAAAATAAGAAGGCCAAACAGAATAAACCTAATCACAATTATGCTGGTTTCATTTACAAAATTTTCATAACACAGATGCTTTCTATTTTATGAAATTGAAAAAATCCAGCATTACTTTAACTCCAGACAGACAATATCAATAGATAATTCCAAGAGGGCTTCTTTATATCTCAAACAACCTGCATCACCCACGCTCAGCTGGAATTCGATACTCTTTAAAGCATGAAAGCAAACATGCTAATATGATCCTCAAATCCATAATGGACAGATTTAAAGGTTAAAATATTATTTTAAAAAAGACACTTCAAAGCCACAGATTTCGTGTTTGCAGCAAAGATAGAAAGAAGAAAATTTTCCATCTATATTTCACACACATAAAAAGAGATAATAAAGAGATACTAAGATACCACCACACTTGGAGTGTGTTACCGAACTCAGTGTTGAATCATATGTGCTGTTAGTACGACTATCATCTAAAGAATGAGAGACACGTGAATTTCAGACATAACAAGTAGGATTTAAAAGACCCAAAAGTCATCTCTAAAGCTAGTTGCACAGTGTCGTCATCACGTTTAAAATACCAACCAACAAACAACTAACAAGAAGTTGCACAAATTCTCTTCGATGAAATGCACAAGTTTGTTTGAGAAAAGTCAACTTCCAACAGTTGATAAACGGTAGGAGTTAGTAAAAAGGGAAGCAAAGGAATTATTAAGGGAAGCAAAAGATAACAACGTCATTATCACAACGAGAAAAATGTTCCCAAAAATGGACAGGGTCAAATATAAATCACGCGTCATTATCATCAGTCATAACTAAAAACCCAAGTATTTTGAGGCAAGAATCATTGCTAAACTTGTTCACCGAAAACTTTTAAATCGACTCATCGACGGAAGACTAAAAATGCAAAGTTGTGAGAACGATAAAAGGCCCCTTGAAGACCACTGGGTGTTTGCAAAACATCACCAATCTATTCTTTGGTCAGTGTCAAGTATCAACAAAACTAGAAATTCAAAGCCAGATGCAAAGACCCATGTTCGTCAAACTAGAAATCCAATGCCAGGACAAATACATAAAGAGTGTGAAGAGAACAAGAACAAGTCCAAGCAAGACAAGTCCAAAGATCATAGCAATTAATTCAAAGACCCATATAAAGACGAAACTGAGAAGTGAGAAGAACACAAGGTGAAGGGCTAAAAGAAAAACACGAGACCTATAGATCTAAACACATGGCAGTCCATGAATGACCAAAACAATTCAAACTTTCTTAAGCGCGGTCACAGTCTCACATTAAAAGCACCCACAAACAAGGGGATTTTAAAGTTACACCATATTAACTGCAGAAAACAGTGTAACAGTTAGGCATAAACCAATGGAAAAAGAGTGAGAAGCCCATCCAATAGGCTTATTAGGGTTTTTCTACTCTCTTTTTTCTTATCTAACTTCAAAAGCTGCAAATCATGTATTATTTGCAAGCATATATTACTGATTATTTTGGAGTAGTACTATTCATGTTCTCAACCAATTAACGATTACTGGGTCTAGTAAACATCTTTTAGTTTTGTTTCTACTCAGATTAATAATGCTAAAGCACAAAAATCGTGAGGAGAGAGACTAGTAACACAGCGAGCGCGGATATCAACAAACACCGAGTAAAGAACCAGAAAGAGAAAATAAACAAAACAAATGAGTGGAATTGAAGTAAAACAGAAAGTGACTAATACTAACCGGAAAGTGTTGGAAGAGAAGAACCACTGCAGAGATCGGTAAGCTGAGTTTCGATCTTGTTGAGGAAGATGGTGGCTTCGTCAAAAGGCCGCGTCAGATCAGCTTTGTATTTCACCAGCATGCCACAGTAGGTTTCCTGAAACATCATACAAAACAAAAATCACATACACAAAGTAAATAAATAAATAAATCAGTGAGAAAAGTCTCGCATTATTACTTGGCTTGGGTTAATGTATGTGAATGTGAAAATATGTATATATAAAACGTGCGTGCGTGTGCAGGTATGAGAGAGAAGAAGGAGAAAGGCAAGGAAGAGGAGGGGACCATGAACTCGTCGAGTTCGGGATCGGCTCCAACGCACGTGGAAACAACAACGTCCCTTTGGCAAACGTCGTTTTCTCGTCGGATTTCCTCTAACAAACACGCGATTTCTGGAGGCGCTCCAACCTGAAGAGAAAACAGTTTGGTTTGTTATAACCGCATTTTGTTGAAGACAGTTATCAACAATTGCATCCTAATAAATAAAAAATAGTAGTTGTTCTCGGCGTGGGAAAACTATTGATCACCTTCTGACAATCGATGTAGGCTTGGAGGAGGAGAGGGTAGTGAGGGTGAGAGGCGATTTTGGCTTTGATGAGAGAAGAGGAGTCGTAGTGGCGCTGAATTTCTGGTGCGATGGAGACGTTAGGGTAGGGTTCGGTTTCCTTGCCGGCGGTGACGGCGATGGCGGCGGAGAGCAACTCGTCGCATCCGAACATCGGAGTCCGGGCGGCGGAGGACATTAGGAAGCTGTGGTACTCCGCCGGAAATATGTTCTCCGGCGTCATCAGCGCCCTGTCCGAGTACTCCGCCGTGGACGACACGCCGTATATTTCGTCTTCCATAACCCTGCGTCGTTTAGCTTCTTCGCCTTTTATGCGTCTTTGTAGTGTGGCTGAGGCGGTGTTCTAGAAGAACAATTTGCAAAGCGAACAACAAGAACAGCAGCAACACATCACAATATTATTATACTAGTGTTAACACGATTCACAAATGATGACTGCCTTTTATTTTTATGATTTTTACGATTATGATTCACGCTAACTAGTTTTTTATTATGCAAAGCTGCGAAGATAGGGAATTTATTTTTGACAAATAAAAAAAAAGTGAAATCGCCACACTTACGTTCACTACTGCTGATACTAATATCGATGAAGATGGAGATTTTTATCTGATTTTTATAATAAATTAATCTTTCTGGAATAAAATTAAAATAAATATGGGTGGAACTAGAATTTAGGATTTGGGGCGAGTAACAGAAAAGAGAGAAAGTGTATTTGGGAGACTGATTTTTTGGTGAGGATGCAAGCAACTGCAGCGACGACAACCAGGAGAAGCAGCCACACACTGCCAGTGATGTAAAACAAAACGGGAAATTATATTAAGAGAAGAAAAATAAATAGTAATAAAAGAGACTGAAGTTCAGCTTCTGAGGTTGATTTTCTTTGCCTTTATTATTTTTTAATTAAACTAATGCAACTTGAAAGGGCACGTAACACCTCAAATTCCTTTTTTTTCATATAAAAATATTTAGAAGAACGACACGGTGCTCCCATCCAAAGAAGGTAAATCTTTCAGATTCAAGAAGAACAATAAAAATATTTACCTTCTAAGTTATTTCAAAGAGACGAGTGGAATTCGAACTTGGCACTTATAAAATGTAAAATTATGTCTTGTTCTACTTAAATTCCTCTCTCTGCACCTGATGATTGTCCTTCAGCTTAATTATAAGTTATTCTTTTAACTATTTATTAGTGTACGGTATTTATTTGTTTTGTTAATTATGAACTTGCTAAAAATAGAATCTCACGTTTCATATTCACACATTTTTATTTGAGTTCAAAATTAACGATTCATGTTTAATTTTTATTTAAAATAGTTGTAAGAAGTTCACTATCAGGAACTGTTTTGTGTAGAGGGAAAAAAATATGTGTTCGTAATAGCTTGGGATTTAATAAAAGGGATAAATTGAAACATCATTTGGGTTGTCTAGGCCAATCGGCGGGGCCATGTGGTGGTAATCTGTGACCTTCCTTGTTGTTATATGCTCCTATGTCTTGAAAGGGAAATTCAACTTCCTTTTGTAAGCACACTTTGAATTATAATATTTGAAATATAAGATTGACTCGGCAATGAGAATAAAAAAAAAATTGAGAGTTAGAATTTATTTGCTCAAAAAAACTAATAATATTAGCAAGGATAAATAGTTAAATTTAATTTAAAAAATGTGATGCGATGATAAATTAATTTTTTAAAAATGTAAAATATAAATTTAATTCTTGAATCTAAAAAAAATGCAATAAATTAATTTTTTCGTTAAATATGTAAGACTATTTGTTATTAAATTGTAATGTTAAAAAACCAATTTGACAATAAATTATATTTTTAAGAATCCATTTCACATTAAATTGTAAAATTTAAAGATCAATTTATCATTAAATTATATGCAAGACTAATTTATTATATGTTTGCACAGCCTAAATTTAAACTTTTGATCTTTAAAATATCAATTTGACACCGTCTCATACTTTTAGAAGAGACAAATTTGACCATTTACTCTACTAACAATTAATATTTGTCAATAAAAAAGTTTATTTATACTATATTTTTTTTAATTAGAATTGGAGTTTTATTTTCGTAATCTTCATAATAAATTTTATATTAAAATTTTTTGTAAATTTCTAAGTTAAAATTTCAATTAATTTTGATTAGAGAACAACAAAAATAGTACAACCTTTGTCCCTAAATTTAAGATTCTTTTAATTAATTAACATCCTTTAAAAAGTTAGTAAATTTAATTAGTAAGATTAAATTTGTACCTAATAATATTATTTTACCAAAATTATCTTTAGAATTATCGGGACTCACTATCTCACTCTTTGCACTTAATTACATTCTACCTAATTAATAAATGTGTTTTAGTTATCTTCTTCAATCCTTACAAGAGAGAATAAACTTATCTTATTAACTTATAATATTTATAGTAAAGTAATTGAGGATATTTTAGTAAAAAAATAATTAATACAATAGACAACTTGAAAAGAGTATTATAAAAATGAAACAAAATTTTGAATAAAAAAAGAGTCTTATATTTATAGAGTACTTCTTTCATTCCTATAATAATCAAAGTATAAGAAGAAAAAATATATTTTAATATAATTATCATTTTATTTTTTAATGTAACATTAATTATTTTTTTCACTTATATCCCTTATCTACTATATCTACTATATAAAAAATAAAGTTTTATTATGTGGGATGATGTTGCCGGGCACCCCATATTTATTTCCTTTGAATAATTCAATTAATGTAGATTTTATATTTATTCTACTTTTAGTAAAATCTTAAATTAATTATGGTACATAAAAATTGTGTAAATTGATATGATATATTTTTTAAGGATTAAAATAAAATCTGAAAATATTTGAATGCAGGTATATTTTAAAATATATTAATTTTCATTAAAAATAAATTTTATCTGAACACAACTAAAATATTTGTTTATAGTATTTTTTATTTAGACAGCTAAAAATTAAATCAATTCACACATATTTTACTATTATGAAATAATAACAGTTTTAATTCACTGTCCAATAAAATAATTTAAAGTAACATTAATTTATTCTATATTTACTGAATGTTATATATTATAATTTTACAAAAAATAGTTCGTCACAAGTATATATATATATATATATATATATATATATATATATATATATATAATGTATTTAAATATTTATTGACATGTATATTAATATATATTTATTAATTTAAACTAAATAAAATATATTAAAAATTTAAATAATATAAAATTATTCTTATAAATTATAGAATGTGAACTTAATATTTATATAAAATATAAGAAATTAAGTTAATAATATTAATGATATAATTTATAAAAATTATAAATGAATTAGTTATCATAAAATTAATTTTATAAAATTATTATTTATTTATTTTTCTCGTTAATTTGTGTAAAATAATCTAGTATTATAATTATAATGGGACGAAGGTATCTAAAATAATGTAAGCTAAGTTTTTTTTTTGTTTAAATATGTTATTTGACTAAGTTCAGTGATTAGATATCCATTACTCACTATGACGTCAACTATGTGTTTCGCAATGTATTTTGTTTCTTTTTCATTCATTGGGAGTATTTCTTTTCTCTCTTATATGACACGACACGTGAGTCTCTTTAAGACAAAAAAGCAACAATTTCAGAGTTGACGATTGTTGTGTCATAAAAATCAATTCCTTTCCATAATTAATTGGATGTACAAGTTTGTCTAGAGCAAAAACTAATTTTACATTTAAAGAAAATTAAATATTTCTCGTGTGTGTGTATTTATGTATATAAATAATAGAGTGTTGTGATTGTTAATATAAATATTTATTGAGTTTAAAAAAATTATAAAGTCGATAATTTTTTTATTAATTGATAAAAAAATATACAAACAATCTATAGATTTTAAACTCATGACAATATGACTTTCGTATTAAAATACATTATAAAAGTTTTAAACAATTCAATTAAATATCCCGATAATAGTCACTTTGGTTTTATATTTAGTTTCAAGTAACAATTTGATTCTATATTTTGAAAATGATCAATTTAATTCATAAAAATATAAATATTGTGACAAATTAATCAAATAATCACGTATCATTTGTTTATATTATTATTAAGTGTGTATGTTATGTGTCTTTATTGACATGGAAAATTCACATATGCATGAAATGTTTTACGTTAGTTTATATTGTTTTGAACTAAAATGTTATTTTTTTTTCTTTTTTTACCTTTCCTTCTTAATATATCCTTGATGGTCTTCTCTCTTCTCCTTTGATTTCTCACGACAATTCCCTCCATCGTGCTTGAGAGTGTTGCCACCTTCTTCCCCCAAATCTTCTTCATCACCCTCCCATTCTATATGTGTGAAACCCTCAAAATCCAAACCCCTCCAAAATTACCATCACAATTTTAGATCCAAGGGATAATTAAAACCTCAAATTTATAGTAACAAAATTTTATAAAATTATACAAAGAAAAATGAAGTCCAAAACAATGGATGGACAAAATAGATTCTTACGCATATCGTTACCATGAATTGTAGAGCCACAATGGAGTGAAGACAACGAAAAGTAGTGTTCAATGCACAATCAAAAAAACTAATCTAGATCTATATATCTAGAATCAACACTACGAACACTGTGTCAAGGACAAAGACAATGAGCGGATAGGCTTGAGCATAGTGAGGATCTGTTGTTATTGAGGCCGCTCCCAAGATTAATAGTGGCAAAGGCACTAACATCGACAAAGATGTGGTGGTTTGCGTTAGAGAGCAACACACGAAGAACTTGGTTTTGGTGGTGGCTACAATTTAGGAGCCATGAGGTGATGGTTTGTGATGAGAGAAGAAAGAGAGGAAATGATAAAGCAAGAAATATGTCATTTGGTTCTCCATGTCGACGTTTATTGTCACGGTGTCGATGACGATATCAGCAGCGACACTTTCGCAGCAACATGATTTGTCATTGATCATTTTGTCATCTCATGATATTTGTTGGGGATAATTTTTTCGTTGCATAAGAACTTATTAGAACAGAATCAAGAAGAATAAGCTTCTTCTTAAAATAGGCATTGACTGTCTAAATTTTAAAATCAACTGTAAAAAAATTCACTGGCATTTTAATAAAAAATTATGTGCATTGGCGTGAAATGTCTCCTACAGACATAGATTTGCCATGTCAGCAATGACATGCCACTTGTATACTCTTGTAAATGGACAAAAAACTTTAAATATAACTAAGTCTTAGAACGAGAATTAGTTTCATAGGGGTGAAACTATTTAAAATACCTTAAAATTTTATCGGAGAGTCAAATATCCTAATTATGATAATTAAAAAAAACACACATGAATTTTTTCTTTTACTTTCCTCCTTAAACCAAACAAAACATTAGAGTGAATTCTCCAACACACTATAAATGTATATTTTCTTGGGTTTTATTAATTAAATAGGAAATAAATAGTATATTATCAATGCAATAGAAATGGTCATAAATGTATCCGTCTTCAAAATATATCTATGTTCCAAGTGCTTGATCCCATTTAATTAGGCTAACTGTTCTACAATGGTTTTTTTCTTTATTGTTTGCAATCTATATGATAGAATAATCGCTCAAAATTTGCTCCTTTGAGTAAGCGTACCTTGACTAGAGCACTAATCCGCGCATTGCAATTATTGCTGTAGAATCTTCGACTCCCTTATCTTTCAACTTGTGAATTTAAGTGAAAGGAACCTTAGTGGTTCGTCATAATGATTCGATTCATATGTTCAATCCTGCACTCATAAATAAGGCAAAAGAACCTATATAGGGTTTTTTTGAAAAAAAATTACCAATTTGGGGCTGTTTTGAAACATATTACCAATCTGGTGTTGTTTTGGGCGTGACCTAATTCGTCTCTAATTCGGTCTCTAATTCGGTCTCTAACAGTTTTTCAACAGAATATTTTTTTTATTTTTGCGACGAAAAATTCCGTCGCAAAAACCGTGAGCGACTGAAAAGATGGCTAATAATTGCTAAATGCACCCCCGTTTTGATAAGTTTATCAGTCGCTAACAATTTTTGCGACGGAATTTTTCGTCGCAAACATAAAAAAAATATTCTGTCGAAAAATTGTTAGCGACCGAATTAGAGACCGATTTAGAGACGGATTAGGTCACGCCCAAAGCACCAGATTGGTAATATGTTTCAAAACAATTCCAAATTGGTAATTTTTTTTTCAAAAAAACCCTATATAGGTTCTTTTGCCCATAAATAAACAAGGTTGATTGTTACAGGCACAAATTGGTTCTACACAACTATCACATAGACTTTTGTTTATTGAAGAGGTTAAGACTTAACAAATTGTTTTCAGAAATACATTACACTTAAAATGACAATTTGGAAAGACATGGGACTTGGGAGGGCTTTTTTCCATCATATAGCCTATAGGTTGCTAGCAAGATATTTCCACCATTGATTGTCATTCATTAATTAAAAAAAATTGCCTAAACTAGCAGCTGTTTGACTTAAACTTCTGACATTGTGTCCATAAATACAAAAGTATCAATATCACTCTCAATCAATATTTAATACATTAGATACTAATGTGTGTTTAATAGATTTTGATACATAGTAAAATTTATTATTATTATTATTATTTTATAAAATAACCATTTGCCAGCTCCAACATAGCTTTCATAGAAACTCTGATATGTTTAATATGTTTGTTAAGATAAGGTTTAAGATATGACTTTATACCAATGAAATCTAATTAAGTTGGTTGAATAGAATATGTAAATATTCTTATATCTATCTTTTATTTTTATGGATAAAAAATATATGTCTAGGTACTTAATGTAGTTTTCTATTGTTATTTTTATTGTTTAAAATGTTTTTGTAACATTTGATTTGGACAGAAACTGTATATTTAGTGATATGTTCATAGTAAAAAAAAATTCTTATATAAGTGGGAGTATAATGTTGAAAAAAACAAATAAAATATTATAAATACTATTCTGGTTAAAATAAATAGCATAATATAGAAATGTGTCAAGAAGAATGAGTGAAAGAAAACAAATAAATAATAATAATAAAATTTATTTAAAAAGGTGATAAGATAATTTAATAAATACTTTAAGAATAAAAAGAATAAAATATAAAAATTTAGAAAATAGTATTTTAAAAATTGATACATTAAGTAATGTTTTTAAAAAAATACTAAATGTTACTAAAAAATTATTTATCAAATAGTTAAATAAGTTTTTTAATTAGTAAAAATTAAAAACAAAAGAACATAATTGAAAAATGAGACTTTATTAAATCAGATTAAGTAAATTTTCTGATGAATATTAATAATCAATAAAGTTTGTGAGTATTTTACATTTATAACATAAACAATGGTCTGCAGTAAATAAATAGTGTTATTTAAAGTATTTAAACTTCTATTTTTTTTTTTTCTTTCTAATCCGTTTAAACCACAGAAACTGATACCAATATATAAACGTTTATCGAATTTAGGGTCAATCCATGTGGGTTAAAAAAAAAGACATAAAGAGAAATATATAATAAATATTAATGAAGCGTTTAATATTAATGAAGCGTTTAATATTTAGGTTCTGTTTATATAAATTTTTCCATAAGAGAAGAAATTAAAAATAAAATAAATTGAGCTTTTTTTTATAAGTTAAAATCAATACTTATGCACTTAATTTTTATAATATTTTTTTCTAATTTTACTTTTTCAAAAGCTTTTAACAATATATTACTAATTTATATTTAACATCACATTATAAACTTCATGCCATTATACTTATGCACTCATTTTTTTAGCAAACCTAAATTTCCAATATACTTTTAGTTCAAACTTAATTTCATTAACTTTAAAAAATGACGTAGGTATACGTTGTTTTCGGTTAGTATGTTTACATAAGAATTGAACTTTGAAAAGGCTAGTTGAATTTAATCAATTTTATGCTCCTAGACATGGATTATAGCAAGGTAGAGGCGGTTTGCTTCCCCTTTTCTGGATTAAGATTTTATACTAAATATAATAGGATATATATGGCATGTTAGATGTAAGAATTAGAGTATCTCTTGTAATCTCTTTAATAACTTTTCTTTTTTAATAAAAAATATGAAACTTGTCCACATATTTGAATGAAAAAGTTAATCAAGACAAATGTTAATCTCCAGCCTAAAAAAATTGTTAGAAATCAGAATCGTTTATATTCTCTCAAGCTAGTAAAGCGTCACCATGATCGTTATTTTGGGATTTTCTTTTATTGCATTTAATAATTGGCAACGATAAAAGAGGGTAATCTGCCTTTGATTGCAAAATATTCGAAGGGCGAAGTGTGTTCAAAACACGTACACTTTTTCAAAGTGTGGCCGACATGATTCTAAATGCCAACGGGATCCGACACAAGTTGTTTGAGAAACTCATTAATTAAACAAAGCATAATTACATACGCCGGTTTCCAGCTTTAAAAGCTTCCTTTTACATCAATTTCAATAAAAGGAAAAATCATATTTTAATCCTGATATAAGACTTATTTATTTAATTTATACTTGTTAATAAAATTATCTATTTATAATTTAGTTTGTAGTATTAAATTTATTAAATTAAATTTAAATATGTTTTTAGTTTCTCAAATTTATGTTGTGTTATTTTTTACCCTCAATTTTAAAATTACTTTTTTTAGTTATTTAATTTCAAAAAAATTCTTTTTAATTATTGACATAATAAAAAATCATCACAAATAATATATCCAATCCATCAAAAATAAACTAGAAAGGATTAAAAACAGTATTTTTTACAATTAATGGAGTAAAAAAAGAATTCAAATTTAGGATTAAAAAACAAAAAAATAAAAATAAAAACATATTTAAGTCAATTTATTATTATACTCTTATATCTATAATATTGATCGTGTCATCATTCATGCTTGGAAAGCCTATTTGTTCTTTAATGCTCTAGGCGAGGAGACTGATTATCTTTTATATCGGATGTTGACCATGTCATTAGTCACACTTGGAAAACTTTTTTTTTTTTCCTTTTAACATCGGAGGCTAGAAGGTGTGTATCCTCAAATCTTGGATGTCGATGTACCCATTGTCGACCTCTTAAAAAGAGGTTTGTTAGTAAACATATTCATGACTTCTCCTCAGACCTCAATATTGTCTTGGTCATCCACTAACCTTATGTGCATGATGAGAGGTACTCCCTAATGACAAAATTTTGAAATACTAACAACCGCACGAATTGCCTCATTCACTGTCCCGGAGACCCCAGAAGACAACCTCAATTCATAATACTAGGAAATCAACCACAAAAAACTGAGATAAGCCTATTCGCAAACTTTGCCCATATAGTTGAATGCTTTCTGTAGACAGTCACTAACTCTGATTGAGGAAATCCATAACAATTTGTATTATTTTTTATAAAATTATTCTTAAAATTATTAGGACTCACCATTTCACACTTTCGTTTGTTGCTGTTTACATAATTAATTAATGCGTTCTAATCATATTTTTAATCTTCATAAGGGATAATGAATTTTCCTTATTAACTTATATCTTTTATTATAAAATAATTAATAATATTTTTATAAAAATAGTTAATATAAGAAACAAGTTAAGAATAATATAAAATGGATAAATAAATTTTGAAATGATAGTTATTTATAGTATTACCAGTGAGTTTGTTTAAAGTTTAAAACATAATTTTAAAATAAACATTTTTTGTATAAGCACTTTTAAAAAAAGCAAACATGATTTGTTTCTTATAATAAATAAATAAAATTACTTTTTTCAAGCAAAATTAGTTTAGACACACTAAAAAATAAAAAATTATTTATTTTTTAATAAAATAAATGCTTATTTCAACAAATAAGTTTAAACAAACTAACCTTATATTCTTCATAAATCCAAAAAGCTTCAATGCTGCCTTCTTTATTTCATTTGTGTTTCTTGTTTGTTTTGCTTAAATTGTAAAATAAAAAAACAACATAGAAAATAAGTTTTAAAAAATCTTACAAAGAATAAGAAAAGACTTTCTTCATCTTAGTTATACATTTTATGATAAAATCACTGTTAAAAAAATAAAAGACAGAATTTGAACAAGAATTATTTCTATTGAGATTAATTGAAAAACATAGAAAATAAATTATAAAGATATATAAAAAGTTATTCTATTTGTATTTTGTTATTATTTAAAGTTTCTAAATTAAAAAATAAAATATTAATTTTTGAATGTTCAAATATGATAAAAATAAAAATAAAATAATTTGAAAGAATAAATAGATCTTTGGATTGGGTAAAAATAAGAAATAGATTGTTGAAACTGGGTAAGAAAAAAAAGTAAATACAGAGAACATTTTCTAATATGATTTTACAATTATATAAATGTTATGTATCAAATGACTTTAACATGTTTGTAATATTCTAAACTATGAAGTTTTATAATTAATTAATTCTTATATTTTCAATTTTTTATGCAAAAAAACACAAGATTTTTTTTATCATTTTCTACAAAACAATCAAAAAATAAAATATTATAAAAAATAATGTGTATAATTATTTTTAAAAGCATACATAAAAAATAAAAAGTTAAGAAAATTCTAAAGTATTAAGAATGATTTTTTGAAAACATTTATACGCAGTATAAAAAAAAATCCTTAAAATAAATTAATTCGTACGTGCGCAAAAAATTGTTCTTAGCTAGATTGAATCACAACACTTAATATCAAATTAGTAATATAATTTATATTAAAAGGGAATTGAAAAAAAATTTTAAAACACATATTTAAACTTATGAAAATGGTATTATCTTGATTTTTAAATTTCCTTTCTTAACTTTTCTTTTTGGTTGATCACAGCGAGATTCAAACTTAATTATAATTATCTCATGCATATTATTTCAACCTCCCAAAATTAGGCTTACCCTAAAGATTTAAATCCTTTTCTCTTTTTTTTGGGGTACATACCTTTAAATTCTTTTCTTAACTTACCTCAATATATTTATGAGAAAATTTATCAATTTTTTTTAATTTTCCCATAAAATTTATAAATAAACTCATGTTTTCATACTTTTATTAAAAAATGATTATTTAAGTTTTTTTTCTTGTAAATACGTTATAATTATAACTAAAGAAACGTTAATAGAATGCCTTTTAACATTGTCTTTCGAATATTATATTTATCTTTAGATAGAATTTCATGTTAATTCGCTGATATAAAATGAGACGAATTATTTAATCAATCCTACACATTCATTTAATGATAATAAAGAACTAGAGTGTTAAATAATACTACAGTATATTGCTGTAAAATAACATAATAATACTACAGTATATTATTTATATTTCTCATTAAAAAGTTTATCATATTAACTGACTGTGTGTTTGGTAATTTTTTTTTCTTTCACAGTTTCAATTCTCATTTTGGTTTAACTTATCAATATATATTCAAGCAACATACTCATATCCTTTCAGGATGTAAGTTTAATTTTCAGTAAAAATTTTATTGAAGAGCAATAGTAAAAATAGAGAGTAAAAATAGATCAGACACAACGGTATAACCCATCAAAGGTTTGACCAATTTATTAAAAAGCCTAAGCTTAGATTTTTTGATGAAGTCTTTTTAATTAAAAAGATTAAACTTAAGTCATTAAAAAAATCTATTAAACCTGATAGTTGACCTGATTGTAATATTATATATATATATATATATATATATATATATATATAATTATTCATAATAATAAGTTTTACAATAAAAATAATGTATATGTTTTTAGGCTTGCTAGCCTAATTAGATATATAAATCTTTTGGCTTGTTTACAAGTCATTCTATAAAATATGCTAAGTAAACATGTTTTAAAGTTGGGTTAAGAATTTAAAAAATCCATAATAAGTAAATAGATTAGACTTAGACTTAGTAAATAGTAATAATGACATAGATCAGATTTAGTAAATAGTAATAATAATATAGGTCAGATTGAGATATGTTAAAGTCTCACATATTTCCATTCTTATTGATAGATAATTTATAAATATCTTTGTAAATATTATTTGAACGTTGAAGAGTATTCTTAGAGGTGGATATATGAACTCAGATCCATGGAGATCCAATGACCAATTTATTAAGTTCTCAGATCTTGTAGATAATGAGCCTTTTTTTTTTTAATCCGCATAATTATATCGAGATTTTGAGTTCAACTTGTTAAATTTGTAAATCCAATAGGCTTTATTCGTAGACATACAAACTACTTGTTTAAATCCAATGTGTAAATATTTTAATTTGTTACGTTAAAATTTTGATATTTAAATTGTTATTGTTAATTTTTTTAATTTAAAATATTAGTATATTTTAGTAGGCTAGATTTTAGTATAAAAAATAAATTTAATTTGTTTTTTAAATTTTATATATTTTCACTTTTAAAAATATTTTGTTTTCAAATTATTATTCGAATCTACAAATCTTCATTTATTCATAGACTTTTATTTTATGGATTAGATATTAATCTTTAAAAAATTTATTTATTTTGTAAATCAAACTTATTGGTCTATCAAAAATGTGAACTTCCCATGGATTAAACCTTAAATATATAATCCATATACTCATCCTTACGTGTCCTGGTTCTAATGAGTCATGAGAAGCTTGGTAACCTAAACTTTTTCTTTTGAAAAAAATTGTCAATGTATGGCGATCTTGTCCTTGCCTTGGCCACTTATTGGGGTAACCAAAGTCACTGCAGCTAGCATGTGTTTGTTTCTTTTTCAGTTTTCAAATGTGATTGATTGATTGCTCACTTCCGCCACATCACTTATCTTCTCTCATGGGCCACGTTAAGTCAAGTCAAGTCAAGTCACACAAGTCCATATCATAAATGGGTTGGATTTTCTGAGTTTTGGGTACTTTTAAGCCTACTAAGTATTAAATTCAGAAGAATAAACAAAGTTGAATGAAATATAATGTTATTCTCTCAATTAACTTCTTTGTTTAAGATAGACACGTTAAGTTTTTTTTATAAATATTTTGGTTTCTCAATTTTTAAAAAATAAGTTAATCATTCTATTACTTTAATGATACATGACAAAAGAATATGGTTATATTTAATTTTTCGTTTTGGGACTTCCAAACTCTATTTGGAAAGTAATTTGATGACATGTTTAGTAATTCCAAAAGTACATTCATGCATAAATTTTTTGTCTAAAAGCTTAGTTTTATAGAAGACTTTAATTAATTTTATAAACTCAATTTGCACCCAAACATAAGTTTGCAATTAATTTAAACATGCACTATCACATCTAATAAACGTTTATTATATCAATTAAAACTAATATTATTAATGTAAAAAACGGTGAAAATGATCATTTTGATCTAATATAAATACTTTAAGAGATTAAGATAAAAATTTTAAAATTTAAAGCTTAAATATTTTTTTAATCTATAAAATTGATTTTATTATTTTAATACCTAAGCTTTATTTTATTTATTTATTTTGATTCTTGACAAATAGGTACATATCATCATCAGGAAATTTTTGTTATCTAATAACGTGACTAACAGAGAGAAGTCCATGTTACTTAAAATTTGTTGTCTCCACAACCAAATTATTTTCATTACGGATGCCTATTTCAATTTCTTTTATCAAGTTCCATAAAAATAAAAATAAAGGTTAGTTACCAAAATCAAAACACCCTATATTCTTTTTTTTTTTTGGTGATGTATCGGATAACTTGAATATTTTCATATAAATATATTATACTTTTTTCATGTGAACAGAAGATAATCTTACACAAATATATCAAAATACTCTATAACTACAAAAAATTTATTTAATTTTAAAATATTGAAAATAGTTAATTATTATCATCATTGCATCACATAAATTATTTGTTATTTAAATAAGTAGAAATTAAAAAAGTGATCATTGTCGAAGCTTCACATGATGTTTTGTTTGGATTAAGAATAAAAAGTAAAGTAATAAAAGAGAAATATGGCGAATAAATATTTTATTTAGATAAATAGAAATAAGAAAATGAACGAATTTCTTAAAACTTATTTAAATAAAAAGAAAAATTAGAAATAAATAAATAAATTATATGAATTTTTTTTATATGAACTATTTTTTTATTCTATTATTTTTCTTAATTATAACTTTATTTATATTTATCTTTTATAAGTGAATTTTTATTTTTTAGTGTTTATTATTTTATATTATAAAAGTATTTGATATGTACAGAATGAAAGCAAAAATAAATTAATAGTATATTTTTATAAAAAAAATAAAAAATGATTTCACGCTGTTAGGCAATAAAATTGCCACTGCGTTCTATTCCGTGAATGCGTCAGTCAATCGCCCTAGCATTATCCTTGTTGAGACTCAACTCCTGAAGTGTGATGCATGCTTTCTCAATGTTATCACATAGCTTTTGGACTCGAGCAATTCAATTTGGAGACAAGTTATTAGGTTTTGTGATGTTGAACGGATGGCTTCGCGTTTGGGGGAAAACAACAACGTTTTTGTGGAAGAGGATGTTGCAGTCGATGACGTGGCAATCGAGGGTGGCAAGGTCACTTTGGGTTTTGAGCTTCCCATTAAGGAGGTCGAGGGGTAATTGATTATGTCAAGTTCGGTCAGATCCGATCATGTTCATAAATTTTTTTATTTTATTTTTGATTTTTTTTAAAAAATTTAAATCATTATCAATTGTTATTTTAAATTTTAAAATATTTTTTTATTTAAATAATATCAATTACATATATATATATATATATAATTTTAAAATTTTAATATATATTTGGATCAATTCACCAACCAATTAAATTAATAATCCACTATCTTCATAGTGTTGAATGTACGGATAATTTTAATAACATTGCATTGAGGGTTTTGGAAAGAAAGTTCGAGGTGGAGACATTTGGGGATGAGGCGGAGAAATCACCTTGAAGTACACTACTTGAAAGGTGAAGGAAATGACTAATGTTAATATTATTTTATTACTTTTGTGGTGTAATAATTTCTGGTGATTTTTAATTATCGGAAATCATTTTGTATATAATATAAATATATTCTTCATTCAAGTAATTTCTTGTAATTTTCAACTGTAAGAAAATTCACAAAACGTAATAAAATAATTATAAATTAATGATATGTCACCCTTTAACAGTGATATTTAATAACATAGAAAAAAAATTAATAGACAAAACATCAAAAACTAAAAATAGTCCAAATTTTAATTAGAAACAAAAAGTGAAAAGTAAGAAAACTTCACAGAACAAAAGCATAATTAACCCATAATAATTTATTCGTAAGACATTCTAACATGTTTCTTTAAACATGTCAATACTTTATTAGGCACACTTATTATCAATATATTAATATGCTTAAATAACAATATACCATGCATTTTTAAAAACCCGCTTAAATTTGAACTTGGGCACAGCGCAATATTTTTCCTTTCTTTCCTTACTATCACCTCAAAATTTGCCAATTAATAATAGTTATTAGCATTCTCTTTATCTATTAGTAGATTTTATTTGGAAGAATGATATATATACACATATAAAAGAACCTATAACAAAATAATAAATGAATGGTAAAGAAATTCTAAACTCTAAACTATAGATATTGATTAACCTTTCATTTACTCGTTTGTTGTTAACTTGGTGAGGGTTTATAAGGACTTAATTTATCTGTTTATGTTTATAATTTATAAGAATTATTGATTTTTGTTTGATAATAAATTATTTTTACTACCATGCATCCCAAACAACAAAAACAATAAAACATTGCTACGCAGATTATGTGTGCTTAATTATGAAATGAAGCATACGTACCTACATATTATGAGTCCAATCAATACCAGAGCTTCAGCTTTTCTTCCATATAGTTAAGTCTATGCCTCAAGCTAAGACTGCCTCAAGTATTTAAAAACATGCTTTCCAAAACTTTAGGTGTGGTAAGTTGGTATTATATGACAACTTGAGGAAGCAGAATTGAGCATATTACTATTTACCAGGAACACAGGAATGAGAGTTTTTGGTGATGCTATATGCTTGTGAAAAATATGATATGCTTGTGAAAAATATGGGACCTGGGCTCCTTTATATATATAGTCGCGCTTGAACATGAATTGAAATGGAAAGTTAAACTATACCTTCTTTTCTGTACTATTCTTTCCAAAAAAAAAAAAAAAAACATATCTAAACTATCAACTCTGGGTTTGAAAAGGACTATGGGGGCGGTGGAATATAGCTTTGCTTTAGACATCAAACACTAAAAAGTCGGGGATCCCATTTAAATAAGTTATCATATTGCCATTGGGGAATCTAAATCAATATGTGATAAATAACTCACTTGTCCTCCGCATACAACTTTTTTCTTGGGCATCGAAGATATAAATATCACGGTTTCCATTTCAATTTTAAAGTTTTTACAGTTAATTAATCTTTTCTATTCTCTAATACTTCATATTTCCCACATTGAATATCTACTCCATGTAAGACAAAAGAGAGGTTGTAATTAAATGGTTCTTGGTCAAATTTTTAATAAGGAATAATTTTAATGGTCATGCATTAACAATGTAAGATAATTTTACACTTTTATCTTATCATAAATTATTGTTGGTATAACTTAAAAATACACACAGACACATGATAGTTTATGATTGTACACACACACACACAAATAATCAAATAATAAATTTTCCCAAGTGAAGGGTTCTCCACGAGCTTCCATCATCTATTGAGTTCAATGTCGTCAAACTCTGCTTCATCAACTAATATGTACGTGGCATAAGTAACCTTTCTATCTTTAGGATATGTCATGGCCCTATAGATTTCCTACAACTCTCAAATCCAATGATCAACTACATTTGAATCAAGTCTCCCTTGAACTGAGAAATCATTTACAGAACATTGCTAATCCTTGAAACTTAGGTGGGATTATTGCTTGAGTTGCTTCAGCAGTGGCTCAAGTGGCCTCAAGTTATACCAAAGCTTCCTGGTGTTGATGAGCCACAGTGGCACTTTGTTGTTGTAGTGTAATTGGCATCATCTCTATGGCATGAGCAATATGAGCCATATCAAATGGAGGAAGATGAGGTCTAACTGGTCTCACACCATCCTAACATAAGACCAAATTAGGTTAGAGAACAAGCACTGACTAAGGTCTTCAACTTATTTACATTAATCATAGACAACCAAAGACATAACAAATCTATCCCCATATGTTTGTTCCAAAAGATACGTCTGACTCTAATACCACTATTGTAACTACCCATCTTTGTTATAGGTTTAATTATAACAAATAACACGATCAAGAAAATTGATCTCAACTTCAAGACCACTATCAAGATCTAGATCTTCAAGGGTTTGCATGATCTCCTGAAACATCAACACTATTTGTTCTCGTGTTAACAAATGATCATTACAGTCACACAAAAACAAAATACAAAGGTAAACTCGGTGTTATCAGACTCGATCATTGTAGTCACACAAAAACAAGTATTTTCTAGGCTACTTCTAGCACACCTTTAATCTCCCCTTGAGATTAAGAACACTCAAGTATTCTTTGATCACTAAGCCACTCTTAGCTTTCCAAAACAACACTTTGAATGAATATGATATTCAAATCTCTCAAAGAGAGGATATACAATTAAGCTCAAATACAACCAAATGACTTTGCTAAACAAAGAATGATCTTTGTATGTTTTGTGATTGATTGTCCAATACTTTTGATGACATTTCAACACTTGTTGTAACGATCTGCCTCGTCACTACGGTATCACAACTCTAAATTTGTAATTTCAATTTTAAATGAAAACTCCATTAATTTGATTATGAAAATGATGGTAATTTTTTTTTTGCGATAATACACTCATTAAACAACGCACAAATACATAAATAAATACATATGTATATATATTTTAAACCATTACATACTATTCATATGTTAGAACATAATTTAGTTTTTACATAAATCTAAGCCTAGGATTTACATGCTTGATCAAATAAAATCAAGGAACCAACTAAGAAAAAATTGATAACAAAATACAACTCTTTCCCAAAATAAATTCCAATCTTATCACGTCGGCTTGGAGGTTCTAACAAAAAAATCTCCCTCCAACATCACCTACTGCTGCTCATTTGCTCCCACAAATGAACGTTCGTGATCATCACAGGTACTAACCACCAGTAAAAAATTGCAAGGGTGAGTCTATTATACAAGATCAACAAACACCAAATGACAATGACTAGCAAGAAAACAATAATAATAACCACAATCATTCTCAGTAATCAATTAGTTCAACATATACTCAACAAACTAGTCATCAACTTTTTCCACAATTCAAATCAATTCTATTCAGAATGATGCATGCACCTAAATCAACTCTCAAAGGCAATGTGGTACCATTCTTCAGGAAATAGCCTAAGTGTGACCACATGACACTCTCACTTAGGAAAATGATGCAGTAGCTCATCAATGTCACCCTGTCATGCATAAGCCACTTCTCCCCATGGTGATCAGCTAGAGTCACAAGGGAGTTCCAAACCAAGTGATATGCCCCTAAGTACCCACATTTTTATCCTCATGAAAAACCACATGTACTTACTGCCACCATTTATACTATTTCCATGCAATTATGAAGTATGAAACATGGGCTCATCAATGCACTGACCGTGGATAGTTAAAAATTCTAAGCAATCCCTTTCCCTCTCCAGGGATGCTTAAAATTCTTAAACCAATAGGTCATTGCACCCCCATGTACATACACAACATACATCTATCATGTTTACATCATCAACATCAACATCATCTCTCATTAATGTCATCATCAACATCAATATCATCTTAATCTCAATGTCATCAACAACATCAATATCATCTCATTTCAATATCATCAACAACATCAACATCATTTCATTTCAACATCATCATCAATATCAACATTGTCTCATATCAATATTATCATCAACATCACAAGCAATCGCATTCCACATATACATATATAACACATGCCTTGGATTCACATTCCTTAAGTCTTCAGACAACACAAATCTCACACATTCATAATCCATAATACCACGAGATTGATATTTTAGAAAAATTCTAAACAAAAGAGGAGGATTATAATATACAAAACAAAGTCATGCCCATTTAAAATTTAATAAAGAAGTAAATAGGATAACAAATTATAAAATTTTGGGTAGAGTCTCCTCTGTAATTAAGATTTTTCCCAAAAAATCTAATCATTACAACAACAACAACATTCACAATTTCATTCATCAATAACAATTATATTGTATCCCATTAGTTTAAAATATAGTTTTTTCTTGAAAATCAGCACACAACATGGACAAACATGCATCCCCACAATTGGTATCAAAAGCTATAAACAAACAATAAACTCCCCTCACCTATCTATATCCCTCTGTTAGCTCCTAGAGTCATTTTGAGATCTCTCAAGTTCACGTACTTTGGTCCAAACGTAGAACTATATATACTAAATTGAAGACAATTTAGTATAGTTTTCAAAGTCAATGTTAACATTAACATTCAGGGTCAAATACTCACTCAAATTTAAAAGGGGCTAAAATGGTGTTTTGGGAGTCCACATAAAAAAGATGTCATTTTGAAATTTCGATCACACCAATGTGACCGGGGTTCAACGAAGGTCATAAAAATGACATCAATATTATAAAAAGGTAACTTTTACAACGTCTCATTTTCAAAGGTTTTTCATAGGAAGTATAAAAACATCCAATAACGTTACCCAAGTCACAAGAGATACTAAGAGAGGTTCAAACTAGCTAGGAGAAGGCATAGAAAATGCGGTTACCTCAAAGAAATCGTGAAAGAAGGATTGGAGGTTTTGTTCTCTACCGAATCCTCGAGTTGAGTTTTGAAGATTTCGTCTGATTAAAGTGTTCCTCTCCGTGCGGTGGTCTGACGGAAAGCAACGATGACTTGTGGTGGTCACTGGTGGTTGTGGGTGGTGGAAGAGAAAGGTTATGACTTTGGGTGAGGGTTTAGAGAGAAAGAGAGGTGAAAAATGCATTTTTCGGTGTTGATAGACATATTTATAGACTATAGATCTCGCTTAGCGAGCTTGTCTCACTCAACGCAAATAACTCTCTGTCTAGAATTACGCAGCGCCCTGGTTGTGCTTATCAGAACATAAAAAATTGTTATTGTGAAAATCCCAATGGTCATATCATTGAAACGTGGATTGTGAACTTATAGTCCAAATTTGAAGGCAATCCAACGGTTAACAAGTCCAAAATCATAGTGTTACCAAAATAGGTTTTGGGTAAAACTTGAAATCACACATTTTCAACACAAATGAAACAAACTCTACATAACCTAACATCCACACCAAGAAGTTGCAAGAGGATAATTTACACAACACTTCAAATAATCTAAACTAATCAAATAATCAAATAACACAAGAAATACATCAAATATATATTTTCAGTTATCGAAATTTCAGGGCGTTACACTTGTGAATACTTTCAAGCAGAGTTCTTGCCTTGTGCTGATCTTTGAGACATCTTTTATAGGCTTTAAAAAAGTATCCATTTTGGGATTTGCACCTTGCTTAAATGTTTCCGTTATTAACAACTTGTCTTTTGTACTATGTGGCAGCTTATTGAGAAGAGAGAAAAAGGACAAAGATACAATGCTTTTGTCACTATTTATACGATTGATTTTGTTATTGATGACCTTCCAGTCTGTCTTTGTCTTTATACACTTGAAATTCAAATGCTAATTTAACAATATACATCAAGAGGGAAAATTAAAATAATTGAATTTCTAGTGAGTGAATCATCCTTGAGATGCTTTCATGTGCAAAAAAAACATATGGATGTTAACTAACTGAATATAAGTCATTTGTGTTAGTTATGTCCTTTTTTGACCCATAAGAACTCACAATACATAGGTACTAGTTTTCACAATATCATTGGACGCTTGTTTAATAACATTGCTTTGGACGCTAAATAAGTTGTTATAGGAACAAGTTCCTTTTACCTGTGGATGATAACTTGTAAAAGCATAAGGATAGAGATTTTTACCATTTTAGCTTATATAAAGTATATCCGTTTTCACTTCATGCAAACCGTCCATCAACAATTTATATCTTTTTTATCATCAAAACCATGAGTATTTTGGATCATTTAGATATATCATATTGGACTGTCCAAATCTAACACTTATAGTTTGTTTCATATATATATATATATATATTCATATATTATTGTTAAAAAATTATACAAAACTAATAAGGATTGGATCTAGCTGAAGGAGTTAGTCTCCCACAACATGATGAGTCAATGTTCGAATCCCTGTTGAAGAGTTGTCACATTTAGTGTCCAACTGTGCCTCAAACATGATTGCCTTCGAAGGATGAGACCTGTGGGAAACAAAACATATATAAGAAATATCAATATAATTTTACATGTTATGAACATTTTGATAATTTGGTTTGGTACAATGATTAATATGTTTTAAAGCACCTATTCCACCACCTAGGTTCGAGTACATTCTTGTGTAAAGAAAGAATTTTTTCAATTCAGTTATCAACTTTTTTTAAAAGAAATTAAATTACCGACTTTAAAAATAAAGAAGTGACTCAATTTCAATTTGCAAGTTTGAAAATTCAACTCTCACTGATGATGCTACCTAGTAGAGTAGCAAAAATTTTAATTCAATCCAGCAAATTCCCGTATTGAATAGTGCACACCTAAAGTATTAGACAATGTCATGACTTAAAGTTAAGCCTAATAACATGATTAACAATTGGATAATGTGCAAAAGTAGTTAACTCGATTAGCCTGTAATGATTTGAGTCACTGATTTCTATGAAACTCGCCCTAGTTAAACTGATTTTCATCGGTTCAAAGACATATATAATCAATTGAACTTGTGGTTCAAACTGATGGAGTTATGGGTTGTCTGATTTTTAGGTCAACAGGGCAGACAAGCTGATTTAGGTCGAGTTTGATAACACTGGGTAAACTTATATATAAAAGAAATAAGGATATGATGAATTATCTTAAAAGAAAATTTTATTTAATCAATCACAAACCAAAAAATTTCAATATCATTCAATAAAACAATCCCAAATCATACTTCAATTTTATATGCTAACACATCATGAAATGTCATACAGACTCAAGTCCCTAGGAGATTTTCACCTTTGGGCAATCAACATAGATATATCCCATATCATAGTCCTATTATTTGACCATTACAGAAAGACCTATAATTGATTATATGGAGGAAATGTGGTTGTATCAGAAATAAACAAGTATGGGTATTGACTCACCTTTGTAAGATTTGCAAGACCTTTCATGGATTCACCCACTCATTTATTTATTTTATAGGATCAGTCCTGTTAGCCACCACGAAATCCCATAACACTAGGTTGAGAGCTTATCAAGCACCCTCAACTTATGTGCCTACCCATATGTCCCACCATGTATGAGTAACATACTCAATTAATTCATATAACTTCGATCATATTAATTCACCATTCATATGCCCCTCAATATTTCAATAACAAAGACATTAATGAAATACAATAAATCACATTAGAAGGGAGGGGATTGAATAATGTGTTATATAAACTTATAAATTTTTTCACAATGGAAATGATTTTGCAATAAAACAAGTTCTTAATCTTGTTGTCCAATAATAAAGAGCTATTTTCTAGTGACAGAGCTTAAGTTTTGATAAAGGTCTTGTGGGTTGTCGCCCAATGATTGATAAAATTGTGACTTGAAAAAAAACTCAATATAAAATTAAAATGCAACATTGTGTCAATAATAAACTATAAAGAATGCTCAGAAGCTCAAAGAGAGTAGTAGAAAAACTTGATTTATATTGGTTCACTCAACCTGAGCTACATTCAATTCTCTTTTACAAATCAATACAGTGTTAAGGATTGATTACAACAAGTGTTTTGACCTACCATTCTTGGCTTTAAGGGTATTTTCTATGCCACTACTGGCACAACCCTTAGATTCTCTCTGAATCTAAGAACACCTATGTATTGTTTTATCACTAAGCCGCTCCTAGCTTTCATAAACAAAGAATTTGAAGAATCACAGATTCTATCACTCAAAGTTGTGACTTGTGGTCTCCACTTCCTGGATAAACTTCTCAAGATTTTGTCAATTTTATGATAGTTATCATAAGTTCTACCAAGAGATCGCAGTTCATTTAGTATGGTTTGGAAGTATCCAAACATACCTTGTATGTTCTCGTCTTCCTCTATAGTAAACACTTCATACATACGTGTTAAAAAGTTGAGCTTGTTATGTTTTACCTATTTCGACCCTTCATATGTTATGGCTAATATGTCCCATATCTACTTTACACTTCTAAAGACGTGAACTTTGGTATACTCCTTTTTTGAGAGGGCACATAATAGAGCATTGCGGGCTTTGGAGTTTAGCAAGAATATTTGCTTTTAAGCTTCTGGAACTTCATTTGGTTGTTCATCAAGTGTAATGTAGTTTCCGTTCTCCATTACATCCTAGAAGTCAATATGAATAGACTCAAAATGAGCTATCATACATTCCTTCAAGTAGTCATACTTTTCTCCTCTGAATAATGGAGCCTTGTTGGTGGAGTACCCTTCTTCCGTATCTTTCGTTTATCAAGATCTTCCTCTGTGTTCGTTAAATACTTAACCCAAGAGGTCAAGCCTTGATGCCAATTGAAATATGACAAATCACACTCGAAAAGGGGGATGAAGGAGTTGAGTAGTGTGTTACATAAACTTATAATATTTTTTGCAATGGAAATGATTTTGTAATAAAACAAGTTCTTAATCTTGTCGTCCAACAATAAAGAAATATTGTCCAGGGATAGAACTTAAGTTTTCCCATAGGTCTAATGAGTTTTCATCCAGTGATTGATAAAATAGTGACTTGAAAAGCAATTCAATATAAAACTTGAGTGAAACGTTGTGTCAATAATAAACAATAAAGAATATTCAAAGAAGCTAAAAAAGAGTAGTAGAAAACTTGGTTTATATTGGTTCACTCAACCTAAGCTACGTTTAGTTTTCCTTTACAAATCAGTAAAAGGTTCCATTAATCAAGGATTGATTACAACAAGTATTCTGACATGCCACTCATGGCTTTACAAGTATTTTCTAGGCCACTACTAGCACAACCTTTAGACTCTCCCTGAATCTAAGAACACCTAAGTATTATTTTGTCACTTAGTCACTCCTAACTTTCACAAACAAACAGTTTGAAGAATCACAAGTTCTATTACTCAAAGAGTGCGTTTACAATGAAATATAAATTAACACAGAAACTTTGCTAAGCAAAGAATAAACTATTTTAGCACTGTGTCTCACTCAATAGTATATCTCATGATTTCCTTCTTGCTTTTTCTCAATGTGTGAATGATGTTCGTTAGTCATGAGTGAAGCTTTGATGCACCTTTTATAAGAGAACTATGATCGAATCATTATGGGATCTTGTGCATTCAAATTCTGGCCATTGTTAATCTTGATCCTTTAGTTCCATCTAGAGAGAGATGAGACTAGCGTGGTCCTTGGCATGTGTAACACATTCTCCTCAATGAGAATGATTTTGAATCTATTCTTTCCAAATCTATTCTTCACTCTAAATTCAAACATTAGTCATTTGTAAAAGGAAAGATAGTATTGTTCCACATAATATTCTATTTATTCTTAGTTCTCCTTTTTGAAATAGAATTTGTGGATCACACTTAATAATAACATAACAGATTCATCTTTGAGTGTTTGAGGTCCATTGGATGCTAGATATGATGTAGGATGGAAATAGGTTCCAGTGAATGAGAGTGGATGACCATGAAGCTCGCTAAGAATAGAAATATCTTGCCACGTTTGCTTCAGCTAATAGGTCATGTTCACTTATATTTAAACCATTATTCATCATAAGTTATATCTTTGTTTTCATCAAAACTAAGAGGTGAGTGGATCGTCTAGTGACGGATTGTCTAGTTCTAGCAATTAACCTATGAATTCTTACCATCAAAACAAGAAAATCCTCAGATGAATGTGATTTAAGCCAAAAATCTCATTTGGATAACGCAAGGAAAACCATGAATAACTAGCTTAAGCTTGGCCTTAACTATCAGCTTGAGCTAGCACAAAACAACATGTGCTTAAGAAAAAGGTGTTCTTAAGTGTGCAAAATGGGACAACTTAAGAGCCTAACTTAATGGTGCTAATAACAACTTAAGTGGTGTCTGTGAGTTCAATTCTCACATTTTGCCTGTCTTTCTTAAGCAAGACCATCACATACTTTCACAACAGCAACTCAGAGCCAATAAATTATTATGTACTGGAATTTTTTTATTTTCCAATGTTGGCATAATACTTCTGTGAATTTTTATGTCATGTGTGTTTCCATTTCTATTTGATGTTTCACTCGTGGTAATATGAATTATATTGTGTTTCAAATGTTTTAAGCTATGAAAGTAAAATGTTTTATGTTGTGGATTAATTTTATGTATAAACAAGTATTGATTTAAATTATGTGTTTAAAATAATTGATATATCTAGGTATTGATAATTCATAAATAAATAAATAAATCATTATAGAAGGCAAAACTGTTTGACATTGGATGATCCATCACTAGAGGACTCAAACATTTCTTATGGTTTTGATGTAAACAAAGATATAAATTTATGTTAACTACTTTGTTGCATGTAAGCCAACATGTTTGATGATTGGAAGCAACACCAAAAGAGATCTATCTAGGAATGGATATACTCGTCTACTGGAAGCATGAAACACTTATCCAATGCATCCAAACAATGAGTGGTACAAGCATTATTTGCATTATCCATTTATTCCATTTTATATGGTTTTGTTTTAAAAAGGAACACATCTACAAAATTATACTTTATTTCCTTTTATTTGATTAATAGTCATATTGAGTTGTGGATGGTAGAAATGGAAGGTCTTGATCGCATCATATAGAAACGCGCAACATCCGCTTTGTTTAGGAAACAAGGATTAATATGCATGACAGACATATCATTCAATTCCTAAGATACTCTCTGAAATGACAAACATCTCTTTACCTATAAATACAACATCAAAGATTAAAGAACTCTATCCAACGTATATAGAAAGAAAAACAGTTACAAATTATGAAACAAAAGAAAAGAAGAATAACTATTGAGAAACACATCGAGCCTAAGAGAGTCCATCCTTTGTATATACAAAGTACCAATGAGAGATAAGAACCTTATTGAAAATCCACCCTTCGAGAGCTGTAAAAGAATCTTTGATTCTATTTCAAACTATTATTTGTGAAAGCTAGGAGTGACTTAGTGAGAAAATAATACTTGGGTGTTCTTAGATTCATGGGGAGTCTAAGGGGTGTGCTAGAAGTGACCTTGAGAATACTTGTAAGCCAAAAGTGGCAGGAAAGAATACTTGTTGTAATCAAGGTTGATTAGTGGAACCCTTTGCTGGTTGGTAAAAGAGAACTGGATGTAGCTTAGGTTAAGTGAATCAGTATAAAACTAAGTATTTTTTTTACTGTTCTTCATTAGCTTATTACAATATTTCATTGTCCATAACTGTCACACTTTGCACACAAGGCTTTTCATGGAAAGACAAGTTTTTCAATCATTGGATGATATTCCATCTTTTGTAATTGGAAGAGGGTTTTACAAACTTGTTTATTATAACATCTTCCAATTTGAAAATGTTTTATATTTTGACTAACACACTATTCAATCCCCTTATAGTGTAATTTGTGATATTTTATAAACTATATTATGGTGGATTTCTTATAGTAGGTAAAACTTACTATAATATAGACAACTCAACCCATTGTAATTGTTTATACATTTTCTTTCACAAGTGTAAGTTTACTAATAAATTATGAACAAATTTTTCCTCGATATTATTGACGGTCAAATTTGAAAACAATATGAATAACACACAAGAACTAAGAGGGAGGGGGGGTGAATTGGTTGTTCTTGGCCAATTAAAAATTTCTTAAACAATCAGAGTTAAAAGAGATCTATCACAAAACAACCATTGAACACTTTCAATCAATCAAACTCCAATATTATTTGTTTATGTGTGAGATTTCAACAAGAACCAAGGGAAGTTCATCTAACTACACTTAAACACATTTTTAGATATCTAATTGGAACTTATAATATTAGTCTATTGTTCAAAAGAAGATAAGATTTCAGTCTCACAAGTTTATGTGATGCTGACTATGCTAGAGACAAAGTTGAAAGGAAAAGCATAAGTGGGAGCTGCCACTTCATTAGTGGTAACTTAATTACATGGATATGCAAAAATCAAGTTTCAACTATGTTGTCCACTGCTGAAGCATAATACATATCAGCAACAAGCTGTTGTGCTCAACTCCTTTGGACAAAGAACCAATTTGAGGACTATAGCATCTATGAGAGTAAAATTCCCATCCATTGCGATAACAAATATGCCATTAGTCTTTCTAAAAATCCAACATTGCATTATAGGGCTAAACATATAGAAGTTAGACATCATTTTATAAGAGACCATATTCAGAATGAGGTAGTGGATATACTGTTTGTATCCATTAGCTTGCTAACATTTTCACAAAACCCTTAACTGAAGAAACATTGATTTTGTTAAGAAATCAACTTGGGATGGTGTTTATAGATGAATGATTTAATATCAATATGTCATCTGTTGTTGCATCAGAGGACATGTCGTCCGATGACTTTAAGCACACACAACATTAATATATGGACTCTCACTTAAGCATTTGCATTTATTAAGTTAAACACAACGTTTTCATATAAGAACATTGTAACGTTTTTTGCTGAGTCACTCTTGGATTGCAGGCCTAATGATTACCTTTCAAAAGCCAATATTAAATCCTAAAACTGAAGAGAATTTTAGTATCACTCTTTCTCTTCTCAAAAAACACTTCACCTTTTTCTTTGCAACCAAACCCTATCTCAACCTTCTCTAATGGCCGCTTCAAACTCATCTGTTGTTCAGATCATTCCAACCATGGAGATAACTACCATCCACACTAATAGTAACCCTTTATACATGTTGAATACTTCTTCGACATTCAGGAACTTGAAAAGGATGCTCTCAAACTCAACAAGACTCTTATATTCTATAGAGCATGACACTTTTTCCATGAGCCTCAGACCATTTATCCAGAACTTATCAGAACGGTTTAGAGGAATTATGATGAGTTCACAAATAGTAAGGTGATCATATCCAAGGTACAGGGTAGCAAAAGTGGTGCTCTCCACAAGGCAAGGTCAAAGACATCTTTATTAGGTCTCCACAAGTTTGTGATCTTCCACTTGACAGAGAATCTTCCTTTTGACCTATCTCACACAATTTACATCAACATCCTCAGAAATTTGAAAGGCTTAGGTGATTTGGATGACATCTATTATGCTGCCTTAATCAACAAGGTGCTTTGGGATCAAGGGGTCTATCATGTTTTTGACAAGATGAATGACGACTCCAAGCACACCATCATAGACAAAGGTTATGTTGTTGCTAAACAATTTTTTTATGGAAAAACCAACCTAAAATCTATGAAGGTTGTACAGTAACAAAACCTAAAGGAATCTCCACAGGTGGACATGGATGGCATCAACAAGAAAAAGCAGAAGAGGCTAGCCAAGGCTGTAATTGATGAAGACAAAGGTCTCAACAGTTTTGGTATTGCTAAAAAAATAAAAGATCATGAATGGGAAACAAAAGAAGAAGACGAGGAAACAATCTCAAAAGGAAGAAGAAGATGAGGAATTGATAGCATGGGAGCAAAAAACTAAGAAAAGGCACAAGCACTTTGGTGCATCCATCCCTGCTCGTCCAACTAAAAAGAAGTTAGTTCCATAAAGGTTGAAAGACCTGAGTGAAACTAATGACGATGACAAAGGATATGCACAGGTTGCACTTCATAAGCAAAAGGTTGTGGCCCAAGTTGCTCCTACCACGAAAAGAGAAAAGATTGTCAAACCAACACCTGCACCCAGAGAAGCTATCATTCCTTCCACTATCCGTAGAAGAGTCAAGACAAGAGCCATTAAAGAAAATCCCAAGATTGGTGACAAAGAATGGTCTATCTCCTTCACCGGGAACAAAAAGAGTGTTGTCTCATCTTCATTTGGTAGTGAGTCCACTGCACCTAAGAAGCATCCAGCTTCATCACCCATTCACTTAGAGAAGTTTCAAAGATCTATGCAACAGAAGGAACCTTTAATAGATGCTCAAAGACTTTGGCATTTATTAAAGGTAATTATTTATCTTTATCTTCGTTCTCTAAAGACTTTCATGGAGAACCCGTCTCTTGAGAGTGCGTAACAGTGCAAGCACCAGACTAAATGAGCCATGATTATGTGCACACACCATCTAAAGCCTTCACGGCTCTTCCATCAGATACCATAGTTCATTTACAACCTACTTAGTGGACACATTCAGTGCTGACTCAAGTCATCAAGATGCAACCTCACGGGTTGGCACCTAGAATCTCACAATGTGTCCGTCCATCAACTGAGGTCTCACCAACAATCGCATGGAGAAACCTCCAAAAATCCAAGGACAAGAAGAGAATACAAAATAGTATCCCTAGGGATCTGTTTGAGAAACATATGAGGGATCCATCACAGGAAGTTGAACCACCTAAGAGTGAGTTTTAGAAAAAGGTCAATATCTGGACACCCTTTACCAAGGTTCTACATGTACATCTAGCAGATCTTGACCTTTCTATGGTGGACTACTCTATTCTTGGTAGACTACATGCTCATATGTATCCCTGAAATCAAGCAATTTCCTACCTACTAGGATTGCACATCTCAAAGGCCATCGATATAAAAGTCATTGTAGACAAAGTGTGCCCTTGTCTACCTATTTGGGATGTTGCTAAGAAGAAGGGCTTTAAGATGTATTACTATGAAGAGATGCCCTCAAGGTAGATGAAAGTTGAACTAGTGAACTATTCAAGGAACTACAGTTCCTTGTTTAGTGGAAAAAAGCTAGTTCATGCTCTAGATGTATACAATGCCAAAACCTTCTAGAATCAGATTGTGTGGGTTGACACCTTGAAGGCTTCCTCATCTAGTTATGATGGAAGTGACAATGTTGATCACCATGACTTTATTTATGTGTGGCTACCAATAAGGACATATCACTTTGATGATGCTTGTGCGTGCTTCACCAAGGATGCTAACAACTACACATTGATTAAACACCCACTAAGTCTTCCAACTATTGAACATACAACTACCTTTGATCTCTCCAAGATGGACGAATATGAAATCATAGATCATGTGACTAAGCTCCATGATATTCAAAAAGAGAAAATAGATTAAAAAGAACTGGCTGTTGCTACTATTGCAAAGAAGAAGGCTGCTTCCATCCAAGCTCAAGCTTCTGCTAAAGCTGTGGATGATCACATTATGCATGAAACACTGTTGTCATGGACAAAACTTTAGAGGTGTCCAATGCAACCCTAGTTGATGAAGTTGTCCCTTAACTCAAAGAACCTACTTCCAAGTAGTCCACAACCTTAAATGAAGTTGTGTCAAGGGAGAAGGATGTACCTGATGCTGCCATTGTCTACTCAACAAGTTCAGGTTCTACTCCTTTAAGCTATGCGTCCCCCCTTTTGTGAGCAGAGATAAAGGGTAAGAGATGATAGATCAATAAGCAGACTATTTTGGTGAACGACAAAGGCAAGAAAGCTACAGTTCAGGCTCTCCATGCAAAATGCCATCTCCACTCAGTTTTCCAAATTTGGTGTTCTTCTTCAGAATCTTCAACATGCTTAGATAACTATGTTAGGAGTTATTGCTGCACCTGCAACTGTTGCTACAACTGCATCCCCATCACTTGAACCACCACCACCACCACCATTTTCTTCTCCTCCACCACCATCTCAAGTTCAAGATTGACCATGATGTTATAACATTATTTCTCTCTTTGAACCCATCATCATTTTGTTTATGAAAATAAGGGGATAAATATTTTTTGATTGTAAGTGAAACTTATCTTGATAAATAAAAATGTGGTTTGTGGAGAGCATATGTTTGTGTTTTTTTTTTCGTTGTTGCCAAATATAACATGATATATTATTTTTCACATATCATCATCATGCATTAAAGTTGCTGAACTTAGGGGGAGTTTTAATGCTTTACATATACATATCTCATAATCATGTTCTCTACATTCTTATCATGTTGATTATGTTTTATGTTAGTCAAAATTTATATTGTTTGTCATCATAAAAAAAGGGAGATGGTTAGGTTTGGACGATCCACTAATCTGAACGACCTATCACACCTTAGATTTTGATGTTTACAAAAGTATAAAATGTTGATAATCTAATAAGTTTATGTTAAGTGGACAGGACCATCTTTATAAAAGAGCCTATCCGTTATACCTCGTTCATACTTCATGTGGAAATCATTATGTTAAGATATAACCAATGTCCAACACGCTATAAAATCATTAGCATCCATTCGTTAGGAAAATTGATGTTTATACACCAAGTGTTTTCATTATTCACGTCCAGTTGATATAAGTCATTTACATATCTTTTTATACTATTATATGTGACATCCAACCAAGTACGAAAAGGTAATGTTAGCCGCAAAGGGAAATGCATGATCTCTCTTTTTTCAAACTCAATTTTGTCTCTCTTTATTTGAAATGCTAACATTTAAATTTAAGGAAATGACATAATAAAAGAGAATAAAGGTCTGTACATAATATTCATCAAAGGTCATTTTTTATGAAGATAAGGAGCACATGTTGTTGTTTATAATTTTAGTCCTTTCCTCTCCTATCAAAGCATGCCACGTCACCTCGTCTCCAAGTATGAGACAACAGTCATTTCATGACTTAATGTTAATCTCATAAAGGATCATTCACTGAAGTATATAAAAGGTAGTATCTACCCGAAAGCAAGATAGAAAAACATCATAAAGAAACGAGAAACATCTTTGAAGTGAAACTCTACAAAATCATTCGACGATACTTTTAATCTTTCATTGTTTATTTTTTGGTAAGCAAAGTTACTCAATATTTAAGCTTTATCGTTAATCCACTTGCTGAGTTTTATTTTATCATTGTATTTATTCAAACTCTTTGTTTGTGAAAACCAGAAGTGACTTACAGTTAAAAAATACTTGGGTGTTCATAGATTTCGAGGGAGTCTAAGATAGTGCCAGAAGTGACTAGAAGAATATTTGTATAATCAGGAGTGACAAGACATAATACTTATTTTGTAATCAAATTATTGATTAGTGGAACTCTTTACTATTGTGTAAAGGAGAACTAGACGTAACTCTGTTTGAGTGAACCAATATAAACAAGTGTTTCTATGTGATGCATGCGGCAATCCCTATATATTGATGAAGACCTATATTGTAATAATTAATTGTTATCATTTAAGGATTGCACTTTATATTTTAAGTAGCTGATTGCAAATGAGTAATATTCATTTTCTTTTATTTTATTGTTTCCTCATTTTTCTTTATTTTTTAGTGTTTTCATCTAATTTTATCAACTTCTACACTCTTTAGGATAAATTGAATAATAGTAAGGCAACTTGCAAATTAACTTTAACTATTTCTTCTAAAAATTAAGTGAAAATATGTTAATAATAATGAATGTTAATAATATATTGTTATTTTCTTAAAAGAATATTTAATAAATACAACTCCAATCTGTCAATGATGTAATTTTTTAACATTTTTTTAAATATATAAAAATACATTGTCTTTGCCCACATCACACGCACCCACACTCTCTTAAGATAAAGATTTATTAAATCACAGGACAAGATCGATCAATTAATTAAGGATCGATCAATTAATAAACAAAAGATATTAAACTCTTACACAGTTACACTTACACCCAGTTTAAAAAAATTATATACTAATTAATATATGAAATTAACTAATCTAAGTGTTGAAATAAAAATTCTTAGAAATTAGATTCAATTACAAACTTACATGTAAAATAAAGGGCGGAAAGGACACTCTCAGTTCCCATTCTCCACTCTCTCTTTATGTTGACTGAGAATCTGGACATGACTTGAAAAAGAGACAGAATTAATGATTTAGCGTTTTAAATAAAGTACACGTGTTTATAAGAACACCCTAGTTAGTGGTCAAATAACTCGTTATCATAAACTTTTTCATCATGATCCTTCTAATTAATACTAGTAATTAGAAAGGTCGTATGAAAAGTTAGATTAGTCGGCAAAGTAGTTTCACATACCGAAACGTGAAATATATATCGCAATCCCACTAAACAAAGTTATCATCTTGAAGACTGCAAAAGTCAAACCCAAAACTAGGCTACTTTTATAGCAATTGGGGTCCAAGTCTCTTTTATTAATAGAGATGAGAAAGATTTGATTGATAGGTATTGCTAGCAATATTCACGTTCAAAAAGAGATGAGAAAGAGTTTGTGTAAGTTTAAAATTTCATTGTACCTTATCATGATATAGGCCATAAGCATAATTGGTTTAACAGCTTGATATATGTTATGCTGTGGTTGGCCATCGATAGATATTTATGTTAATTCAACCCACTATTAATGAAATGAGAATGCTTAAGTCAATAATTATGTTCAATAATCATATCTTGCAAACTTTATGCAAATTCTAAACTAAGTGCATGACTTTTGGAAAATGGTTGTTTAGAGATGCAGATATTTTTTGCATCACCTACTTTATGTTATCTAAATTCGATATGTATGAAATTTTGTCTAACTAAAGCACAACTGGGGAAGATGCATGATGGTTTAGTGCACTTTTGTCATTATCTTCTTTACGTTTATGGGAGTTGACCTTGAAACCCTTGGATATGTTATGTATATAGTTTGGCGGTGACTGCTTGGGTGGTGATTAATTTCCTTTTCAAACACAAAAAGAAAGGAAATTTTTTTTTAGGGTTTTGGAATAAATATCTGAATGGAACAACCTGAAAACAAATAATGAGAATCAAACAGCAATCGAGGTCGTGGTCAAAAGGTAATTGGTCCTTTATATAAAATTTAGGAGAAAAAGGTTAGTTATTATTTTAAATCAATTATGGCTTTGCTTTATTAACATTAGCAGATACTCAAACGCATATGTGATTGAGCAAAAAGAAAGAGATATTCCCCTACTACCAATATAGATGTAAATGAAGAATAGAGAATATGTACCTGAGGAGGAAATTAAGCACGTCAATTAAATTGAATATCAGTAGTTGAGTTCGTAATCATGTTATTACTATCCAGTTTTCTTTGTTACGGATTCTTGCGTGCATTACTCTATATTTGTGCCCTAGATGTATAATTTCGTTTTCATAAGCTAAATATGTTAGAAGAGTATAAAGGTCATTTTAATCCATATATATACAGTATGATAATTAATCAAAAACTACTAACAACATTAACATTACTTAGTCTTGGAGAAGATCTATGCACCAATCAAAAAAGGAATTGGCAAACTATCTAAAGATTTAAATCAGGACCAAGATCTAATTTGTAGTAAACTAGTTTTCTACTCGTGCTAAATACAATATCTATTTTATTTTTATTGATATAAAATATTAAATAAATTTAGTATGCAATAAATGAACATTTCACAGGAGACATTTGGCCTTGCCTTATCTGTTCAAAATTATTGATGATGTTAAACTAGATAATGAGAGATTTAAAACACAATTTATATAAAAAAATGTGATTATCTTTTTAGAATACTCCTTGAAACATGACAAGTTAATGACCTATATTAACATCATTATTATGTCATTAATTAATATTGTTATTTAACAACCAAGATTAAAACAAAACAAATTAAATCTGGCTTAAAATAAAAAACACCCTATTTTATAGGGGTCAAAAGGTTACTTAATTAAGTCTTTTTTTTTTATATGAGAAGTTTGGCAAAAACAATTTGGTCTGAGGAGTGCATGACATGGATTTTCATAAATTTGAGTACAAAATTAAGTAAAATGTAATATATCCCTAGCTAGCTTTTGGTCAACTGTAGAAATAGGAGAAAAAATTATAAAAAGAAAGTATTGAAGTTGTTAATTAAATGTTTAAAGATAATATATAAAATCTAAATAAAATATTTAGAAATTTAGAATAAGCTCATAAGAAAGAAATTTAATAAAAAAAATTGTGACCTTAGGTTCTATAAGTGGATAACAAATTAAAGTGTAATAAAAAATTTAGAAGTATTTTTTAATAAAAATAAATTATATAAAGAAAATAAGCATGCATAAGAAAGAAAATAATGATAAATCATGGATAATTTTGGTTCAGAGACTAATCTACCAATAATAAAAATTTAAGAATATTTAAAAGTAAAAATGGTTAAATAAGTATCCCAGGTAGGATAATGAGTAAGTATGTATATAAAACTACACATTAGTCCATAGTAAATTACAAATAGAATCTTTATGTTAAACTAATTAATACATCTAGTTATTAAAATTACTAATAAGTTATTTGTGTATTTATATATAAAATAGGTTTTTAAGATAGTTGTTAAGATTACAATAATTTTTTTTGTGCATTTTACTAATAATTTTCCTATTGTATTTGAATTTATTAGAGACACTTATGTGTTTTGAAGTGAGAAATTGGAGGTGTATGATGTCGTGAAGTGATAAAATAAGTTCATATTTACAAGACTGCGTGTCTGATTAATATTACTAACTTATCACAATTAAAGTAAATTAAATGGATTTTAAAAAATAGTAAATTAAATGGAGAAATGGTTGCTTCAAAGATTTAATCGTAAATATGAGAAATATGAATAATGAGTAATTTGAGAAAATCGCTAGCACGTCAAAAAAGGATTTATCAATATCAAGAGAATTCCTATGATTGGGTTTCCCTTACTACTCAAGGGATTGATTGTTATTCTCTATATGTTCCAATTGATCTTCGGTTGAAGTTGAATTAACATGAGGCATTTAATGTTCTTTTTTTAGATACAAAATGTATTATACAAGGTTTACAAAATAACCATGGCAAGTGACGTGGTGTCCTAGCACACGTGTCAACCTTTCATGTCAGTCTTAGTATAGGACCACGGACATCACGCCTTTAATAGGCTGGCTGTTGAGCCAACACGTTATTTCTAACGCCTTATTATTCAAATATTAATGATAATATTGTAATATCCCTATCACGTGAAATATACTCAATTATTTACAAGGATCAAATTTCTATAAAGTATGTATTATCTATAAGACATAATTATCTGTAACTTACAATTATCTATTAGTCATTATCTACAAGCTAATAATTATCTGCAAGGGTTGTTACACCACTGTAACAACCCCGACATACAAGGACCCAAGGCTCCCCCTCACTCTATAAGTATTAGGTTCCATCTCACACTGTCATGCACTCTTTTCTCCACTAACTCACATACTTACCTGAGCATCAGAGTCATTTGTTTTGCAGGTCCCCCCTCTTGCCCTCTTTACAAAGTGAACTCATTGTTCGTCGTACGATATCTGGAGTCTACATCAGCCACGTCCACCATGACATGAGCTATTTTCAGATTTTGGTAAGTACATTTGGCGCCCACCTTGAGGCCGCGATAAAACTTACCCTGCGGCCTCACTTTTTCACCAATGGTCAATATGCGGTCTAGCCTTAGATGCGATACTTCTCTTGAAGGCTTCATTCCTCCATTGACAAACATGACAGAAATAGATACCCTAAAGCAACTTTAAACCCGCATAGCGAGATGGAGCGTCTTCATGAGGAGGAACTACGAAAGTTGAAGGCTGACCACGATCAACTGGAGGCTCGAGTAAGACATCCCCAAGGCGACGAGCACTCGGCTCATACAATGAACGAGCGTATTCAAGGAAAACCACACCCTCGACACACTGTCAACACTTAAGATGGCCCAGCTTATCACACATATACCATCCAAAAGGTCAGACCACTCGTCGCCACCTTTTTGTCAACCACATCATGGAAGTCAACTTATCCCTAGGTTGGAAATCACTCAACCTAGAGTAGAATGACAGAAGCATTGACCTAGATGAACATCTGGATGCTTTCCTTACCCAGGCAAACCTCTACACCAATAATGACGCAATCCTGAGTTGCGTCTTCCCAACATCACTGAAAAGGGCATCACTAACATGGTGTGTGGGGCTTCCCCCAAGGTCTATTGATAGCTTCGACACTCTTGTTGAACACTTTAGCTCACAATATGCAACCAACTGATCAAACCGCATAACTTCTGCCTCATTGGTCAGTTTGCGACAGGCAGACGATGAGTCTCTTAGAAGATTCATGGACATATTTGAATGAATATCCATCCAGATCTGAAACCTCAACCCAGAGGTGGCATTGCACTCCATGCTATTAGCCCTATGACCAAGTAAGTTCGCAGACAACCTATGCAAAACCCCCATTCTATCATGGATGAGTTATGTAAGGTTTTGGGTGTCCATGTTGGCACTTTAATATAATAATATTATGATTAAGAGGTAATGGTGTTTATAACAAATTTGAGTTCGCTTTTCCTAAGTCAGCGCTAATGAGGCATCTGAATTCGTGGGACCGGGATGTCATTTCAATAAGGAACCCAGATGAGGTCGAATGAGGTCGGTGGAAGGCGGAGGCTTAGACTTGTGAAGTTCCAAGGCAAGAACCTGGACGAGGCCTCAACACTATGTAATTGTTTACATAAACGTTGTAATCGATTAAATGAGGGACCTCGAGTTTTATAAAATGCCAAGGTAGGACCCCAGACAAAGTTGTCTAGGCTGCGTATATCAAGTGAGGAAGTCAAATGCGCTTGGTTTGCCAACCCGGGTATCGCCCTTGCTTGTTAACATAAACCCACGGGAACCCGGGGCATTGGCTTCCGCCAGCAGTGGACTACTTAGGATAGCATCCCGCGCATATTCTATGTTGTTAAACCAACCTGGTAGCGTTAGTAAAAATATAGAGACCCCGGTAGTCACATGTAAAATAGGTAGAATATATTTGACTCGCCAACCCGGTAGTTGGTGCCTTCACAAACTTACCTTATACACGCAATCCGCATTGACCACCAGGTCACTTAGTGACGCGTGTTGGCTTATGTGACGTATGTGACGTGTGTTAATTCACTGAGTATATAAGTAACGTGCGTGTGGGTCATTTCCTTACATGACTCATTTCTCTCACTGACTCTTCACCATGAAAATAATATGAATACTTCACACTTAACCAAGAGGGGGGGTGAATTGGTTAAACCTTGGTATATTAAAAATTTCTTTAATCAAAGTCAGAGTTTCAAGGATCTTTATCACTTTTCAAAACCAAGAAACCTTATTCAATCAAGTAACTCAGCCCCAAGAAATTCAATGAATCAAAACTGACTTTGTTTGTCAAGCAAATGAATCAAGAAACAATTAAAATGAAGATGATAGAGATTGGGAATCAATACACAAACAATTTATACTGGTTTACTTCAAAACCATGAAGCTACATCCAGTTTCTTCCAACCAACACTAGGTTAGAGTTTCACTATTATAATTTTCAGTTCTTACAATCAATTACAATGTCTCCCTTTATCAACCCTAGATAAAGTACATAAATCTAAAACCCTATTAGATTCTTAGAGACAAGAACCTGAGAACACTACTTAGTTCTTCCACCTAGAGAACCCCTTCTTTAGTTACAAGCAAGAACCCAATTACAATAGCCAAATTACAAAGAAAATCCAAAACAAAAATTACAATCAGATTAAGGAGAGAAACAACCTGATGATCCAAAGTATGCAATGCAAAATGAAGTTACCAGATCAGGTTGAATGATTAAAAGACAATAAGCACAACTTTCCTTAATCTTGAAATGGTTTCAAGCTCCAAGAATGACTTAAACACACATGATCAATGCACAATGGAGAAAGACACAATTAAACCCTTAGAAAACACTTTAGAATGCTCACAAGACTGTTTAAGCTCAGAAAATTCATATGGGTAATGTTCCACAAAGTTATCAAAGCAGCTGAGCATCAATCCTATTTATAACAGCTTTTTGTAACTGTCTGTAATCGATTAAACGCGCCATATAATCGATTAAAACACTTATGTAATCGATTAAATCACCATTTTAATCGATTAAAATGTTCATGAGTTTTCTGGGTTTGAATAACGAGCAAAATAATCGATTATTTCGAGCTGTAATCGATTATTCCAATAGCACTGTGTTTTATAAAAAGCTTGTGTAATCGATTACGAATCCTGGTAATCGATTATTCCAGTGCAACATGTTTTTCTTAAAGCGTTGTGTAATCGATTACGAATCCTGGTAATCGATTATTCCAGTAGAATCTTAAAATCATATATAGCCATGTAATTGATTACTACCCATTAATAATTGATTAAAATGTTCAACAAGGCAGTTTACATTAAAACAAAGGTCAAATAATCGATTATTCCAATAGGTAATTGATTACATTATTCTTGTAAGCTTTTCCAAAATAGACTAAGAATAAAATAATCGATTAAGGACTTAAGGTAATCGATTACATCAGTGTAAAATGCATTTTTCCAAAAACCTTTGAATCAGTTTAAAAACTTAGTCAAATTATCAAAGCCTTGTGATTTTTATGAAACCAATTAAGTTAATTTATGGATCAAATGAATGCAATGCACTTGGATCACCAGAATTGCTTTTCTTTTACACATTTCACACTAAATTATCTTCAAGGCATCCATTGCATGTTGAAAGCTCAAAACCAATGCTTGAATCAAAGATCTTTTGCATTCTTTAAGTACCTCCCCCTGAATCCAACACACCAAAGACCCTCTTTCTTTCTTTCTCCGCTTCCTCCATTGACGAGCGAGGGGAAGCTTCGAGTTTAGGGGAGAGAAGACGATTTTAGGATGTTTGAGCTTGGAGAAGTTGTTCTCTAGCCTTGTTAACAATTTTTTGAGGTAAGAAACATCGGTCCAACCTTGAAATCTAACAGTTATGAATTTTGGGTTAGCTTATGTCAAGATATGCCCTTTTGGGGGTCTGCATGTTGATGTGTTGCAAACACATCTTAATTATAGATTAGTTTTAGGTCATATTTTTATCAAATAGTTAGTAAATAGTTCTAAAAATTAGTCATATTTGGTATTTTGCATTATAAAAGCATTTTAATATCATTTAAGTGTTTGCAGGCCAAAAAGAGGGAATTAAAAGTAAATAACAAGATCTGGAGAATCGCGCGAGTCGCGCCAATATCCACGCGAGCCACTTGGAAGACCAGAGAAGATCACGCGGGTGGCGCCGTTATACAAGTGAGTCGCGTGGGAACTTCCAGGTTTAAGCCAATTCAGCTCTGCCATTTCACGCGAGGCACTTCACATTCCACGCGATACGCGTCATTCCTTTCTGCCAGTTCACGCGACTCGCGTGGTATCGCGCGCGGATCGCGTGGTTAGGATTTTCTTTCCTAAATTAATGGATATATGTTTCGAAATTAGGCAAGAGGGTTTGATAAGTTACTGTAATTAAAATGCTCGATAAATATGAGTGTTTTCTGGATTATAGGGAGACCTAGCTTGGGGGGGAATACAATTACACTTAGCTTAGAGAGTTTTATTGAAGGCAAAACCCTAGGAATCAAGATCGGAGTTAAAGTTCTGCAGAATCATGTCTTATCCAATTGCTTTGGTGTTCTTGAAGCCTATGGCTAGCTAATCATCTTATTGTGGAAGGGCCATGAACTTATGAGTTCTCCTCTGTAAATTAACTGGTATTAAATGCATATGTTTTGTTTACTTTAATTCTTTTCTGTGCTTATCTATAATCTTGTTTAGAATTGATCAATTTGAATGAGTATTGAGAGTTATACTTTGCAATGGACACGTTGGAATTATAATATCTGACTTGTTAAGGTTAACACTTGTTCTTCACCTAGGCATAGGGATGCATGAGTGCGGGGGTTATAGTATGTTCTTTGATTGCTTGAACTGATTAGTTTCACTAAGACATTAGGTCACAAACTCAGTTTAAAGGGTTAATTAACTAAGACATTAGGGATTAACTAAAATAGAAAAGACTTATTCTCCGAGTAAACATAACACGAACCCATAAGATTTGTTCTCTGAATTCTTAGTTTGACAGAATCGCTAGAAAGTAGGGTTCTCGATCGAATTAAAGGGTTGAATCGCTGGTTATGACTCTAGTAGTTCTAGGATTTACGAATATAGGAGAGATTGATCTTATGTAAACTGCAAAGATAAAATAATCAGTCAATTGAAGGAGGTAATACTCATAAGGGATTGTGCCTGACCACAATTATTCCTCATTGGTAATCTTTCGATTTTAACTTTATTGTTCAATTTTCTTTCTCAATTCAACACAATCATTCAACTACTTTTGCGTACTTTTCCGTTTCTCGTTTAATCATAATCTTTATAATTATTGCGAAACCCTTCCAATCCCTGTGGAGACGATACTTTACTTACACTTTATTACTTGTTAAACGATCGGTGCACTTGCCGGAAACATATTCGCATAAATCGCGCAACACATGTCACCTGTTGGGTGACTAGTTCTTGTAACCTAGAAAAGAATAGAGTTTCTTTACATGCAATGATTGAGAACCGCTATTGATCGCTTGCATGCATGTATGTAGGGCATGACACAGAGGGTAGTGGTGTTCGGGACTACGACGTTGAGAGTACTGGTGTAGCGCTTAGAACAAGTAAGCTCTCCATTCTTGGGAGTTTTCCCCTTGGCTGTGTTCCACCATGCTCAGAGGGAGTGATGGTTAATGTATGTCATGGTGCATGTATTGAAATTGTGTGTTACTGCTTTTTGATTGAGAACATGTATATGATTTGCACTATGATGGAATGTTGTGATGTATGAGATTCTCTGGCCAGTAGAATGGACAAAATATGGACTTCCCTTAGAGCCAAAGTCATGTAGAACAACTCTAAGTGATCAATTAGTATATATGAAAATCCTGAGAGAGTTGTGCCCTTATAGTAAGGATGATCCTTTCTTGGAAGAGCCATATACGTTCGAGCACCTTAGGGAATGTGTCCATTAGGTCGGATGATCTTCCTCAAGTAGTGTCTGCCCGAAGTCCTGAGGGATTGTGCCCATTAAGTTGAATGATCTTCCTCTGGCAACGATGTACAGAGAATGTGCCCATTAAATTGGATGATCTTCTCTTGCTATATTCATGTGATTATATACATGTAATGCGTGAATGACAGCCGGGATGGCTCGCTTGTGTAATGCATGTTTTGATGCCATGTAGGAAGTGAACCTGGGGAAGGAGAAGCCTCCAGGGACCCAGAGTTTACTGTGATTTTTATCTCACCCCGGTTGGGGAATTATATGTCTTTGCAGGTGATGAGCAGAGAGAGGATGGTGGATCCCGAGGTAGGAGGCCCGGGTAGTAGGGCGGTCTGAGGGATTCTGGACACAAGGCTGAGCCAAGACGGGTTCCAGATGAACCTTAGTTTTATTTTTCGAGCGCATTGACTCCCTGCTTTGTTGTGTATATGTATTTTTATGCGCTTTGTAACCTGGCCCTGAGGGGAGAACGTACCCGGGGTCTTATATGGTTGTAAACTCATGAACAAATACCATACATAATACACAATTATTATTATTTATGGACGTATGATGACATCATTTTATTAGCTGCTTTCTAATTAATTTTATTAAATTAATTGATGCGCTTAACGACCATAATTGAATGTTAACAACCGGATGCATACGGGGTGTTACAAGTTACACAAACGAGCCAAGGGTTACATCCAAATAGAGGAGATGTCAAGGTTTAGGAACGAGGTCCGACAAGCGTGACAAGAAAGAAGGAGGTACTAAGATTGACCACATAAGTCGGACAAATGACACAAGTCAGACAAGTGCCAGCCTCTCCCAAGGGGACCCATGTATGAGCGCTACGCACCCCTAATAACCAATCACACCACTATCCTGGAAGAGGCTTTCAACACGCAGGTACCCATAAAACTACCTCCACCTTTTCCTCATAGGTCGACGTCAAACAAGACCAAATACTGTAGATACCATCATAGTAGTGGTCACAACACAGAAGACTGCTGGGTCCTAAAAGACAAAATTGAAGAACTTATACAGGTTGGGTATTTATCCCGATTTGTGAAAAGACTTGACAATCACCCAGCAGAAACCAAACTGAGGGGACACCAAGATGATCAATCCCGAAATTAGGATGCTGACAGGAGAAAGGACAGTGCAAAATACAGAGAGGGGCCTACTAGCCAAGACGCGAATGTCAACCTCCACAAGAACAGGAAAATGAGCCAACCTAACAAATCTGAGGTGTGATCAACACAATCGCAGGCGAATTTTCCTACGGAGGGTTGTCCAACCAATCTCGAAAATGGCATCTCCATGCCTTCCAAGACATCGACATCAACCGTGTCGACGTTCCACCACCACGAAGTCTCTCTCTCATCACTTTCACCGATAAAGATTTCAAAGGGATCAACCCTGTCAACCAGGATGATCCCACAGTGGTCTCAATCGTGATCACTAATTTCATGGTGTCCAAGGTCCTTATTGACCAAGGCATCTCCACGAACATCTTGTACTAGAGGACATTTTAGAGGCTTTAAGTGTCGTCAGATATGATCCATCCTGACTCTGGACCCCTCCTCGACTTTGTAGGAAAAAGGGTATATACCAGAGGCTACGTAGACCTTATGACCACCTTCGGTCAAGGCCAGCTCTCAAGGATCTTCATGATCAGGTATTTAATTGTTGATGTAGATGCCTTTTACTTTGCTTTGATTGGCAGGAAAATGCTGAACTAGCTCGGAGCCATCGTCTGCACACCTCATCTAAAGATGGAGTTTCCTACCTTGACGGGAGAGATAGTGATTGTCAAGACAAACCACAAATAGGCCAGACAATGCTATGTCTAGAGCCTGAAAGTGGAACTGTATCCTCCCACCAGGGAGCTCGAAAGACATTATCCCACATTGGGTGGTACCAGCCAAGTCATGAACGTGGACGAAGGGTCTCCAATACAAACCCAAACTGTCTACGAAGCAAGCCAAGATAGCGTATTTGACGTGGATCCACGTGACGACACCATCGACAAAGGGCCAAACTCTATTGAAGAACTTGTCAAGTTGTAGCTTGGGCTCAAACCCAGGCAGTGCACGCAGCTAAGCAAGGGCCTCACTAGCCATGAGCATAGACATATATCTGACGTCCTCCACAAAAACGTGGACTTGTTTGCCTAAAAGCCATCTGACATGCCAAGCATTCACCCCAGTATCATATGCCACAAGTCGACCATCTGTCTCAGGCCAAGTCAGTATCACAGAAGAAAAGGAAAATGGAAGACGAGTGGTGCAAAGTGGTCAAAGAAGAGGTTGACAAGCTACTCAAAGCCAAATTCATTAGGAAAGTCAGGTATTCCACCTAGCTCGCCACCATCGTTATGGTCAAAAAAGCCAACGACAAATGGCGAATGTGCATTGATTACACCGACCCCAACAAGGCTTATCCCAAAGATGCGTACCATATGCTCAACATCGATAAGTTGTCGACGAGGAGTCTGGGTTCCAAGTGCTGAGGTTCCCAGATGCATTTTCTAGGTATAACAAGATCAGAACGCACACCCCGGACGAAGAGAAAATGACATTCATCACTCAAGATGCCAATTTTTGCTACAGGATTATGCCCTTTGGCCTAAAAAATGTAGGCACCACATACCAATGGTTGATGGATCAGGTCTTCAAGCAGTAAATTAGATGAAATGTTGAGGTATATGTTAACGACATGGTCGTCAAATCTCAAAGTATTGCCCAACATATGGCAGACCTATAAGAGGTTTTCAAAGAAATATGTAAATATGGCATGCACCTTAACCCTAAAAAATGTACTTTCGGGGTCGATGGAGGCAAGTTCCTAGGTTTCATGATCACACATCGAGGAATAGAGGCAAATTCCGACAAGTGCACAACTATACTAGAGATGCACAACCCTACCAACGTCATAGAGGTCCAAAAGTTGAACGACAGAAACCTTTCTACAAGCTACTCAAGAAATTTGAGCCTTTCCTATGGGACGAAGCCTACGAGCAAAATTTCTTGGCCTTCAAGAAAACTATTGCCACACCACCCGTCTTGAGTCGACCTAGACCAGGAGTGCCACTACTCCTTTATCTTTCCACAACTGATGAAGCCGTTAGCTTAGCCTTCGTTCAAGAGGAAGGGAAATATCAACTTCTCATCTACTTCACCAGCCGCATCCTCCATGATGCTTAGAAGTGATATTAGATGATAGAGAAGATAACATTGGCACTTGTCACCTCAGCCCGACGCTTTCGACCATACTTTCAAAGTCACCAAGTAGTAGTCAAAACAAATAGTTGTTGCAAAAGCTTGAACTGGCAAGGATGATGGTGGCATGGTCCGTAGAACTGTTAGAGCTCAACTTCCAGTATGAACCTCATGGCCCCATGAAAATACAGTTCATGGTAGATTTCCTAGCAGAGTAGTAGTGACCAAACCACCCCATACTAGTGGAACCTCTATGTGGACAAAGCTTCCAACGTGAAAGGAAGTGGAGCAGACATCATCCTTTAAAGGCCTAGCAATGTTAATCTAGAGCAAGCTCTTAAGCTTAACTTCAAAGCCTTGAATAACCAAGCTGAATATGAGACACTCATAACAGGCCTGAAGCTAGTAAAAGAAGTCAAAAATAAAAAGCTAAGATGCTACACCGATTCACAACTTGTCCAAGGACAAGCAACCAACAAATATCAAACAAAGGAGACAATACTCCTCCGGTACTATCACACTGCAAAAATGCTCATTAACAACTTTGAGTGTTTCAAAATGTACCACATACCTAGGAAAGCAACACTAGGGAAGGCTTGCTCTCCAAGCTGGCTAGCACCAAAAAGACCATGCATCTCAAGACTATCATCTAGGAAACACTCCAAACTCCCAAAGTTGACACCCAAGAAGTCATGGCATGAGTGAAAGTTAGAATGCACATTCCATGACGTTCATGAAACATGTTCATAAGGGTGAAAAACAAAATTTTCTATTTTGTTCTTCGTTGTGGAACCCGTAACTCCTTACAATCCTCATGAAACTTGTTTAGAATCTACTCATTAAAATGTTAGGGGTTTTAGAAATACCTTTTTGATCACTTGAAATGATTCAAAAGGATGATGCCTTCCAATGGTGATCCACACGGTTGTACCTTGAATGCTTGAGAGAACTCCTTCTCTTTCTTGATCCTCCTTCACTTGGTTGCTTGCTAGGCATTGATAAGGTAGAGGCTGCAAGTGTTTGGTTTATTTATCAAGAATGGTGTCGTGAGGTTAGGTAAAGGTGCAACAATGAAGGAGAGAAGATGATGAAGAACAAAGAAAACAAGAACCTTTTTGTTCTTGAAAAGAGCTAGACGCATAAGAGTGGAGTGCTTTTATATCCTAGGAGCCTATTGTCTTGTAATATTATTAGACTTGAAATCCTAACTCAATCACTCAAAATCAACCCAAGGATCTTCACTTGTTGTAAAATTCAAAATTCAAGTATGGTTTCTAGAATCATCTTGAGTTTGTTCCACTCTTGAAAGACCTAAATTCAAAATTCAAGTTAAATGAATCATATTCATTTGTTGTAATTTTTAAAAAGAACCTAGAAGGTTCCATGTCAAAACCACCCATTTCATCATCATATCCCTTTGGTTGTTGCTTTAACTATTTTATTTAAATTAGTAATTCAAATAAAAAGTTGTGGAAGAAGCATTAACCAATCTTTATTGGATATAGATTTGGATAATTCACAATTTTCCTTACAACCTAACCTCTTGAATTCAAAATTCAAATTTAAATTTAAATTCAAATTCAATCTTTGTCCTAGTTTGTAATTTAAATTTGAATTCGAAATTGAAATTCAAAATATCAAAATTCAAAATTCAAATTTGCTTAAAACTTATTTTGATCAAGTTAACTTCTTGACTTTTTGGACTCGTGGCCCGAGACCCTATTGGGCCTTTTAACACATTTGGACCTATTAGTGTAGAAACTAATTTATCACTACTAGCCCAAATTGGGCGCATGCATCAATTGGACTTGGAGTCCAACTCCAACCCAATTACACCTTTAGTCTTGAAAAAACTCAATAACTATTATTGGTCCAAACTTGCTAGTTATAAGTAATCAAGAGCAACCTTTTGTGTGTGACCCATTAGGCCTAATTAGTCACTGACATAAAATAACTTGGACCAATTGAACTCTTTTAACGGGCCCAATTCATTTAATGACCACATAAGACACTAGCAATGCTTTGCGGCCCCAAAACTAATTGAGTTGATCAAGTGATCTTCCTTTTTGATTTGGATACCATGCTGGCACCATCCCTCATATCGTCATTCACATTTAGTCAAGAGCAAGGATATAATATCACCTCTCTTAGTTGACTAAATATGGCTTTTCATAGAACTAGAAATCTTTTTCTATTGACTCTAAGACGGATCATGACTCCTCATGATCTCTTACTATGCATAGATTCCCTAGTCAACTAGAAGTCATCCAAGCCCTACCAGTCTTGTGAATGACTAATCCCTTGTAGGGACTATGAGTCCTTTTGGCATGTCCATCTTCACTTATGTATTCAGGTTATACCCAAGAGTGCATTGTTCTCCCCATTTTCCAGCGGATAGAGTTGTATGTAACACCTTGAAATTTTGATAACTTAAAATATATGTGTGATGTATTCCTTGTATAATTTGATTACTTTATTAATTAGGATTAGTTTAAGTTTTATGTGAATTATCCATGTGAAATTGCTTGGTGTAGATGTCAAGTTATATGGAGTTTGATTGAGATGCGTTGTAATTGAGTGATTTCGAATTTGACCTGAAACCTGTTTTAGTAAAATCATCATTTTGGATTGATTAACTGTTGGATCTCCTTTAAATTTTAAAGGTGGGTTCCTAACCCACATATGAAATGTTTGACAGTTGGGATTGATCAAATAACCTCTCAAGCAGAAATTCTAAAATTAGGTCAGCTCGCCCAGGCAAATTTTGCAGGCATTTTTACTCGCCTAGGCAAGTCAAGGCAGTGATAAATATGTACCAGCAGTCACAATCATAAAAATGGAGCTTTTTGCCTTACCCAAACCTTCCCCTAACCTCCCACCATCATCCTCCACCACCCAAAACCACCGGTTACCACCACGGGCCGCCGTTGCTTGCCACGAGATCACCGCACGGAGAGGAACCCTTTAATCAGAGCAGAATCTTCAAAACTCTTCTCGAAGTTTTGGTAGAGAGCAGAGCTTCCAAATCTTTCTTTCTTGGTTTCTGATATGCTGCTAGCATATGTAGTTTTTAGGTTAAAAGCATTAAGAAACTAAGCATTAAATGTCAAATAAATGCTAGAATAAGTACAAAGTTCATCATTATTGTGTTTATCACTGATTTTCTGCAATTTTGATGTTAGGAGCCAAGAAAAGGAAGAAAAAAAGCAAATAAAGAGCTAAGGATTTATGGAATCTCGCGCTAACCGTGCCAAGGCCATGCCAATCACGTGGGACTTACTTGAAGCTGGCGCCAGTCGCGCCAGAGTCACGCGGATCGTGCCAGAGCTAGCGCAAGTCACGCGGGCGACGCTGGGAAATACGAATTAGCTTAAAGATAACATAAGAATAAAATATATTAGGTTTTTTATGACCTAAATATAAATAGGAAAGTAGTATGACGTTTTTACACACGAACACAAAGGTAGAAATCAGAAAAGAGGCATTGAAGGAGATCAAGGAAGGAGGAAGATCAAGAAGGAGGCCAAGATTGGGGGGGTGTGCAGACTCTTCATTCTTTGTATTCTTTCTCTTCTACCTTATCATCATTGTATTCAAGCCAGACATAATCATGTCTGGCTAATTCCTCTTTGATTGTGGTTAAAGCCAAAGCCAATGTGAACTCTTATGTAAATTGAATTGGTATCGATGCAGTTTATAATAATTGTTTTGCTCTATCTTGTTCTTTAATGATTCTTGCCTCAATAGACTTGATCAATCTGTTAGGTTTCCAAGAACTAGGATTCATAATAGGAATATTGGGATTTTAGTTTCTGAAAGCGGTAGAGTAACAATCTTTACATCACCTAGGGATAGGGGTGTAGAATTGCAAAGAAATAAATATATCAGCTCAAAGCTTAATTTAAGAAGGGATTGCTAAGGAATTAGAATTCTTAATTAGATTAAAAGGTTAAATGACCGAGGAATCAGGGTTTAACTAAATTACGTAAGATATATCCTTTGAATAATTAGAGTAAGCAAAGTTAATAATCAATTCAATTACAGAAATAGGAATCAAAGGTGATTTGTGCTTTAACCACAATTCTTTCTCATTATTGCATAATTTTCAGTTTACATCACATTTGAATTTTCTTAAATTTAATATTTTCTTAAAACCAAATCACAATCTTATTCTCTCAATTACATTATTTCTTTTCCAATTTAAAGAATCTAAATTACAATTAAACTTTAGTGCCCCAATCCTCGTGGGAACGATATCTTACTTATCATTTTATCACTTGAACGAGTGGTGCACTTGCCGCATCGCAACAGTTTCCTTGAGGTAATATTGGTTTCCTTTGTCTTTTCTAACTAGTTTAAGCTTCTTTTAGTGTCTCTTGTGTTTTGGGTATTGTTTTTGGGAGTTTTACACTTCCTTTGAAAACCCTTTGAAAATGAGATGTTGTAAAAGTCTCCGTTTTATGAAATTGATGTGATTTCTATGATCATTGTTGAGTCCTGGTCACATTGGTGTGATTGGAATTTCAAAATGATGTCTTTTGATGTGAACTCCTCAAAACACCATTTAGCCCCTTTTTGATTTCAGTGGGTATTTGACCCTAAATATTAGTTTTGACCTTGTCTTTGAAATCTATACTAAATTGTCTTCAATTTGGTATATAGAGCTCTGTGTTTTGACAAGCATGCGTATTCGAAGGATCGCGAAACAACACCGCTAGGCTGTAACATTAAGAACTCCTAGTTAGGTAAGGAGAGTTTATATGTTGGTACTAGTTTAGATACCATAGTTGGGGTCCAGGGAGTCCAACTATGAGGATATCTGCATGTCCTTGCTGTGTGCTGGTTTTCAAGAAAAACTACATTTTTAACTAATAGGATGCGATGTATTTATGATCGATGTGTGTTTGTTCCTGTTTGTGCTTATTTTCAAGAAAAACTGTGTTTTTAACTAATGAGATGCGATGAATTGGCTTGTTGATGGATAAACTGTGAATAATATTGTTGTTGTAATGATTGGATTTTTGGGAAAAGTCTTAATTATAGAGGAGACTCTGCCCAAAATTTTATAATATGTTTTCCTATTTAATTCTTTATTAAATTTTTAAAATGGGCATAAGAGTGTGTTTTATATATTGTAGTCCTCCTCTTTAATTTAGAATTTTCTTAAAAATATCAGTCTTGTGATATGATGAATTGTGAATGTATGAAATTTGGGTTGTCTGAAGACCTTGGGATTGTGAATCTCAGGCATATGTATTATGTATAGATGTGATATGTGTTGCTTGTGATGTCGTTGATGATATTGAAATTGAGATGCCATTGATGTAGTTGATGATGTTTAAATGAGATAATGTTGATGTAGTTGATGATGTTCAAATGAGATAATGTTGACGTGGTTGATGATGTTGAAATGAGATAATATTGATATGCATGATGATGATATTGAAATGATATGATGTGGAGGTTGATAATGACATTGATGAGAGATAATGTTGATGTGAACAATGTCATTGTGTGTGGATATACATGGATACCCATGGGGGTGTATGACGGGTTACCCTTGCTATGAAGGATTTGTTCCTAGTCAGGTCATACATTGATGGTGCCCATGGTTGTAGGTTGTGTATGTACATGTGGAGGTGTAATGATTGGTTGATTACCCTTTCGAGGATGGATTTGTTCCTAGACACGGTCAGTGCATCGATGAGCCCACATTGGTGTGTTATGTATGTACATGGGGGGTGCATGACGGGTTACACTTGCAAGGAAGGATTTGTTCCTAGCCGGGTCATGCATTGATGATGCCCATGTTTCATACTTCATGTGCATGGATGGAAATAAAATGAAGGCACACACGTACCTGTGGGTTTCAGTGGGTTGAAACCACAGGTACTAAGGGGTCGTCAGGTTTGGAATTCCCTAGCGACGTGGTTGATCATCGGGGGGGGGGGGGGGGGGGGAGGCCGCGGCGCGCCAGGGGGGGCCCCATATGGGGTGAAAATTTTTTTTTCTGTGAGAAGCTATTTCCTGGATATGGTACCACATTGCATGCTGATAGATGAGTTAGGTGCATGCATCATTCTATACATGATTGTTTGAGTTGTGAAATGCATTGGATGATTGGGTTGTGGAGTGTGTATTGGAATCATGGATTTTTGTTAATGATTGTGGTGGGTAATGTTGTTTCCTTCCTAATTGCTACTATTTGACATTTGTTGGTTTTATATAATAAACTCACCCTTGCATTTGTTGTACCGTGTGGTTGGTACCTGTGATGATCGTGAACTTTCATTCGTGTGAGCAGATAAGCAGCAGTAGGTGACCTCGGAGGGAGATCTTCTTTTTGGTTGGAGCCTCCAAGCTGACGTGATGACGTTGGATTTCTTTTTGGAGAAAGAGTTGTGTTTTGTTAATAAAATCTTTCTTAGTTAGTTCTTTGGCTTTTTGTTAGATATGTAATTTCAGATGTATATACATGTAAAACTAAATGAAGTTCTAACATGTGGATGACATGTACTGATTTAATATATATGTACATAGGTATTTAATTATGTAACTAGAATATGTGTTTGATAATTGTATTATCGCGAAAAATTTACTACCATTTTCATAATCAAATTAATGAAGTTTTTATTAAAATTTGAAAATTCACCCGATTAAAGTTAGTGATATAGTAGCAACGAGGCGGGTCGTTACATTAGAGTCAAAGTATAATCCTAGGACATAGTGTTCGATGACATCCTCATGTCTAGGATGATCCACTCTACCATATGATGACATACTTTACAAATCCAATGATACTTTAAAGAGTCCTTGTGGAGTCTCTCAGCGAGGCAATTCAGTGCCATCTGTTCTCCAACAAATCCACCCTCGACATCAACTAAGGCATCACCATGCCTGCATTCCATGAGGTCCCTACCTTGTATCTCTATACAAGTAGAACATGTCGTACTAGTCAATTTTGAGATCACCAATACCCTATCTTGGTGATTCAAGACTAGGAAATCATTTCAGGTAATAGACATTTAGTGTCCTAAAGTCTTCACTATCATGATCGCTATCATTGATCCTCGAGAGAACATCTTTTCTATTCCTAGAGCTTTTATCTTTAAATGCATATTACTATAAAATATAGGCAAGATATAAATGTGATAAATATAAAGTTTGCTTAATTTTATTAACCATGAAATACTAAATAGCAAAAGGCGTTCATCTAATGAAACAGATTATCTCTAGGACACCTACATACTAACAAGGAGAAGATGAGGAATCAAACTAGATGGCCCTTTACAAGAATCTCCTAATTCAAGGGGTGTTACTGTCAAATGAAAGTGAAGCCCGACGCTTGAAAAGAAAGGCCATGCCATCTACTACGTCATCCTTGATGGTGAGTGTTCAAAAGAGGGTTGACAGTACCCCTGCTCAAGTGCCTGGACAACCGATAGGCATATGTCATGTGAGAACTCCATGAATGGATCTGCGACCTTCACACAGGGGGACACTCCCTTGCAACTAAGGTGGTGCGTGTAGGGTACTACTGGTCGATACTCTCAATTTCACTAGAAGGTGCAGAAGATGCCAAGAGTTTGCTAATATCCCACGCACCCCTATTGACAACCTCCACAGTTTTAGCTCCCCTTGGCCTTTTGCCATGTAGAGAATGGAAATTTTGGGGCCACTCCCAAAAGCCCCAGAAGCAGTCAAATTCTTGCTAATCACCATAGATTACTTCACCAAATGGATTAAGGCAAGGCTATTACGAGAAATATCAGTCAACAAGGTAGAAAATTTTACCTGGAAACACCTCATATGCATGTATGACCTCTTTTACGCCATTGTTACCGACAATAATACTAAGTTCAAGGCTCAGACTTATGAAGACTTCTTGACGAGGCTAGCGTCAAGCATCTCGTGACTTTTGTCGATCATCCCCAGAGCAATGGTCAGGTGGAGGCAACAAATAGAGTTATCCTCAAGGCCCTATGCACAAGACTTGACAAGTCCAAGGGTCTATGGAAGGAAGAAATCCCTAGTATACTCTGGGCTTATCATTGTTCACCCAAGACAACTACTAACGCTCATTTCCAACTCACATATGGCACAAAAATGATCCCCGTTGAACTCGGTGAACCATCAACAAGGAGGATGTTGTTCAAATAACAATACAATGAAGAAAATATGAGGGTTGAACTAGAGACAAAGGACGAAGTCTAGGAAATGGCCAGAATAAAAGGAGAGGCCACCAAGCTCCACGTAGCAAGAAGATATATTACCAAGGTTCAACCTCGAACCTTCCAACATGGCCACCTCGTATGGTGAGTCAGAGGTGAAGCCCAAAAAGATTCCCGAGCGGGAAAGCATGGACCCAACTAGGAAGTGAAAATAATAGGAATACCCACAATTAACCAAGAGGGGAGGGGGGTGAATTGGTTAAAACTTGGTCTTTTTAAAATTTTCTTTTCTAAATCAGAGTTAGGATCTTAATCACTTTAAAACCAAGAAACCTTTAATTCAATCAATTCACTCAGCTCAAGGAATCAATGTCTCAAAATAGAACTTGTTAAGCAATGATAAGAATTCAAAGAACCAGTGAACAAGATAACCAAAAGAGATTAAAGAGCACACTGACAACACAAGAATTTATACTGGTTCACTTCTCAAGAGAAGTTACATCCAGTTTCTAATCAACACTAGATTAGAATTCCACTATTGAAAATTTCAGTTCTTACAAGCTTGATTACATTTACTCTTTATCAACCCTAGATAAAGAAAGGAAATCTAAAACCCTATTAGACACCTTACAAGAATCAGAGAACACTACTTTGTTCTTCCCTAGAGAACACTACTCTAGTGCAAGCTTCAAGAACAAATTACAATAGCAACCAAATACAAAACAGAATTACACCCAAAGAGAATGGAGAGAAACAACCTGATGATCCAATGATTATGAATGCAAATGAATTACCAACAGTGTTGAATCATCTAATGAAAATTCAGAATCAGCTCTCCTATTCTTCTTTTAAAGAATCTTGCTTAAGTAATCAATCAAGAACTCATGTGATTTAAGAAAGGGGACAAGAGGTTTGTGAGCTCAGAAAAACTCTTTGAATATTGGTGAAGGCTTGAAGGTAATCAGAAATTCGTAATTGACAAGTTGTAAAAACAAAGCAAGCCTTTACCTATTTATAACAAACTTTCGTAACTAACATTAATCGATTAAACACGCCAAATAATCAATTAAAACGCTTAAGTAATTGATTAAGTCACCACTTTAATCGATTAAAGTGTTTATGAGTTTTCTGGGTTTGAATAACGAACAAAATAATCGATTAATACGAGTTGTAATCGAATATTCCAGTAGCACTGCATTTTCATAAAAGCTTGTGTAATCGATTACGAGAAATGGTAATCGATTATTGTAGTGTAACATGTTTTTCTGAATGCATTATGTAATCAATTACAATTCCTGGTAATCGATTATTCCAGTAGAACCATTTTTTCAACAAGGCTTATGTAATCGATTACATTACTTGGTAATCGATGAAAGTGTTCATGAAAACTTTTCCAGATTTGAAAACGAAGCATATAATCGATTAATATGCTGTGTAATTGATTATTCCAGTGCATTTTGCATTTTTCCAAAAACAATGCTTCTTTGGTTCTTTTGTAAAAACATGCTTTGATTCTTAGTTAAAACACTTAGGCAAATAAATGATTGAATGCATGCAATGCAAGGATCAACAGATTGGACTCTTTAACACTTAATTTGATTTGCAATCTTCCAAGGCATTCCAAGGCATGTGAAAAAGCACAAAACCATTCTTCAAGTCCTAAGCTTCAAGCTTTAAGAAGCTTCCCCTATATCCAACAGGAAGGCCTATTTAGGGTTGTCACAAGAACCAAGAGGGGGGGTGAATTGGCTGTTCTTGGTCACTTAAAAACTTTTCTTCAACAATCAGAATTAAAAAGGATCGTATCACAAAACAACCTTTGAACACTTTTCAATCAATCAAACTCCTTTCTTTATAGAATGCAATGACAACAAGATATTTCAGTTGATTATGAAAAGTTACTCCAACGAATGACAATTAATAACCACAAGAAAAGATAAGGAAAAAGTAGTCAACACCAACATTTATACTGGTTCACTTCTCAACCTAGAGAAGCTACATCTAGTTCTCCTAATCAACTAGTTAGAAATTCCACTAATAGCAAACTATTTCTTACAAACTTATATAATCACTCTCAATCAGACCTAGATCAAGAACAAGAAATATAACTCCCTTAGACTCTCTGTGATCAAGACATAGAGAACTCCCTTCTCTACTCTTTCCTCCAGAAACACCTATTCTAGACAAGCTTTAAGAAAGACTATTGCTTTAGTTACATAAACCACAAATTCTAAAAGAAGTAAACCAAAGTAGTATAGAGAAAAACAACCTGATGATCCACTGCTTATGAATGCAAATGATTACTAAACTTGAATCAAGATTGAAAGACAAATCTCACAACATTCTCTCAAGAAATTTTGAAGCTTGAGGATTTTAGGGTCTAACACAGAATAACTCAAAGTATCTTTTCTCTCTTCACAAAGGTTATGAAAATATTTGATATATCGTTATTGTAATTTTTTAAAACAATCAAATCTATTTATAGAAAATTGTTTTAACCATCAGTAATCGATTAAATCACTTATGTAATCAATTATATCACTTATATCATCGATTAAACCAATCATAAAATTGATTAAAGTGTTCTTGAACTTTCTGGAAAAGACTTATGATCAAAATAATCAATTAAATCGCAATGTAATCGATTATCACAGGAAGTCTTATTCAAAATCCTTTCTAAGTAATCGATTACTACTATAATGTAATCGATTATCATAGGAAGTCCATTCTATGATTATGAATTGTGTAATCAATTAAAATGTTCTTAGTTCTCAAGTGAAAGATTACCAATGACTGGTAATCGATTAAACTAGTGAGAAAATATTTTTCCAAAACTTGAAACTTTGAACACTTGGCTTTTTATGCATTCATGAAAAGTTTGTGTTTCAGAAAAAGCTTTTTATGAAAACATGGATACAAACATGAATGAGTTTTATGCAATGGATCATAGGATGACTCATCTTAGACATACATAGTTTCATATGCCATTCAATTGGCATGTAAAAGCCTAAACATTTCATAGTCTAAGAACCTTAGCTTCTTGATCCTCTTTAGCTCCCCTTGAGTCTAACAATCTCCCCCTTTTTGGCTTTGATCATGCCAAACTTCAATTGAACATCTTGATCCTTAGTGTTCTTTTTAGAGAGAGTTTTTAGGAGCTTTTTACTTGAAACCTGAAAAAAAAATCAGCTTCTAGCCAAGAACAAGTGTCAAGTATTCTTTGCATAAACTCTATACATCATAAACATTTTTATTGCTCCCCCTTTCTTTGTAATTTCATATCATGTCAGATTAAGAGCAATGTTTATATTCAGTTTAATTAGAGTAAAAGTTCATTTATTTTTCTCCCCTTATTTTCTTTTACTCTCCTTGTACCCTGCATATGTTCATTTTTCTTCCCCTTTTGGCTTATCAAAGACAAAATATGCCAACAATAGTGAAATAAGCAAAGGAAGATTTAAAAATACATACAAACAATTTTATTAATGATTCAAGCTGCATACATGAAGGTTAAACATCAAAGATCCTGGCTAAAAATGAGAAAACAGAAACAACACAACCATAAACTAAACAAGACAACCACTAAGCTAAAGATCATCAAAGTCCTTGAGACTCATCCTAGTCTCTATGTGGCTTAATCTAGTGGTAATGTCTTCAAGAGAGGAATGAACATCAGCTGAATGTTCATGATACAAAGCTATCATAGCATCCATCTTTTGAATCATGAGAGATTCAAAAGGACTCCACTGCTGCTCAGCAGGTCCAACTTCAGCATCTTCTTCCTCATTAGCTTCTTGATCCTCATCAGCAACTCCTTGAGGAGCTTGAGCTCCAGCCATTGTCCACCCATTTGGGGTTTTCATCAATCCCAGCTTGGTGAGATGCTTTGTAGAGATGACGTTGGTAATGTTGGTGGTGTTGTCAACAATCTCATTAGTCACATCAATCTCAAAGTAGTCAATAAACCTTGAGATCATGACAGCATATGGAAATTGATAACTCAGCAGCCTATTTTCCTTCATCATGGTTTCTTCAATAGCTAGAACCCAATTGATTTGAGTTCCAGTTTTCATCCCATACACCAGCTAAAGATCATCATCAGTGATCTGAGCATGGTTGGTTGATCTAGGTGTAAGGATGTAAGTAATGATGTAGTGAAGAAGCATATCTTCTGCAGTCATGTGACCAACACCCAATCTGTTTCTTATTTAAGCATTTGGATTCAGCAACAAACCTTTATAGGTATCCATCTTTGAGTAACCTCCAATTTCTTCTTCAAACCTTCTAACACCTTCGAAAGATATGCCTGCCACTACATTCCACACAGTGTCATTGCCACTCCATTCACTTTGGAGCGGAGGATACCATCCCTGCCAGCCTTGGCACAAGTATAAAATACTTTTACTAATTCAAGGTAAGAAGTACCCTTCATTTCCAATAACTTAGTGAGTCCTTGTGCTTGTAGCATCTAAAGGAAATTGAATCCCTTAGAGATAAACCAGTCAAGTTCCACATATTTAGGAGGCAGAAAAAGCTTTGTGGCATTGAACTACATGTAATTGTTTCTTTCTACCTCAGTGGAGAACTTGGTATCTAACCTGTTCTTAGCAGCCTTAGAACTTTGGCTTGCTTTTCTTTTGTTGGCTTTCTGCTTCTTAGAGGAAGATGGTTGTTGAGACATGGTAATTTCGAATTAAGGATAGGCAGAATTTTAGCAGTGATAAAGAAGAGACAAAACAAAAACTACATAAATTTGCTTAGGGAGTAGAAGAGATTTTTGGTGTGAGAAGTTGTGCTCATGGATTCTGAATTTATAGAGCCATTGCTTATTTAAAATTTGAATTTTGAAATCATAGTAACTGCTATCATGCATTCCAATGTAGTTTGTATTCACTGAACCAAACTTTGAATTTGAATTTAGAGATAAGGTTTTAATTTTTTTATTGAAAGCTGTGCAAAGTTGCAGAAACGACTTAAGTAATCGATTATGAAACTCCTATAATCGACTATTCCAGGGTGAAGGTATACCTCTGAACTTCAAGTAATCAATTAATTCGTGGTAGTAATCTATTACTCCAAAGAGTTTTTAACCTGTAATAGCCCAAAACTCTCATGTAATTGATTAATATGTTGGTGTAATCGATTACATCAGTGAACATTTATATTGTAATCAATTAATCTGAGGATGTAATTGATTAAGCCAGTGAGTAAGGCTTATTTTTGGCCTTAGGTAATCGATTACTATATGTGGTAATCAATTATTCCAGAAAATTATGCAGTATGAATAGTGACATTTATCAAATTCGAATTTTGCTTCATGTGATGCATAATGAACTTGTGAGTTAGATTTCATGTTATTAAACACATCTTTTGCATGATAATAAATGTTAGATTCATTAAGAATACTTATCATGTTTCTCAGAGCAAAGAATCTATCTCTAGCAAGGGGTTTTGTAAATATATCAGCCAATTGATTATTTGTGTCAATAAACTCAATTGTGGAATTACCCTTTTGAATGTGATCTCTGAGGAAGTGATGCCTGATCTCTATATGCTTTGTCCTTGAGTGCATAACTGGATTCTTTGATAGGTTGATAGCACTTATGTTGTCACACAGCAGGGGAATTTCATTCAATTCAACACCAAAGTCCTGGAGTTGTTGCTTGAGCCATAGGCATTGAGCACAACAACTACCAGCTGTAATGTACTCTATTTCAGCTGTTGAAAGAGCAACACATGATTGTTTCTTGCAGTGCCATGAGATCAAGGAACTTCCCAGTAGATGGCATGTTCCACTTGTGCTCTTCCTATCTAATTTGCAGCCTTCAAAATCAGAATCTGAATAGCCTATTAAATTTAGGGATGCACCTTTAGGATACCATAGACCAACTTTTGGAGTTGATTTCAGGTATTCAATGATTCTCTTAACTGTTGTGAGGTGTGACTCTTTTAAATTAGCTTGATATCTTGCATATAGGCACACACTCAGCATAATGTCTGGGCGACTTGTGGTCAAGTATAGCAAAGATCTAATCATTCCTCTATATCTTGATTCATCAACATTTTTCCTTTTTCATTAGAATCAAGATAAGTATTAGTTGCCATAGGAGTTGTAGCATCCTTGCATTTCTCCATTTCAAACTTTTTAATCAATTCATTGCAGTATTTTGTTTGATTGAGAAATGTTCCATTCTTCATTTGTTTCACTTGAAGTCCAAGGAAGAATGTTAACTCTCCCATCATTGATATTTCAAATTCACTCTGCATTGAAGATGAGAACTCCTTGCACAAAGAGTTGTTAGTTGAACCAAAGACAATGTCATCAACATATATTTGAATAAGTAAATATCAATAGTAGATTTCTTGATGAACAATATTTTATCAACTTGTCCTCTTATGAAAGATTGATTGATTAGAAAGTTACTCAATCTTTCATACCAAGACTTGGGTGCTTGTTTTAAGCCATAGAGGGATTTATTTAGTTTGAAGACATGATTAGGATGTTTGAAATCTAAAAAAGCAAGAGGTTGATCAACATATATTTTCTCCTCTATGTAGCCATTTAGAAATGCACTTTTTACATCCATTTGAAAAAATTTGAAATTCTTTAAACATGCAAATGCAAGCAGCAATCTAATAGCTTCCAACCTAGCTACTGGAGCATAGGTTTCTTCATAGTCAATGCTTTCCTCTTGGTTGTAACCTTTTGCAACCAATCTGGCTTTATTTCTGATTATGATGCCACTTTCATCAAGTTTGTTTCTAAAAACCCACTCGGTGTTTATTGGCTTATGAGAAGGAGGTTTAGGAACAAGTTCTCATACTTCATTTCTCTTGAACTGATTTAGTTCATCATGCATAGAAAGCATCCAGTGTTCATCAAGGAATGCTTGATCAATATTTTTAGGTTCAATTTGAGATACAAAGGCCATATCATAACATGAATTCCTGAGAGAAGATCTAGTGGATACTCCCTTAGTTACTTCATCAATTATGTTGTCAAGGGAGAGATCTCTTGTAGTTCTCCAATCTTTTGGCCTTTGAGTTGGAGTAAAAGGATCAATTTCTTCATTTGTTTCATCCTTTCTCCTCTCATCAGTTTCATTGATTGGGACATTTTCTTCCAATTGTCCTGCATCATTTTCACAACTCTTTTCCTCTTTTAAGGAGTTAGTTTCATCACATATTACATGTACAGATTCTTCCATGCATAAGGTTCTTTTGTTGAAAACTCCATAAGGTTTACTTTCCATTGAATATCCAAGGAAGATTGTCTCATCAGATTTCCAATCAAATTTTCCAAGTAATTATTTTCCATTGTTTAAAACAAAACATTTATAGTCAAACACTCTAAGGTGTGAAATGTTTGGTTTTCTTCCTTTATAAAGTTCATAAGGAGTTTTATTTAAGATAGGCCTTATGAGCAATCTATTTAAAGTATAGCAAAAAATGCTCACTGCATCCGCCCAAAATTGTTTTGGCAAATTAGTTTCATTAAGAAAAGTTCTTGCACATTCTTCAAGTGATCTATTTTTTCTCTCCACAACACCATTATGTTGAGGTGTTCTTAGAGCTGAAAATTTGAGGTTTATTCCATGTTCTTCACAAAAATTTTCAAAATGTTCATTTTGGAATTCACCATCATAATCACTTCTTATTGAATCTATCTTGCAGCCCTTTTCATTTTGTAAAAGCTTGGCTAATTTTCTGAAAGCGCTAAAAGCATCACTCTTGGATTTCAAGAAAAAAGTTCATGTAAATCTTGAGTAATCATCAACAATAAAAATTCCATAGTAATTACTATCTAAACTCATAGTTCTTGAAGGGCCAAACAAATCCATGTGAAGCAATTCAAGAGTCTTAAGGTGGAAACAATGTTTTTGTTTTGAAAAGAGATTTTTGTTTGTTTCCTCTTTTGGCAAGCATCACAAAGTTTGTCATTTTCAAACTCAAGTTTAGGCAATCCAATTACTAAGTCCTTCCTTAAGAGCTTGTTCATATGATGCATGTTGATGTGACTTGCTCTTTTATGCCAAAGCCATGATTAATCAATTTTACTTACTAAGCAGTTTATGTTATGAATGAATGCATGTTCTATTGCAAGCAAGTAAATGTTTCCTTTTCTTTTTCCAACAGGTAATACCTCACTAGCTTTGCCATCATATATCAAGCAACAATTATTGTTAAAGGATACCTTTAATCCTTTGTCACAAAGTTGGCTTATGCTCAGAAGATTATGCTTTAGACATTCAACATAAAGCACATTTCTGATTTTGGTTTTGAAGCTGTCACCAATGTTGCCTTCTCTAATTATTTTTCCTTTGTTATTGTCTCCATAGGTGACAAATCCTTCTTCCTTTAATATCAGATTTGTGAGCATGAATTTATCACCTGTCATGTGCCTAGAGCATCCCCTATCCCAGTACCATAGTGAAGCTTTAGCTCTTAGACACATCTGCAACTATCAAATCAAGTCGTAAAGTCATGCATTTTTCAAGATGGCTCTTTTTGAAATCATCAAATTCCTTTTTGTAAAACTTTGTTTTTATCTACATTTGAAGAAGAGGATGCATACACACAACCATTTGCTTTGTAGCTTGAAACAAGTTTTTCATTTTCCTCTTTCAAGTTGCAAAGTTCAACTTGCATTGAAGCTAGCTTAGTGGTCCGCAATCTAAGGTTACCTTTGAGCTTGTTATTGGAGATAGCAAGTTTTTGAGCCTCCTCATGCATTTCATTAAAAATATCAACTAATTGATCAAATTCAGGATTTACTTCTGATTTAGCACTTGAGTCTTCTTCATTAATTGTTGATGTTAGACAAACATTGGCTTCTTCATTCTCACTAGAAGATTCAGAAGTTGTTGAAGCATTTTCTTCCTAAGCTATGTAGGCTTTTCTACGTTTGCCGTTTTTCTTTCCTTTCTTTTCTCCTAACTACTTCTTTAAGAAGATTGGACATTCAGATTTGATGTGACTTTGCTTTCCACACTCAAAACAGTTGAAGTTGTTGTTGTTGTTGTCATTCCTTTTGTTGAACTTTGTGAACTTTCTGTTCTTGTTTTTCTGCATGAAATTGCCAAATCTTTTGACAATCAGGTTCAGATTTTCATCACCTTCATCTTCACTTGAGTCATCATCTTTCTCAACTTTTGAGGATGCAGATTTCAAGGCAATGTTTTTTTGTTTCTTGTCAACATCTTCTGCATTGGTTAGTTGACACATTTCTAATTCATATTCAAGTAACTTACCAAAAAGTGCGACCATAGACATCTTTGACAAATATTTAGATTCTTTGATTGCTGTCACTTTTGGTTGCCAAGGTCTTGTTAAACATTTCAAAATCTTGATGTTGAGTTCCTCTACATCAAATATTTTGCCAAGACCAAATAGATGATTGACGATATGAGTGAATCTGGTTTAGAGTTGAGAGATGTTTTCTACTGCATTCATCTTGAATATTTCATACTCATGGATCAAGGCATGTTTTCTTGATCTTCTAACTTCATCAGTTCCTTCATGAGTAATCTCCAGCATTTCCCACATCTCTTTTGCACTCTTGCACCTAATTGTTCTGAAAAACTCATCAGAGGACAAGGCAGAGGTTATTATGTTCTTTGCTTTAAAATCATATTGAACTACCATCTTTTCTATGTCAGTCATCTAATCCCATTCTTTGGGAATCTTTTCATTATCAACAGTTTTGGTAGGTATCAAAGGACCTTTTTCAATTGCATTCCATGTGCTGAGGTCATTTGATTGAATGAAAATTTGCATTCTATTTTTCCAAAAACTAAAGCGTTCTCCCTCAAACATTGGAGGACGGTTGAGGGAGGCATCCTCCTTGAAGGTAATTTGTGTGGTATTTATTTTGTTTAAAAGAAAGTAGTGATCTTGATACCAATTGAAAACAATATAAACAACACACAAGAACCAAGAGGGGGGTGAATTGGTTGTTCTTGGTCACTTAAAAAATTTTCTTCAACAATCAGAATTAAAAATGATCGTATCACAAAACAACCTCTGAACACTTTTTAATCAATCAAACTCCTTACCTTAAAGAATGCACTGACAACAAAATATTTCAGTTGATTATGAAAAGTTACTCCAACGAATGACAATTAATAACCACAAGAAAAGATAAAAAAGAAGTAGTCAATACCAAGATTTATACTAGTTCACTTCTTAACCTAGAGAAGTTACATCTAGTTCTCCTCACCAACTAGTTAGAAATTCCACCAATAGCAAACTGTTTCTTACAAGCTTATACAATCACTCTCAATCCGACCTAGATCAAGAACAAGAAATTTAACTCCCTTAGAATCGTTGTGATCAAGACATAGAGAACTCTCTTCTCTACTTTTCCCTCTAGAAACACCTATTCTAGACAAGCTTTAAGAAATAATATTGCTTTAGTTATACAAACCACAAATTCTAAAAAGAATTAAAGCAAAGTAGTATGGAGAGAAATAACCTGATGATCCACTTCTTTAGAATGTTTCCCAAAAGAAATCCTCTTAAGAAATCTTAAAGCTTGAGGATTTGATAGTCTAACACAGAATAGCTTAAATTATCTTTTCTCTCTTCAAAAAGGTTATGAAAATCTTTGATATTTTGTTATTGTTATTTTTTAAAACAATTAACATCTATTTATAGAAAATTATTTTAACCGTCAGTAATCAATTAAATCACTTATGTAATCGATTAAACCAATAATATAATCGATTAAAGTGTTCTTGAGCTTTCTGGAAAAGACTTATGAACAAAGTAATTGATTAAATCATAATGTAATCAATTATCACAATAAGTCTTATTCAAAATCGTTGCCAAGTAATCGATTACCACTATGCTGTAATCGATTATCATAGGAAGTCCATTCTGTGATTATGAACTATGTAATCAATTAAAATGTTCTTAGTTCTCAAGTAATAGATTACCAATGACTGGTAATCGATTAAACTAGTGAGAAAATATTTTTCCAAAACTTGAAACTTTGAACAGTTGGCTTTTTATGCATTCATGAAAAGTTTGTGTTTCAGAAAAAGCTTTTTATGAAACATGAATGCAAACATGAATGAGTTTTATGAAATGGATCATAGGATGACTCATCTTATACATACACAATTTACATATGCCATTCAATTGAATTTGCATGTAAAAGCCTAAACATTTCATAGTCTAAGAACTTTAGCTTCTTGATTCTTTTTAACTCCCCCAACTGACCGGATGAGATTCTTATCAAGAGGCGACATAAGGACAACTGAGGTCTTTTGTTCTAGCTTGTAGCCCAAAATCCACAATGAATCAGAATCACCCAAAGTGTAGAGGTGATTAAGAGAGACACTGGGGTGAGAAGAATAAGAGGGCAAGGTTAACGACAACATAACAGAGAGGGGAACCGGTAGAGCTGAAGAGAAAGAAGATGAAACCTCAGGATCACCAATGGCCACCGTGTTAACTCTCGACAAGGGCATAGCCCATAATGGACCTTCTGGAACCATGACAAGGTCAGCCGACAGGACCGAAATAGTGGTCACGATAGTCGGGGAAACAAAAATCCCTTGGGCAGGAAAGGAATGAAGGATTGTAAAAGCAGGAGCACTAGCAGTGGCCTGGGCGGCCTATGATGCCACAAGCAGACCCTTCAAAACAACAGCAACAGAAGGGCCACCCAAATCGGGAAGCAGTTCTGCAGCCTGCCTCATCGGGAGAAGGGTGAAAGGGGCCCACAACTTCTTGCAGCCTAATGTCCTAGCATTTTCATCTTGCTTCCTCTTAGCCAAAATAGAGGAAGGGATGTTGGGGAAGCCTCAATAATCTCACCACCAATAGGGCTAACCCCAGGAATGGGTTAACCCCCACCTCCAGTAAGAGGGTTAACAGATGAAGGTGGCACGGTCCCACCAGCAGGTCCAACATGCTTCACTAAAGGCCTCCAGCAAAAATCACCATTATACTTGCAAAATGATCAAAACAAAGAAAGTGTTAATTCGGGCTAAAAATGCCAAACACTAAGAAAGACAGGGAAAAATAATTTACCGTCTAAGGCAGCAAGAGGATCGTCCACTGAGGGCAAAGACAAGATGGCTCGCACATCCAGCGAAGCCGACAGTTGCTCCACGATCGCCTTGTCCACCCTCTCTACAAGAGTCAACAGATCCTCGTCGAAAGACTTGAACCTAGTAAGATCAGATTGTCAATGGAATGGGAAGCGGGGCTCCCCATCCCAGTTGAACGTAAGTGGCAACCCATCAGCCATGACGTCAGTAGCCTAGACCTTGACAAAGCGGTCCTGAAAGTGAAGAAACACATTCTAGTTGAACTCGAATAGTTTCTTAGACACACTATTCAAAGAAACCCATCTTATTTTGTCTATCAACTTTATCTGAAAGAAGTACAGGAACATCGACATACTGGGTCGGATGTTGAAGAAATGGCACAAGATATAAAAAGCCCTCACCATAGCCCAACTATTGGGATGAAGCTGGGAAGAGGCAATGTTCAAGTTCTCAAGCAGAGCACATTGAAAAGAGTTCACGAAGAAAGTAAGGATCTAGAAGGGAAAGAATCAGAAATACAAAAGTGGCGATGATCAAAAACGCTGAACGTCCATTCCAATTAAGTGGAGGCACAACCTTTTAGTAACTAAAGGGAGTTGAAATGACGCCTTAGAAATTCCCGCCACGATGCAGCTCCACTCACGTATGCAGTACGTGCCCATTCCACAAGTGACACGTATGCAAGAGTACTGGGTGATGCGCAACACTCACATGTGGCTAAGAACAACCAAAACACTTGCCTTCAATGAATTCTCCAATGGTCATATAAGGGAAAAGTTGTTGAATATGGATACACCACTTTCCTGACATGTCCGACCTTGTTGCATAACAAAAAAACATGTCTTCCCTGGACAACTTGATAACAACTACCCAGATAACACTTGTCCGAGCTAGGAGGCTTGACAAAACTATGACTCTCTCACCTGTCAAGATTATTACCATAAACATGAATAGTATTTGTCCTTACTTAGGGGCTCGACAAACTCACAACCCTCATACTTGTCAAGGCTACTACTCTCGACTTTAGGCAATCTTCCTTGACACTAGACAACCTCTTTTGCCCGGAAGTTGGCTCAGAGCATGGAGGGCTTATGTATTGCCAGGGTCCACAAAATACACATGGAAAGTGACGTGATGCCCTAACACACGTGTCAACCCTCTGTGTTAGCCCTAGTAATGGAGCACGAACATCTCACCCTTAGTAGTCGGGCTGTTAGGCCAACAGGTTATCTCTAACGCCTTATTATTCAAATATTAATGATAATGTTATAACCTCCCTATCAAATGGCAGGTACCCAAGATCACTATTGTTTTTCAAAGAAAATGAATACCACACAAATTACCTTCAAGGAGGGTGCCTCCCTTAATCGTCCTCCGATGTTTAAGGGAGAAAATTTCAATTTTTGGAAAAATAGAATGCAGATTTTCATTCAATCAAATGACCCTAGTGCATGGAATGCAATAGAAAAAGGTCCTTTGATTCCAATCAACACTGTTGATAATGAAATGATTCCCAAAGAAAGGGATGAGATGACAGACGTAGAAAAGAGGGTAGTTCAATACGATTTCAAAGCAAAAAATATGATAACCTTTGCATTATCGTCTGATGATTTTTTCAAGAGTGTTAGGTGCAAGAGTGCTAAGGAGATGTGGGAAATGTTAGAAATCACTCATGAAGGGACAAATGAAGTCAGAAGATGAAGGAAACATGCCTTGATTCATGAGCATGAGATGTTCAAGATGAACACAACTGAAAACATATCTCAACTCTAAACTAGATTCACACACATTGTTAATCATCTTCTTGGTCTTGGAAAGACATTTGATGATGAGGAAATAAACATCAAGATCTTTAAATGCTTAAAAAGACCATGGCACCCAAAGGTGGCAGCAATCAAGGAGTCTAAAGGTCTATCAAAGATGTCTATGGCTACACTATTTGGTAAGTTACTTGAGTATGAGTTAGAAATGTCTCAACTAACACATGCAGAATATGCAGACAAGAAACAAAAGAGTATTGCCGTGAAAGCTGAATCATCAAATGTGGAAAAAGATGATGACTCAAGTGAAGATGAAGGTGATGGGAATATGAACCTAATATTCAAAAGATTTAGCAAATTCATGAAGAAAAAAGAATAAAAAGTTCACCAAGTTCAACAAAAGGAGTGACAACAACAACAACAACAACACCAACTTCAACTGCTTTGAATGTGGTAAGCAAGACCACATTAAATTTGAATGTCCTATATTTTTTAAGAAGTAGTTAGGTGAAAAGAAAGCAAAGAAAGATGGAAAATCAAAGAAAGCCTACATTGCATGGGAAGAAAATGCTTCAACAACTTCTGAATCATTAAGAGAAAATCAAGAAGCAAATGCCTGTCTAACTTCAACAATTGATGAAGATGACTCATGTGTTGAATCAGAAGTAAATCCTGAATTTGATTAACTTGTTGATACTTTTCATGAAATACGTGAGGCTTAAAAACTTGAAATCTCCAAAAATAAGCTAAAAGGTAACCTTAGATGACATACCACTAAACTTGCTTCAATGCAAGCTGAACTTTGTAACTTGAAAGAAGATAACAAAATTTTCAAGCTACAAAGCAAATGGGTGTGTGTGCTTCTTCCTCTTCAAAAGTAAGTGACCAAAAAGCTTTGCAAAAAAAGAGTTTAATGAATTCAAAATGAGCCAACTTGAAAAATGCATGACTTTACTAAGTGAAAACTCATATTTGGTAGATCTAATAAAAAAGCTTTACCGAGGAAAATGTAGTTTGAAGCAAATGTTAATTGTGCAAAAATATGCTGGAGATACATATGGATTGGGTTACAAACATCAAACAAAACCTTTTGGAAACACCAAGTTTGTACCTCCAAAATAGATGAATGGAAAAAGGTTTTAAAAAATAAAGTATACTAAAAAGGCTCATTTTGAAATAAAATCAAAATTTGTTATATGTCATTACTGCATGAAAGAAGGACACACATCTCATAAGTGTTATGCTAGAAGGTTCTATGTGCCTAATGGAGACTGCATATGGGTTCCAAAGAAAAAGAGAAAAATAGCTAACCTTATGGACCCAACCTTAATTGGGTACCTTTTTTTGCCACTTGATTTTATTGTTGCAGTGTGTCTTAGAGCTAAAGCATCATTATGGTACTTAGATAGTGGATGCTTTAGACACATGATGGGTGACAAGTCCATGCTTACAAATCTGACCTTAAGGGATGGAGGATTTGTCACTTATGGAGAACAATAAACGAAAGATAATAAGAGAAGGCAATATTGGTGACAGCTTTAAAACCAAGATCAGAAATCTACTTTATTTGGAAGGCCTAAAGCACAATCTTTTGAGTATTAGTCAACTGTGTGATAAAGGATTAAAGGTATCCATTAATGATAATTGCTGCTTGATATGTGATGGTCAATCCGGTGAGGTTATTCATGTAGGAAACGAAAGAGAAACATCTACTTGCTTGCTATTGAACATGCATTCATTTAAAATATTAATTGCCTAGTAAGTAAGATTGATGAATCATGGTTGTGGCACAGGAGAGCTAGTCACATTAACATGCATCACATGAATAAGCTTATTAGAAAAGATTTAGTCATTGGTTTACCTAAACTTAAGTTTGAAAAGGACAAACTTTGCGATGCTTATCAAAAGGGGAAACAAACAAAGATATCTTTTCAAAATTAAAACTCTGTTTCCACCTTAAGACCTCTTGAATTGCTTCACATGGATTTGTTTGGTCCTTTAAGAACTATGAGCTTGGGTGGTAATTAATATGGGCTCGTAATAGTTGATGACTACTCTAGATTCACATGGACTTTGCTTTTAAAATCCAAGAGTGATGCTTTCACCGCTTTCAGAAAATTAGCCAAGCTTGTTCAAAATGGAAAAGGCCACAAAACTATCTCAATAAGAAGTGATCATGGTGGTGAATTCCAAATGAGCATTTTGAAAAGTTTTGTGAAGAAAATGGAATTAACCACAATTTTTTCAGCTCCAAGAACACCTCAGCAAAATGGTATTGTGGAGAGAAAAAATAGATCTCTTGAAGAAGGAGCAAGAACTCTTCTTAATGAGACAAATTTGCCAAAACATTTTTGGGTTGATGCAGTGAGTACTGTTTGCTACACTTTAAGTAGATTACTCATAAGGCCTCTTTTAAAGAAAACTCCTTATGAACTATACAAAGGTAGAAAACCAAACATTTCACACCTTAGAGCTTTTGGTTGTAAATGTTTTGTTTTAAACAATGGAAATAAGTCACTTGGCAAGTTTGATGCAAAGGCTGATGAAGCTATCTTTCTTGGATATTCATTATAAAGCAAAGCATATAGAGTTTTCAATAAAAGAACCTTATGCATGGAAGAATCTATTCATGTTATTTGTGATGAATCTAACTCCTTAAAAGAGGAAAAGAGTTGTGATAATGATGCAGGTCCTATAGAAGGGTATGTAAAAATCAATGGATCAAATGAGAAGAAAAAGAATGAATGAAATGAAGAGATTGATCAGTCAACACCTACTCAAAAGCCTAAGGTCTAGAGAACAACAAGAGATCCCTCCCTTAAAAACATAATTGGTGAAGTAACTAAGGGAGTATCTATTAGAGCTTCTCTCAGGAATTTATGTTGTGATATGACTTTTGTTTCTCAAATTGAACCTAAGAACATTGATAAGCTTTACTTTATGAACATTGGATGCTTGCCATGCATGATGAACTTAATCAATTCAAGAGAAATTAAGTATGAGAACTTGTTCCTAGACCTTATTCTCATAAGCCCATTGGCACCAAGTGGGTTTTTAGGAACAAACTTGATGAAAGTGGCATCATAGTCAAAAGCAAAGCTAGATTGGTTACAAAAGGTTACAACCAAGAGGAAGGCATTAACCATGAAGAAACTTATGCTCCAGTAGCAAGGTTGGAAGCCATTGGATTACTGCTAGCATTTGCATGTTTAATGGATTTTAAACTATTCCAAATGAATGTAAAGAGTGATTTTCTTAATGGATATATAGAGGAGGAAATCTATGTTGATCAACCTCTTGGTTTTGTTGATTTTAAACATCCAAATCATGTTTTTAAACTAAAGAAAGCTCTCTATAAATTAAAGCAAGCTCCTAGGTCCTGGTATGAAAGATTGAGCAACTTCTTACTTAGTCAATCCTTCATAAGAGGACAAGTGGATAAAACATTGTTTATCAAGAAATATGCCAATGACATTTTGCTGGTTCAAATATATGTTGATGATATTGTTTTTGGTTCAACTAATCATTCCTTGTGCATTTGAAATGTCTATGATGGGATAATGAACATTCTTTCTTGGACTTCAAGTGAAGCAAATGAAGAATGGGACATTTCTCAGCCAAACAAAGTACTGCAATGAATTGATCAAGAAATTTGACATGGAGAAAAACAAGGATGTTGCAACTCCTATGGCAACCATAACTTACCTTGATTCAGATGAAAAAGGCAATAAGGTTGATGAGTCAAAATACAGAGGGATGATTGGATCACTATTGTACTTGACTGCAAGTCGTCCAGATATAATGCTGAATGTGTGCTTATGTGCAAGATATCAAGCTAATCCTAAAGAACACACCTCACAGGAGTCAAAAGAATCATCAAATATCTTAAATCAACTCCAAGAGTTGGTCTTTGGTATCCCAAAGGTGCATTACTAAATTTAATTGGATACTCATATTCTGATTTTGCAGGCTGTAAATTAGACAGGAAAAGCACAAGTGGAACATGCCATTGGTTAGGAAGTTCATTGATGTCATGGAACTGCAAGAAACAATCTTGTGTTGCTCTATCAACAGCTAAGGCTAAGTACATTGCAGCTGGAAGTTGTTGTGCTCAAAGCTTGTGGCTAAAGCAACAATTACAAGACTTTGGTGTTGAATTGAAAGAAATTCCTTTGCTATGTGACAACACAAGTGCTATCAACCTATCAAAGAATCTAATAATGCACTCAAGGACAAAGCATATAGAGATCAAACATCACTTTCTCAAAGGTCACATTCAAAAGGGTAATTGCTCAATTGAGTTTATTGACACAAATACTCAATTGGCTAATAATTTTACTAAACCCCTTGCCAGAGATAGATTCTATGCTCTTAGGAACATGCTAGGAATTCTTGATGAAACTAATATTTGATAGCATGCTGATGATATGAAATTACATAAGAAAGGGGGAGCAATACATATGCTTATGATGTTTTGAGTTTATGCAAAGAATACTTAACACCCGGTCTTGGCTAGAGGCTTATTATTTTTTTAGGTCTCAAGTAAAAGCTCCTGGAAACTCTCTCCTAAGCAGAACACTAAGGTTCGAGATGTTCAGTTGAAGTTTGGCATGATCAAAGCCAAAAAGGGGGAGATTGTTAGAGTCAGGGGGAGCTCAAGAGGATCAAGAAGTTAAGTCTCTTAGGCAACAAAGTATTTAGGCTTTTTTACATGCCAAATCAATTGATTGGTAGTTGTAATTTGTGTATGTCTAAGGGAGGCTACCTATGATCCATTGCATAAAGCTCATACATGTTTTTGCATCCATGTTTTCATAAAAGCATAAGTTTTGTGAAAAAGCTTTTCTAAAACATAAAGTTTTCATGGTTGCATAAAAAGCCAAAGTGTTCAACGTTTAAGTTTTTGGAAAAACAATTTTTCTCTGCTTTAATCGATTACCAGCAAATGGTAATCTATTACTTAAGCTTTCAAGAACACTTTAATCGATTACATGAGTATCGTAATCAATTACACTACACAAAGTCACATAAAAGTTTTCCTAAGATAATCGATTACGATATTGTGGTAATCGATTACATGGCGCGTGTTTAGAACAAAGACTTCCTATGATAATTGATTACATTGCGAATTAATTGATTACATTGCTCATAAATCTTTTCTAGAAAGTTCAAGAACACTTTAACCGATTAAATGAGTTAATAATCGATTACATAAGTGAATTTCATCGATTACATTAGTGAATTAATCGATTACTGACAGTTACAAACTGATTTCTATAAATAGATGTTGAGTGTTTTGAAAATTAACAATGAAATATCAAAGAATTTTCATAAGCTTTCTGAAGTAAGAAAAGGTTGCAAGTGCAAAATTGTGTTCGACCCACAAATCCTCAGGCTTTAAGATTTCTAAAGAGGATTTCTTTTTGGGCAAGTTTCAAAAGAAGTTTTTGAAGGAAAGTTCTGAAAGTTGTTTATTTCACCTTTTTTTGTAAGATCTTTTGAGTTTCTTTTTTGTGTATTAATAACAATAGATTTCTTAAGGCTTTTCTATGATAGGTGTTCCCAGAGGTAAAAGTAGAGATAGGTGTTCTTTATGTCTTGATCATAGAGATTCTAAGTGAGTTAGATGTCTCGTTCTTGATCTAGGTGTGATTAAGAGTGGTTGTAAAAAGCTTATAAGAACAGTTTGTTATTCATGGAACTCTAACTTGTTGGTTAGAAGAACTGGATGTAGCTTCTCTAGATTGAAAAGTGAACCAGTATAAATCCTTGTATTGACTACTTGATCTTTATCTTTTCTTGTTGTTATAATTTGTCATTTATTGGTGCTGCATTTCTTAATCAACAATGATTACATTTTTTAGCAATGGTGTTTGATTGGTTGGAAGCTTTCTCGGACTATTTGTGAGATGATCTTGTTAACTCTGATTGTTTAAAGAATTTTTAATTGTCCAAGATCAACCAATTCACCACCCCTCTCGATTCTTGTGTGTTGTTCATATTGTTTTCATTACCCATTGACCTGGGTTGGGTCACGCCTAAGGAAGAAACGTGTTGGATCATATGGGTCAATTAATGTTGACTATAAAATTTTAATTTTTTTCTAAGACTGAGTGTCATACAGGTCAATTAGTGACCAAATCAAATTCCTTGATGGGTCAATCATCGATTCGATTTTTAAAATTATGGGTGGTGGTGGGGTGGAACAGTGGCAATCGCGATGACAATGTCGATGGAGTCAGTAGAATGGTGGCAATAATAACGCTGGAATAGTGATGATGGTGGTGGTGACAATGTGGTGGTGGTAGTGGTGGTAGTGGTGATAGTAGTGATAGAATGGTGGTGGTGGCGGCGAAACATGATCTATGGATTGAATGTGAAAATTACAAGAAGACTTTGAAATTCTTGAGTGATAAGTTTAAATAGAAAGAGGCTCTCAAAGGGCAACCTCAAGATGCTGTTAAACTTCATCAAGAGATTGGCTCTCTCAGAGAAATACTATCTAAATTTGTCGAAGGCATTAAAAAATGAGACATGTTGTTGAGATTAAACAAATGCTCATTTGATAGATCTGAACATGGATATGAAGGAGAAATTTATGTTCATGATGATAAAATTGTTGTTTGCTATTTCTATGGAAAGCCTGGATACATGACATCCAAGTGTAGACATCTACCAAAAATTGGGTCGTCCAATTCTTTCAAAGCTAACAAGAGAGGACCTAAAAAGGTTTGGGTACCTAAAAAGAAAATAATCCTTGTTACATATATCTACAACTAAAAGAAAGACACATTAGTCATGGTACCTGAACAGTGGATTCTCATGACACATGACAGGAGAAAGGTGTATGTTCCAATGCATAAACCCTATGAATGATGGACCAGCCACTTTCAGCTAGAATCAGAAAGGGAACATAACAAAAGTAGGTGTTAATGTTTTAATTATGTTAGGATTGACATTAACCAAGTGAAACCGAATTCCAATTGTAGTATTGAACCAAAACTCAAGTCTTCTCCCAAGGGAATAGTGCAAGGATGAATATTCAAATTAAAACCTCTCGGATAAAGATATTTTTGTGTTTTTATATTTTAAAATACCTAAAACTAAAACTAATCAACACAAAAAATAAAAGATATATTTTTATAGAAAGAGTAATGTGTTGAAAATTTAATAATATAAATTAAAAGAAAAGGTAAGTTACTTGTTGATGTGATAACAATTGTAGATGGAAACAATAACGTTGAGATGCTAAGATTGTACTCAAAATCCCCTTATTTATTGCAATTCCTCAAACTTCTACATTGTAATATCGTTCATCTCTAATTCACTAATGTATTCTATCCCTAATCCCTTAGGTGTAGGCCCTAAATCAGTTGCCTTGATTCTCAATCCTTTGGCATACCAACAGAAGCAATCAACATTATCATTTAGGAATTAGCGAGGCGTAACCAAGATATTCTATTCCAATAGATAACCCCAATTAAGCATCCGATTCAGTTTGGGTTTCAATAAGACTCACCAAAGTGCACATCAATTCCTGGAATCACTTAAAAGGTGTGTAGGTTCACAAAGCAGTAACTATAGAAAGTGAATAATAAACTCAAACAATATATTAATGTGAGAAAATTATATCAAATAGGGTTCAATCATTTCCTCTCCTAGCTAAGTGATAATCGATGTTGTATCGCTTCAAAACAATTAAATTACGCTAATTCTGTAGCACAGGATTAACCTAGGTCAACTCAGAGACACAATCAATATGGTTCCAACTTGAATTAACTAGTAAATAATAGGGGGATTTTTATTGAATAGTTTGCATGCGATAAACAAAAATTGTAGAAAAATGTAGCAAAATAGAAACTAATAGAATTGATAATAGGTATACTAAAATAGATTAAAAAGGATCAATCCAATTCACCAAACCAAGCAATGCAAATTATCATAGTTCTCAGATAATGATCTTATTATGAAAGTTCAGTTAATTTCATTAGAAGCAGTTCAATCGAATTAACCCCTAAATTAATTGAAATCATAAACTTAATTTAAATATCATCCAAATAATTTGTGATTAAAATTTGAAATTAGGAAATGAATCCATAACCTAATCCGTTTTCAATCTAAACACATTCATAATCATGAAAATTGTATAGAGGATTGAAGAAGAAAGTGAACATTCACACATAATTTGAAATACCAAACCAGAACTCAAATTCTCCTTGCTTGGGCTCGATCCTTGGATTGATTGATTGTTTAGTCTTCCATGATCATCATCAATGAAAGCCCCATGAAATTAGTGCAAGAAATGGAAGAACAGTGAAGAACAAAGAACAGTTGAGAGAAAATAAGAGAAAGAGTTTTAATTCTCAAAACTTATAAAAGTCACTACAAAATATGTTTTTGCTAAATGAAGTGTGTCCATCCAAATAACTAAAATCACTAAAATATAGTGACTGAGTCAGTAGGAAAGGATGAGCCATAATTAAGCCTAACTAATCTAACTAATTACTAATTACACCAATTTCGCAGCCCAAAATTCAAGTGTAGTGGTTCTGACTTCCAAGCCTAAAATGACCCTCAAAATGATAGAATTGGCCTTAGCTTATCTCTGACAAACTTGTATATCTTTTCCTTATCTTTCCATTAACTACTCATATGCACCATTTGGAGTTCTGTAGAGCTCTCTAGGTCCTGCAAAAGAAAGATAGGTCAAGTAAGCAAAATCTCCAAAAATAAGCAACAATTATTAATTAAGCCCACTTGTTTGCCTAAGGCAAAAACTGAATTAGAATGGGAAATAAAAGTCCAAGAGAAGTCAAATAAGCTAAGAAGAATAGAAAAATATTAAACTAAAAATACTCAATCACTAAGAAAAAAAAATCCACACATGAAATACAGGAAGAGAGAAAAGGAGAGGAGGTCTTTTTTGTTGTTGCCTATGCCTCTCTATTTATAGAATAGTATGTGTTTAATAGAGGCAAATAATCTCCTTAATTTACAAAATAATATAGTTTATACAAGGAAATTATCTCTTCAGCTAATATAATCTATTTTAATTGTTGCAATTATCTTCCAAGTGATTTTCTTCATTTATCTTTGAGCTATATCTCCATAATTATCTCTGTTTTGAATTAATTCAGTCTCTGGATGCAATGTCTAGCACGCACCTCACTTAAGCGAGGTGGTCCTTATAAATGTGTTGCTTTCTATCATCTACTCGCTTAAGCAAGATCAATCTTCTGTAAAATTTCATCTTCTCCTCAATTTGAGCTAGCTTGAGTGACCTATACCTCGCTTGAGTGAGGCTACCTTGTAAAATTGCCCTATTTCTCTTTAAAACCTCACAAAATCATATTAAAATTTTTTAAAATCATAATTCCTATCTAAAATATATTAAAAACTGAAAACATAACGAATTTGATTCAAAACAAGGCCTAAAGTATATTAAAGTATCAAATAAACATCTCAAATTGCATATGAAAATACGGTAAATTTGATGGTTATCAATATGTAAGATAAGTATTCATCCCTATCCTCTTATAGACAATGTTATTTTTGCTGAAGATTTCAAATGCTTAGCATAAGTCAATTATGTGATAGTGGACATGATGTTCCCTTTAACAAAGAAGGGTGTGTCATCCAAAATGAAAACATTTTTCTGCTCAAAGGACAGGTAATCTCTATAAGATCAATCTTAGTGAGCTTTTAAATCAAAATGTAACTTGTCTACTATATATCAAAGAAAATCACTGAGTATGGCACAAGAAGATTGGACATGCCAGCTTGAGGTTAATCTCAAAGCTACAGAAACATGGCCTCGTGAAAGGATTACCAAGGTTGTCATACAAAAATGATTTACTTTGTGAAGCATGTCAGAAGGGGAAACAAGTTAAAACTCATTTTCTAGCAAAAACATTGTTTCCACCTAAAGACCACTTGAACTATTACATCTTGATTTGTTTGGCCCAACCAAAACAGCTCTGCTGGTGGAAAAAGATATGGTGGTTTAGTAGTAGTGGACGACTACTCAAGATGGACATGAGTAATGCTCCTTGCTCTGTAAAATGAGTCTTTTGAAGTCTTCTTTAAATTTTGTAAAAGGATTCAAAAAGAAAAATATGTATGCGTTGCTTCAATCAGAAGTGATCATGGTGGACAATTTGAAAATGAAAATTTTCATCTATGAAGAAAGTGGTATTCTTCATAACTTCTCAACCTCTAGAACACCTCAGCAAAATGGTGTAGTTGAGAGAAAGAATAGATCATTGCAAGAAATGGCCAGAACCATGGTCAATGATAATTTCACCCCCAAGCACTTTTGGGCTGAAGCAGTAAATATTATTTGTTATTTACAAAACAATATTTACATTAACCAATTATGAATAGGACTCCTTGTGAATTGTGAAAAGGACACAAATCCAACATTTCATACTTCCAATCATTTGGATTTCAATGTTTCATCTTAAACACTAAGGAACTACTAATCTTGATCTGTGTTTTAAGTAAGGGAGATAATTCAGGTTGATAAGGTATTGTGATGTTGATTATGTTGGTGATAAACTTGATAGAGAAAACATTAATGGAAGATGTCACTTCATTGGTGGAAATCTTGTCATTTGGATTTGTAAGAAGCAAGGATCAATAGCATTGTCCACTACAAATACTAAATACATGTTAGTTGCAAGTCGTTGTATTCAATTGATATGGATCAAGAATCAACTGGAAGACTACAACATCTTTGAAATCAAAATTCATATCTATTATTACAACAAAGTCGCCATAATTTTATCCAAAAACCCTACTTTGCATTCTAGAGTTAAGAATATAGAAATTAAACATCACTTTCTCAAAGATCGTGTTTAGAAAGGGACAGTGAAACTACATTTTGTACACACTGAAAATCAGCTTGCTGACATCTTTACAAAACCCCTTACTAAGGACATGATCATTTTATTAAGAAGTCAACTAGGAATGGACTTTGTGAAAAAATAATTCATTTCCATATAACATTGTGATCAGAGGACTCATCATCCAATGACTCCTAAGTTACTACATTTGCATGACTGGACGCATACATATATATCCATGCATTAAGTGAAAATTACTGTTTTAAGGTAAAAAAAAGTGTTTTGTGCTCTGTTGATTTGGTGCTTCAGTAACGGGCCTGTTGAATTCTCTTCAAAATCCCAAGAAAATCGCTCATATTCATTTTTCTCCCCTCCTATATCATATACAATACCAAAAACATTCTAGTTTCCACATTTAATCTTTCAGAAAGCAAAGATAATACTCTTCACTCAACCCCTAATCCAAAAAATCAACTATTTCTTCAAAAGGTGCACCTTAAGATATGAGCATCCCTTCCTTGGAGATCACCACCATCAACACAGATGAAGAACTAAGTGTCCATGTTGAACATTACTTTGACATCAACGAGTTGGAAAAATTTGGTCTCAAACTAAACGAAACTTTGCTTTTTTGCGGTGCAAGGCTGTATTTCAATGACCCTCAACTCATATATCCAAATCTCGTAAAGATGTTCTAGAGAAACTCTGAGTTCCAGGACAATAAAACCATTATATTCAAGGTTCTAGGGGTTACTAAGACTTTGTCAAGCGACACCATTGCTAAAGGTACTGGATGCCTCTACGAAGGATACACCTACTATGAAGGCTGGGAGAAGGCTTATGACTCCCACATTTGAAGAGCCCTCCACAAGGAGAATGTTGAAAAGCTAGAGAACAAAAGACGATCGTCTACAATATTCTATGTGAAGAGGCTAAGATATTGGCCAACATTCTAAACAAAAGCGTTCTTCACAATGTTGGTTTGAAAACTACTTTTTCTTATCTACACAAATTTGTACTCTTCCACTTAATGGAAAATCATCCACTTGATCAACCACACTCTATCTACATAAACATTCTTTGGAATCTGAGGAGTTTGAGAGGAATAGATGACATTTACTATGCAACACTAATGAACAAAATTCTATAGGACCAAGGAGTCTATCACTATTTGGTCAAGATGAAAGAAGATTCTAAACACAGCATATTCATCAAAGGTGGGGTGGTAGCCAAACAACAGATATTCAACAAGGTTAACCTCAAAGCCACGAAAGTGGCAGTTGATCTTGCTCAGAAAGATATTCCAAAATTGGACGAGGAAACCATCAAAAGAAGAAAATAAAGGAAGTAGGCCAAGATAAAAGCTTATGAAGATAGAGGGTTAAACAACTTTGGTATTTCCAAAAGGTGCAAAAGATCATCAGCGAGCCAAAAAAAAGGAAGAAAATAGTCATAAAGGGAAGAGGAAGAACAAGCGCTACTTGTAAAAGAGTTCAAAACTAAGAAAATACATGAACAAGAAAACACGTCCACTACTCGCCCAAAAAAGAAAACAGAAGTAAAAATAACAAATCAAAGGCTGAAAGAACTAAGAGAAACAAATGATGAAGATGATACTCCTCTGAGCCAGAAAAGAAAGCAGAAGTAAAAATAACAAATCAAATGCTGAAAGAACAAAGAGAAACAAATGATGAAGATGATACTCCTCTGAGTCAGAGTAAGAGGAAAGCAAATGATCAGAAGCAAGCCTTTCCATTTCCTAAAAAGGCCAAAATGACCAAACTAGCACTCATACTAATTCCTTCTAACATCCCTAGAAGAATAAAGAGAAATGCTATAAAGGTTAAGCTTAATATGACAAAGAAAGGATGGTTTCCACCCTCTTCACTCCACTACAAACTCATCCATCCTCTCCACCTCAGCAACACCTCCCCTATCTCCTATCAACTTAGACAAATTCAAGACCATCCTCAAGATGAGGACTACCTTAATTGAATAGTAGAGATTTCCTCTTGCTTTTACCTCCAAGAATCCACAACAACATCTTTCACAAGTGTGACTTTCTTGAAAAAGTGTTTCAAAAGCCTATGAAAAAAGTACTCCATTTTGCATCCACCCTTGAGTGGACGGGATATGATTTTGTGCATACATCCTCTGAAGCTTACAAAGTTCTACCCCCAGATGCAATAACTTGTAAATTTAGTTAAACTTCCCCAATCACCCATTGACTACTCGATGATTGGTGGCATTCTTGCACAAATGTATGCCCCAAATCAAGCCATTTCATATCCTCTGGGATTACACATCAACAAAACCATTGAGTTGAAGATAGTTTTTGATTATTGCTTCCCATAATTGACTATTATTGGTGAAGGCAAAAAAAAAAGAACTTTTAAAATCTATTGTTATGAGGAAATGCCCAGCAAACACCACAAAGTGGAAGTTGTCAACCACCTTAGGAACTGGAGTTCGCTCTTTAGTGGGGAAAAATTGACTAAGAAACCATACATTTTTTATGCCAAAACCTACTTGAGTCCGATTGTATGGAACGAGACTCTCAAAACCTTATCCTCTAACTATGACGAAAGTGATAGTGCAAAACACAAGGATTTCATTCAAATACTACGACTAGTCAAAATATACCACTACGATGATGCTTATGTATGCTTCACAAAGGGAGAGGACAACAATGACTTTGTCACAAGATTGAAGGATCTCTCAATCGTCTTCAATGAAACAACTTATGATTTTCCAAAGATGGATGAGAGACACTTCAGAGATAATGTGATTCAACTCCAAAATATTGAAAAGTCCAGGAGGGAGGAACGTGAAGCGATTTACATTGTTGAGATGTCTGTTGCAATTGTTGAACAGTAGAAATTTGTTGAAGAAGAACTAGATCCAGGAGATTCTATAGCCATTAACAATGAGATTATCATAGATCTCACCAACACTACTATACTTGAAGAAGAATCAGACTCGTCTGGAAAAGCCAAAGTTGATGAGGTTATTCCACAACCTAATCCTATGCCCATGCAGTCAAACACCTCAAATAAACTTCTAGAGATCTTGTGGCCATCATGGTCCATTCCACCACTTCAGGACCTCATCCATGCAGTTATGCACCTCTAGATTTTGTTACCAAATCTGATGTAAGTGAGATGATTAGACAAGCCACGAATACTTTTGCTAACAAACAAAAGTAGGAAAAATGAGATGTTTAGACGATCAATGCAAGAAGCTATTACTTCTCAATTCTCTCTTCTAGGTACCACTTTAATGCAAAATCTTCAACAATCTCAAATTACCCTATTTGGAGTATTGTTTCACCACCACCACTTATTACTCATCATATCCATCCCCAAACACAAGCTACCCTTCTTAACCTACCTCATTCACCTCCACCGATTCATTATGAAACTTTTCCACCAACCAACGCTGAACCTCTTCCAACACCCTCAAGCTAACCTGAATATGTTCCTCCTACACCACTTACCCAACCACCATTAACCACACCTCCACCACCAACTCAAAGACAATAGTGATGTCCTTCATCATTTCTTTCATCCCTTGAACCCACTTGTCTTTTTGAATAATGACAAAAGTGGGAGAAGACTTATGAATTTTGATATAATAAGAGCAACATACTTCACTTAATATAATAAGTGTTTCTGGTGGTAAGATTGTGTGTGTGTGTTACTCTTTTGTTGTGTACATATATGTGATTGTATGCAGTCATCATTATTATCATTCTAAACATGTATAAGAGGTCATTGGACTCAGGAGGAGTCTTTATACATACATTAAGAATTCATATATAAACTTTTATCAGCATAATCTTTCTAAGCTTAATTGATATCTCATATATGGCTATGTATACTCCTTGAATCAAAATTTATATAGTTTGTCATCATAAAAAAAAGGGAGATTGTTAGAACTAGATGGTCCATTCATTCCCTTTGGTTTTGATGAATAGCAAAGATATAAATTTATGATTACTAATGATTTACATGTAAGAATACATGACACATCATATCGAAGCATTATGGTAATAACTTCCTATACTTCAAGCTCCATTTATGATTGTCGTCCACTTTGCAATTTATTACCTATTTTTAAAAAGTAATATCTAGCGTTCAACGCACTTCTAATAGAACAAATGTTGAAAACTAGTGACATAAATATTTCTATCTTTTATAAGTGTAGTCCAATAACGAGTGGATTCATTCATACTATAATTTTTCTATTTTAAATTGTTCTTTATTACTTGATTTAAACTAATGTTTGAATCTAGCATGATTGAGACAGTTTAGAAATGATATATTCAAAATCAATCTGCTACTGGAATCATGAAGAGCTTGCCTTATTTAGAAAGATTCGCACCTCCAACTGTCAGTGTACCATAAAGATTTACAACGGTCAAATATTGAATGCGTTGATCTCAGAGAAGATTTTCTCTTCCAATAGCTATAAAAGGAAACTCATTTCAACGTTCAATTGTGAGAAGAAAAAAAAACAAGAGAAAAGAGATCGAGCCGAGAATTCAAAAGAGAAACAAAAGAATATCATTTTCAAGAGAAACATTGAGCTTAGAAAGTTTATTGTTTTCCTAGCAAAGTTTTTCTTTGAGATTAAAATTTTCATTATAAACACACTTTGTGAGTGTTAGAATCTCTGGTTCTATTCCAAACGGTTGTTTAAGAAAGCTAGGAGTGGTTTCATGATAAAATAATATTGGGTGTTCTTAAATTCTTGGGGACTCTAAGGGTTGTGTCAGTAGTCGCCTAGAGAATACTTGTAAGTCGGGAGTGACAGAATAGAATACTTCTTATAATCAAGTTTGATTAGAAGAACCCTTTATTTATTAGTAAGGAATAACTGGACGTAGCTCAAGTTGAGTGAATGGGTATAAAACTGAGTGTTTCTACTACTCTTTTCTAGCTTGTCATACTATTTCTAAGACATATTATTGACACATCTTTGCCCATAAGTTTTTTTTTCTGTCTATAATTCACTTGACAACAATCTTTTACTCGTCCTGTTGAACTATGTTGTTTGTAAATCACTTCCATTGCAAAAAGATCCCAAATTTTTTTATCTAACACATTATTCAGAAAAATTATAATATAAACAATTTACTTTCATGAACGAATCTAATAGACCCTAAGTTGGAAACATTCAATTTAGTCCTTTATGTTTTCAAAAGTTTTATTTTGATTTTTTATTTTGTGTTTTTTGTCAAAAACGTTATTGCTTTGTTAACTTTTAAATTTTTAAATACTTATTTTAAAATAGTGACGGTTCAAAAATGTCACTATGTGTATTTTAATAACAAACTACAAAAATAACATTTGGGGTGAATGTTGGAGGAAGAAGGATCATACAATGAAAAGGGTAATGTTGGGATATTAGAAACTATGGAGGTGCAGGTAGCAACAGCCCGGGTTAAAATACTCACGGCCTACAAGAATCCTACTGTGGTTGCTTTAGGGAGCTCCTAGTGACACTATCTAAGGGAGCTTTAAGTATTTTTTTTCTCGAAAATGCCTTTTTTACGTAAACATGATTTGTTGGTAAAATAGACAATAAAATCATGTTTTTATTATGTAAGAGGAAATACAAAAAAATACACAATTAAAAAGTGATTTCATTATGTACTTTTGCCAACGGAATGATATTTACCTTGTGTAATTTTTTTATAACCCCTTTTACTCAAGACAAATATATTCCCATTTTGATAATTTTTTACAAAAAAAATCTAATTAATTCATATATAAGTTACATTTTTTCCTTGAAGTAATTATAATAACAATTCACTATAAAAAATTTATCAATATAAAAAAATAATTATAATACAAATTATATTAATGACTACACATATTATCTTTTTTTAACATTAATCAAATTAATTGATATAAATTATCTTATTTTTTAAAATTTAAATTAATGATGACATAAGTTACCATTTATAATTGTAATCGAATTAATTATGTTATAAATTAATAACATAAATTGGTTTGATTACTACTAATAAAGATAATTATATAATAATTAATTCAGTTAAGTTTATAAATGATAATTTTTATCCAATTAATTCAATTTAAGTTAGAAAAATATAGATTACTTTTAAAAATAATAAATTATATCACAATTAATTTGATTGATTTAAAAAAGTATATATTTATAATTAACTAAAAAATTCCATATATAATAGTTAAAAAAATATATATTTCCGTTGTATAAAAATGGATAAAAAAATATATAATAAAAATATGATTCTATTGATAAAATATATAACAAAATCATGTTTCCTTTGTGTTTCTTTTTCACTCTTTCTTACACGGAAACATGGTTAAATCATTAAGTATTTTGCCATTATCATGTTTTCAGGACATTTTCCGAAAAAATATTTAAACTCCACGTGGATAGTAATAATAGCAGTATTTGTAGTTTCAATAGTAGCTCCCTTGCTTTCGCCAGACCGCCACCAATACGATTTTAGTTTTGGGCCTTTAACTTGAATGTTTTAGCCTATTAGTAATATCTAAAACAAGGAAACGGCATTTTTTTTACAAGACTTCTTGAACTAAAAAATAAAAAAGTCTTCTTAACAAGAAAAAAGAAGGATAAATCTTCTGTAAAGTTTGTTTTTTACAAGAAGGATAAATCTTCTTTAAAGTTATAAAATTAAGAGTTGATACTTTTAACTCTGCCTTTTAAAAATAAGGACGTGTTTTAAATGTAGAATTGAATAAATTATTATATATATATATATATATATATATATATATATATTTTAATTTGTTGTGTAGTACTGATTGAGTGACATAATATGATTAATTTCTATTCTATTGAGTTAGTGTAATTCTTTTTCATGCAAAGGGTTTTGAGTTAGAAAACAACTAAATAAGATAGGTTCAGTACACAAATATTATAATAATATATAATATATGATATTCTGTCAAAAAAATATATTATAATAATATAATTTATGATATCCTATTAACTAAATAATACATGATATATAATATATAACATAACATATATAAATTTAGTACATGTAAGTTTGTATTTTTTTAATTTTAATTTTTAGTTTTTGTAAATTTTCATTTTGTAATATATATTTTTCCATTTGTAATTCCAGTAAGTTGATTCTTTTGAAACTAAGATTGAAAAAGTAAAAACTTATATAGACCTAAAATTGAAAAAAAAACTTATTAAGAATTAAAATTGGAAAATACCAACTTATGAAAATGTGCTTTAGAGAATAAAATTAGGAAAGTGCTTTAACTAAAATTGAAAAAGTGCAAATCTCGGGTGTTATAACATTTTATTTTAAATATGTAAATTTAATTTTCAAATAAAGGAGTACATAACATTAAAATTACATATGATGAAAATTAAATTACTTTATCTAAATAAAAATTAGAATTATTTTATCAAAATAGAGTATTTAAAATAAAATAAAAATTAATTGAAGTAATTAGCTTTCCATAAGTTTTAATTTTTTTTTAAATTTTGAAATCTCTGATTGAAACACTACATAAAGGTATTTTTAATTATTTATTTTTATGTTATATATTATCATTTGTGTTTATATTTTAACTTAATTTTAGATATATATTATAATATTATATATTTGATTTACACTTTAAATTCTATATTGGCTATTCCATTTTTTTTAAGCTCTGCCACTCTATTTGTTAACATTCTCTATAATATATGGGAAAAAAATTATGACCTTAACTTAAGTATTTTTTTTCTTTTTTGTAGTTAAAATTAAAATTCCACTATATTAATTTATACAATAAAAATAATATTAAAGATCATTTTTTATGATTAAAGTAAAATTTTAATGAATTGATACTCAAACATTTAAACTGGTACACATATACTAATAAAAAAACCGGCATATATATATATATATATATATATATATATATATATATTATAAAAAAGATAAATGTTAATCTAACAAACTAGTTTCTAAAAAAAATAAAAAATATTTTTTTATGCTGGGAAGGGCCATAAAGTCTTAAATATTCTTATATATTCTTCTTTTTATAAAATTAAAAATACATACGAATGATATGATATTGTGGCAGACAAAAAGTTCCTGCAAATTAAATATTCCTTGTTTGACTAATTATGCAGAGGACTAAAACAACATTTTGAGAATTCTAGAATTAGAAAAATAATTATAAATTTGGGGGATAGAAAATAAAATGACCTAAATTAAAAAGAATAAAAATATATTTAAGTTTGTTCTTAAAGAAAAAGAAGAAATGCATTCAAATCCTGAAAATATTTCCCTCCAAATGATAATTAATCACCATTACTGTACTTCTGCTATCGTGGCGAATCTCAGCATCGACAAGTCAAGCGCATGGTTAGTTAAGGTGTCAGTGCTGCGACAAATTATTAGCTTTATTGATTATGGAACCACAAAGCTGGCGCATTTACGACGTCGTGTCACTACACCTGTTCTGATGTTCAAAAGTAAACCTCCTGCAGGGAAAGTTTTCCTGTATTACGAGAGCAGCGTGCTCTTGCGCTCTGAATTGATCACGCTCACCGAAAGAGTACTTTGCAGGCTGCAAGCTACACGTGTTGGAATATTGTTGATCACCGCAGGCGGTGCTACCCTACACCTGATCACGGGGAACAACACCGCCGCTTGCATTGCTCGCCCATCATCACTTGCACTATGTCTAACATCTTTTGTTATTTTGCTTTTACCAAACTGTCCCTCGCTTGCTAGCTGGATTCGGACTGCATGCGTGGTTATCATAGTCCAAACTGTTTTTGTTAAGAAGGTTTCATCCATCAGATCGTATGAATGATCACGATCTCGCCATGTGTCCTTCATTATTTTTTACACCACCTTTCCTTCATTATTTGAAGAAAGGTAGGGGTGGTAGCTGAGCACGAGGTTTTCAATGTTATTCTGGTTTGCCATATTTTCCGGCGACGACATACATTCTAGAGAGAGAATAGTGTTTTTGGTTTGTGAGTGAACCACGAAGAAAGAGAAAAAAAAAATAATGTGAAACACATGGCAACATCAGATTCCTTCATACGATCAAACAACTACTTTATTAAAATTGGACCTGCAGTTTCCGCCAATACAGGAAAGAATAATCCTTAATGGTGGCAACTCATTGTTACAAACCATTAATATCAAATTACAATTCATTGTTTGTATAATGTATAATTTTAATATAGTTATTATCAGGAGGGATCCATGAATTTTCTTTTAACGGTGAAAAAAATTGTTTAGAATATTTTTATAAGAGAAAAATATCATAAGTTTTTACCAAATACATGATAAAAGAATAATCTAAAATACTTAATTTTTTAAAAATTATAATTATCTTTTATGTATTTTCATTAAAAATGTTCTATTATTATTTTACTGTCAATATTATAAAAATTATTTCTCTGTATATATAACTAAACAATCATTCAATTTATGTGATTAGACATTCTATTTTTTTTATAAAAACTAATTGTAAAGAAACATCTTAAATGATAAATTCTCTTAATTCTTTTTTGCTTGATTTTGGAATTGAGATGAAATTAGTCAAATAAAAATATGGAGTGTAAGTTACTAAATGAATCTGTGTACTCTCTTGGATATCTATTATAAGAGTTGGAATATTAAAATTTGTTATTATTTTAGTCCTTTAATTTTTTTAGGTTCAAGTTAGTTTTTTTTAAAAAGGTTCAATTTCATCCTTTCATCTTTGAATTTTCTAATTAGGCCTTTATTTTTAAAAAAATATTCATAGACAACAAAAGAAAAACAATATCAAATTGATCTCATTTAAAAAATAAAAAGAATCTAATTGAACCTTTTGAAATTAAAGGGACCAAATTGAACTCAAAATATTAATTAGAGGATCAAACTATAATTAAATCTAAAAATTAAAAAGATAAAATGGTAAAATTAGTATCAATTTATTCTCTCTCTTTTTTATTTCTTATAATTTTTTATTATATTTTAAAAATTATCTTATAGGAATAATACCTATTTATTTATAGGGGCAAATTTTTTTATTACACATATATAAGTGAAAAAAATTCTAGTGGAGAAAATTGTCCTCACACCAAAATAGGTGGATTCATCATTGATTATTATGAAAGTCAATAAATTTATTATATAGAGTGATTTGTAATTCGATGATAGTGTAAAACTCTTTAAAAGTAGTTATTATGAAAGTCAGCAATTTATTTCTTATATATTGAGAATTAGGGGTGTTTGAGAGTTCGACTTCTTCTGGAGTTCAGGTCAAACCCAACCTAACCTATTCAAACTTGATCATTGTACGGGTCAGGTAATAAGTTCTATCTTTTTTAACCTAACCTAACCCGTAACATATAATTAAATTTGTTATATATAAATTAAATTATTAAATACAAAACATATTAAATTTTAGTTAACATAGTTTATGAACTTGTTAAATTAAATCACCCATAATTTTTTAAGTTATTATTATTATTATCTTTGTCTTAATTTTGTTTATGTTTCTCGTGTTAAGACGGTGTTTTATTTTTATCTAATATAAAAATATTATATCATACTTGAAATCATTAATTTTATTAGTCAAATATTGTTACAATTTGATATCTTTTAAGTGCATTTAATCATCATATATTTACAAAGCTTTAGACAAAAATAAATTATCATTTTAAAAAATTTAATTTTATGAAATAAAAAATAATTTGTACACGTTCATACTTAATTAACCCAATCCATTTATGATTGAATTGGTTTGATTCAGACATGTTAATAACAACCCATAAAATTTTGATTGGATTAGGTAATTGGTTTAGCCAAATCCGATCCAACCCGATCCATGAACATCCCTATCAAGAATCTTGTTTTTTTTTACAATTATAGTTATATTTTTTTGTGAATGTGATAAATACGTTTGGTATGTTTAAAATCTTTGAGAATGTGAGAGATATAAATTATAAAAGCATACGTTCGTTCATGGAGTTTTTACTTTAGATTTTGGAAAACTATTTTTTTTTAACCAAACACCTCCTAATTCCACTCTATCTCACGGGAAAGTTTTCTAGGAATGTATTTTTTTCCTACATTTCCCACTAAATCATTCGCATGAGAAGAGGTCAGAATCTAATTTTTTGAAGCTGAGAATTTTTTTTACTGCAATAAAAATAACACTTTTCTCTCGTTAGCTAATTTAATTAATATGGTAAATAATTACTTTTTCTTTTGAAAATTTCTATAAAAACCAAACTTGAAAACCTTTGGTTCTCTATACACATACATAAAAATTCTCAAGAATTTACATTATTAATCAAACAAATTTTATTCATTCCTAAAAATCATCATTCCTGAACATAACTTTTCTTTCCATCAAACACACCCTTAATTAAAAACAGAATCCCAGGAATGTTAGATTCTCCAGAGTAATTTTTAAAATACTCATACCAAATATAAAAATTTAACAATCTCAACCTATTTAAGCGAACATTGCTAGCATATATTTGATCGCATAATCGAATCACGTACAACTCCATATGAAAAGGGAGCAATTTCCCAATGAAAAAGCCAAGGCACCTTCTTTTGTTGCCACAACTGTGACTTAATGTAACATCCCTAATAATGAGATGAATAAATGAAAATGCCTCTATGCTTGTTTTATGAGTATTCTTAGATTATTGGATGTTAGTTGCATTATGAAAGTTTGATGGACCATAGTTAGAAAGAAAGAGAAAGAGCCTAAGAGGCCTAATAGAAGCTCACATCCCTCAAAAGTCATGAAAAACCACCCCACTCTACTCACTACATAGAACACAAAGTGAGAAAAGAGAAAGAATAAAAGAAAGAAGGAAGAAAGAAGAATAAGAGAGCAAAATCAAGGGATACCCACATCCTCATAAGTCATGAAAAATCATCCCACTCAGACTCACTACAAAGAAGCCCACATCCCTCACAATGACGATTTTTAGTTATTAAAATGTACCTAATATGATGCACTATATGTATGCAAAAAACTTGCAAGTTTGAGTTTGATTATGAACTTTTTGACATGTTGGATCAGGGCCGGCCTGACTTTTTATGGATCTAAGGCAAAACGATAAATAAGACTTCTTAATGTGTATTCATTATTAATAAATTTCCTCTTGCTTATAAAAAAAATATCCCTAATATATAAGTATTCTAAAATATAAATAAATATTCCACAATAGTATATTATATAACATACAAAATATTTTTATACTTATAAATACACAAATACTAAATATTACATGTTGATAAAAATTTACTTTTTTTTTTATATATAGAAATCAAACGTTGTTACTTTTACTGCTTGGATAAGTTAAAAATTGAAAATCAAGAAAATTTTTAGGTAATCCAAGAATATAAACTTGAAGTATCAATACAAAAAAAAAATCTTTTTATATTAAATTTTTCTAATTTTTTTGGACCTCTCTTCGACCATGGGCTCTGAACGGTCGCACCCCCTTACCACCTCTCAAGGGTGACCTTATGTTGTATTGAAGCTAATTTTGGCCATTGTTACTATAGTGTTTATTTGCATTTTTCTATGTATTAAATGTGATCCTTGTTAAGGAAAATGTTAAGGGCTAATTATGGAAAATTAAGTTTGCTATCTTATTTTTATTTCTTACTTGAAATAGAGAGTTTTATGACATAAAGGTGAGAAAAATGATGAAAAAAAAGTACTCGACTTACCCCTAAAGTTTGGAGAGAATTAGAGGTCAAAATAATGTGTTGACATCTTTTGGGAACATTATTAATTTTGAGAGGGAATAACATTATAGACTGCGTAACTTAGTTTAATTTCCTTAAGATTCTATTTGGAGGTTTAAGTGATATAGAATCATCCATTAGGTTATATACACTATGGAAATTTCATAAGATCAATTAAGAAAGACTAGGAACTAGAATTTCACATAAAACTTAAATATAAATGTAGAAAATCAAGGAATATTAGTAGCTAATTATTAAGAATATCATTAGTTTATTTGTTTTCATTATTTTTGTTATTAGGATTATGAAATATATAATTTGATATGTTTTAATTATAGTAGGATGAGATTATTTCCCTTATCACTCATTATTTAGTTTCCTTATTTTGTAAACCTCTTTTAGTCTTTTATTATAAATAAGAGTATTTTGTGTGGTCTTATATGACACACAACAATAAATAATTTTCACATGGTATCAATAGCCGGTTTTCGTTCCTAACCTTTAGCTTGGGCTGAAACTTGTTTTTTGTTGTCTATGTTCTTTCGCTAAAACAAACCACCCTACTGTTTTTTAGCCAAAAACATCAGTTGTAAGGTTCCAATCATTAAACCGAGGGCACCATTCAAATCAGCACAAAAATTTGAGCAAAACCAAGCCGATCTCGTCACCGAAAAAACACTCAAACGCCTCCATCTTCCAGCGCGTGTAGTCCACACGTTGCTGTCTTCTGGCGCATGTAGTCCACGTGTCGCCTTCCCGACCTCTGTTTTCGGTGTGATTATCCAAAACACGTTGTCGTCACCTTCTGTACCTATCTTGGGGGCCAAATCTCTGTTCTAGGTACTTTCGTTTGTGGGTATTTTTTTCATCCTTGTGTTAATGACTTCGTCACTTTCTTCTAGGCCCTTTAGATGGGATGGTCGTCCTAGGTGCAATCACTGCAACAAGGTTGGTCACACACGTGAAAGATGTTGGGACATCTATGGAAAATTAGCTAATTGGAAGCCGAAGGGGTCTAATAAAGTTTGAGCTTATCAGGTTTCAGTTGAAGACAAGCCTAAAGAACATCACACTACAAGTGACTCTGGTAGCATCACCATTCCTCTATCCCAGTATGATCAATTCCGGCAGTTCTTACATCAGTCCTCTAGCTCTCGACCTAGCACCACCACTAGCCTTGTAGCTCAACAAGGTACAACTCTTCATGTCCACAATAGCCCTCGTTGGATACTTGATTCTGGTGCGTCTGATCACATGACAGGTAATCCAACATTTTTTTGTTCTTATACCGCATGCTATGAGACCTCACGTGTAAAACTAGGAAATGGTAGTTTCATATAGATTGTTGGGATAGGATCGATTAAACTCACTGAGAATATTATGTTGCCTTCTGCTATACATGTGCCCACTTTAACTTGCAATCTTATTTCTATCAGTAAATTGACTTCTGATCTCAATTGTCATGTGACGTTCTCCATTCATAACTGTGTTTTTCAGGAATAGGATTCAGGGAGGACTAATGGTAGTGCTAGAGAAGAAGGATGAATTTACTACTTTGAGGATGTGAATTCTCAAACAACCTTTGTGGAGAATGATTTTGTCTTTGTTTCTTATTCTAGCAATGATGTAATGTTATGGCACTGTAGGCTTGGCTACCCCAATTTACTTTATCTTCAAAATTTTTTACAGAGTCTTTTCTTTAATAAAAATATCAGTTCTATATCTTGTGACATTTTTCCTCTTGCAAAGCAGTCTCGGGTCACCTATCCACCCCGAGTCTACACAACATCTTCCTCTTTCTCCCTAATTCACAGTGCATATGGGGTCCTGCCCGTGAGAAAAATATCTCCAGTACTCAATGGTTTATCACCTTTATTGATGACCATACTAAGGTTTGTTGGGTTTATCTCTTGAAGGAAAAATCAGACATTAAACATGTGTTTTGTCAGTTTCATGCCATGGTTCAAACTCAGTTCTCCAGCTCTATCAAAATCCTCCGTACGGATAATGGTAAAGAATATTTGAGCTCTGTCATTGGAGAGTTCTTATCCCATAATGGCATTCTTCACCAAAGTTCCTATCCTCACACACCTCAACAAAATGGTGTGGCAGAAAGAAAAAATTGTAATCTACTAGAAGTTGCTCGGTCCCTTATGTTATTTATGAATGTTCCTAAATACTTATGGGGGGAAGCTGTCCTCACTACATCCTATCTTATTAATCGGATACCCTCTCGTGTCCTAGGGTTCAAGTCACCCTTATCATGTCTTCTTACCTTCTTTTTGTCTGCTTGGTCAATCTCATCCCTTTCACCTCGAATGTTTGGTTGTGTCATTTTTGTTCACACACCTCTTCATCACAGGTCTAAACTTGACCCAAAATCCCTTAAGTGTGTTTTCATTGGATATTCTTCTACCCAACGGGACTATAAGTGTTATTCCCTGACTTGGTGTCGAGTCTTTGTGTCTATGGATGTTCAATTCTTTGAATCTCAATCCTACTTTCCATAACCTTATCTTCAGGGGGAGATTTTGATGGACAAAGAAGATAAGTCTGTTGAACCTAAGGAACTCACAATGTTACATCATTGTCCTGAACCAGTGTTGCCTTTGGATCCTTCCCTCCATCCAAAATCAGGGGGAGATGCAGAGCCACAACGACAACGACAAATAATGGTTTATAGTAGGAGACACTCAAAGTGTAACTAATCCAGAACCTCTATACTACCAAGAATCCACTCCCGAGTCTAGTTCCATCGAACTAGAAGTTGTGCACTTTGATGACCCGCATCTTCCAATTGCAGTAAGAAAAGGTACTAGATCATGCACTGCCCATCCTATTTCTCACCATATCTCCTATGATAAATTATCCCCAGGTCTTCATGCATTCAACACAACATTGGATAGCCTTGGAAAAGAATGGAACATGGGAAACTGTGACACTTCCCAGAGGAAAACAAACAGTGGGTTGCAAGTGGGTATTCACTATTAAATTTAATGCAGATGGTAGTATTAACAAGTACAAGGAAAGATTGGTTGCGAAAGGATTCATCCAGACGTATGGGATAGATTATCAGGAGACCTTTGCACTAGTAGCTAAACTCAACACAATTTGAGTTCTTTTGTACTTGGCGCAATTAATCTTGATTGGCCTCTACAATAGTTGGATGTAAAAAATGCATTCTTAAATGGAGAGTTGCATGAAGAAGTATACATAGATCCTCCACTTGGTTTTGGGAAAGGAGTCGGTGAAGTGTGTAAGTTGCGAAATTCTCTTTATGGACTTAAGCAGTCCCCAAGAGAATGGTTTGAAAAATTCACTCAAGCAATTAAAGGAAAAGAATTTCTACAGGCTTAAACCGATCATACCCTCTTTAACAAACGTTCTAAGGATGGTAAGATTTTTTTTCTTATTGTTTATGTGGATGACATAATTGTTACAGGTGATGACTATGAAGAGCTACAATCCTTAAAAAATTTATCTCGCGAATCAGTTTGAATTGAAGGATCTTGGAGCTCTCAGGTACTTTCTTGGTATGGAGGTTGCACGGAGTAAAACTAAAATCACTATCGTCCAAAAGAAATATGTTATTGATTTACTTCAAGAAACAAGTATGTTGGGATGCAAGCCAACAAACACATCTATGGAACCCAATATCAAGTTGGGGATTGAAGATGAGAATGATGTGAACAAGGAGTAGTATCAGAGGTTAGTCAGTAAATTGATCTACTTGTCTCATACTCGGCCTGATATTGCCTTTTGCAGTAAGTATGATCAATCAGTTCATACACTCACCAAAGGAGAGACATCTGGAGACTATCTATAGAGTGTTGAGATACCTTAAAAGTGCTCCTAGTAAGGGACTATTCTTTAATAATGGGTATAACAAGATGGTTAAAATCTACACTGATGCTGACTGGGCAGGTTCTATTGTGGATAAAAAAACTCACTTCAGGTTATTGTACCTATGTATGGGGTAACTTGGTAACTTGGAGAAGTAAAAAGAAAAATGTGGTTGCAAGGAGCAGTGCAGAAGCAAAATTTAGAGCACTAGCTCATGGTGTCTATGAAGGAATTTGGTTGAGCAGACTTCTTGAAGAACAAAAGATTTCTTATTCTCTACCTGTGATAACAAAGCAACTGTCAGCATTGCCCAGAATCCAGTCCATCATGACAGAACAAAGCACGTTGAGGTTGATCGCCACTTCATCAAGGAAAAATTGGATGATAGAATTGTGTGCATGACATACATTCCAACCAAGGAACAAACTGCAGACATCCTCACCAAAAGTCTACCTAAGCTAGCATCTGAAGATCTAATTGACAAGTTGGGATTGATCAATATTTACTTCCCAACTTGAGGGGGAGTGTAGAAAATCAAGGAATATTAGTAGCTAATTATTAAGAATATCATTAGTTTATTTGTTTCCATTATTTCCTTTATTAGGATTAGGAAATATATAATTTGATATGTTTTAATTACAATAGGATGGGATTATTTCCCTTATACTCATTATTTAGTTTCTTTATTTCGTAAACCTCTTTTATTATAAATAAGAGTATTTTATGTGGTCTTATATGATACACAACTGTAAATAATTTTCACAATAAATCACTTTAAAAATATAATGACACCTCAATAATTTAGAGAAGAGGACATAAAACAATAGAAAACTATAAGTTAGTAGGTGAAGCCAAGCGAGGAGTTTATGTAATAGAAATTGAGAAATCAAGTTATGAGAGGAAGATGTAAAATACATAACTAATTTCAAACTAAAGTTCATGTGACTTGACAAAAAACTTAATAAAGAGATTACATTTTATTGATTGATACTTGAGTTGTGATGTCCACTTTTGAAGGTATACAATGTCATATGATTGTATGACATTATGAATTATGGGAAGGAATTCCCTCTTCGTTATTGATTGGTCACTTGGTGACTTATTGTTATGGATGTTGAAATTTCACATTATTTTATGACATGAGATATTAGAAGGCGTGTGAGAATTGAAGAGTCGTAGTGTTGTGAAAGAGGAGGAAGGTGATAAAGGTACGAGTCCCTTTGAGTAATGACGTTGCTATAAAGCAAGGTGAGAAAAAAAACCTCAAATGGATGATAAAAGATATTGCCCTAGTAATGTGATGAGGATAATAGCCCTCAAAATGATTGTCAGTTGCAATCGCCCTAATGAGAACGAATGGAAGTAGTAGAACAAAAGGACAGTGTCAGATTCAAGAAGAAGAAGAAGAAACCCTTATAAAGAAATTCTCGATGAAGGAGGGATAATCATCATAAGACTGATAAGTTAAGGTGAATGTGTAACATCCTCAAAAAATTATATATTGAGTTTATATTAGAACTATGGAAGTGTGATGATAGTTGGATACAAAAAGAATAGTATAGAAATTGTTTGAGCATAAGCTGCCCAAATTTGGACTAATCAGAAGAGAATAAATACTCTAAAGGAATTCACGTGAAATAGCCATAGAGCAAGCATATCTAAGTGAATTAATAGAAAGAAAAATTGGTAAACCAAAGTCAAGGCAAAGTCAATAAAGGTAATGAGACAAAATTGAAACCAAGATTCTTGAAGCATCCTGTAGGATCATTCATGTGGAAGCTTAGGGAACTAAGTGCAAAGAATGATCTCAGCCAAATATTATAGAACCAATCAAAATTGGTCATTTGTACTAAGCTTTCCACATAACCACATAGTCAATTAATGAATGAAATCTTTCCTTAAAACATTAGACAATTGGTGCAGTAGATATATTTGCCTATTGTTGTGTATTTAGTTGAAGAAAATTGGGCAAAGGATATGTAGATCTTTCGCCAAACTCCACGTGCACTTAAGCCATAAATAAAGTAATAATTGTCATGATTAGATTAGGATAATATCTTACGGTAATGATTACCTAGTTAAATTCTAACTAAACTAAATCCTAATTCAGTTATAACCCAATTAAATCACTTAAAACCCAACTGATTAAAGTAGTATAAATAGCCTTGCCATTCAAAGAATTTTGCACGTAAATTTCAGTTCCAAAATCTATCATACTACCACTTGCTCCTTAAACCAAGCTTTCTATTTTCTACCATCTTTGCTTGTTTTAACTGTGCCATCCTTATACCACCTCAGTTATCAGCCCATTTTTTCAAGACCTCATTTCTTAGCATATTTTCCCAAGGAAGACAGCCCTTACTTCATTCCTTTTCAAGACTCAAACTCACTTGAGGTAGGCTAGGCTTCAATCTATAGTTAAGCATTTGTTTGGATTAACTTATATGCTTGATTGGGAAAATTTATGGTTATTATCTAGGTTGGAAATTCATGTTATTTGAAGGTTATTTTATGATGTGAAAATGTTGATTTTAACTATAGGATAGGTGATGATTTATAGGTTGAAATATTAGTGATATTGGGAATCACATTTGATGATTTTAGAAGTAGAGGTTGAATGGTATGTAGACAAATGGTTCAAATGCTTGAAACATGAAATTTAAGGATGAAGTAGTAAGGTGGTAAGTGATGACTTCCCTATTTGCGGAAATATCAAAGCCCGGCCATCCCGGTCACAACCATCCAGGTTACACCCTTCCAGGTTACACCCATTCAGACTATAACCAAGCCGGGTACAAATATTCCGGCTATAGTCATCCCTGTTACAACCATCCCGACTACAACCAACCCGGCTACACCCATCCAGGTTACACCTATTCTGGCTATAACCATCCAGGCTAGACCCATCTCGGCTATAAAAATGCCGGCCACAACCACCCCGGTTTTCCCCACCACTCCAGATAGCCCTCTATCATTATGTGAAAGGAGATTAAGATGCATGCTAGGTTATGATCTTTTCTTGTGAAGGTTTAAAGGAATTAGAAATTATTTGGAAGATATATTGTGGTTTATTAGTTAGAATACTAACATAATTTTTCTGTAGCTTGAGGATAATCAGTTGTCATGCCTAAGTTGGTATGATTTTGCTTGAATAAGGTATGGTATCCTAACCATACTTTTGGTACGTGTAATGTTATGATGTAAATATCTCTCCATAAGGTGGTATGTATTTTGTTTATGGATTTCGATTAATGATATGTTAATTCATGTTTCCAAGTCTAGTATAAGATTTGTGAAACAGAATTTGAGAATACATCCAATACGAGATGTAGAGATCAGGTGCAAATACATGGACTGACATGCATGACTAGCGTAAGACGACCGCAACATTTCTACATCCAGTACGAGGTGTAGCTACATATAGTACGATATGTAGAGGCCATGTGCACCCTGGGAAAATTCATTTCATGCATTCATATAGTTGCATAATTATTGTATGGATTTATTTGACATATTGATGATTTACTAACATACTAACGTGTTTGATGGTTTAGTTTTGCCTACTGAGAAATTTTATTTCTCACTAGATTTGTTTCATATTTTATAGATGGCCTCGATCATCGTATTCCTTGATGTGCTAGATCTGGGGTGGTACATCGATGAGGAAAGAAACTATTATGTCGTAACCATGCACCCAGTTATACGTGCATATATTTATTTTGGCACTCATTTTCCAGTTTCTGTACTTAACGGATTGTTTAATCCTAATAACTCATTCCTACAGTATGCTCCTGCCTATCCAAACACAATAATGGAACCAATTAGCTTGAACAGCGAAGAGGAGAGCATTGGAGAAAGCTTCTAAAATGAAGACATGGGTTGTAGGTTTTGTACATAAATAATAATTCTAACTAGTGTAACTGAAGTGTTTTATAGTAGCTAAGGTCTATGGTGTATTAAACGTGAAGTAACCAAAAGAAATTATCTATGTAAAATGGAATGCGACTACTTGAATATATATAAGTTTAACAACTTCTATAACTTCTCTACTTTACGTTTTAAAATTTTATACTAGGATCTACTCAATAAAAATAAAATAGTAATTATTTATCGATTCTTAAAAGTTTAACCCAAATAAACTTAGAATATATAGAATAATTTTAGGTCGTTACAGTTTTGGTATCAGAGCAGTTCATCCTGTTAGAGCCTAAGGGGAATGGACTGACTATGCTTTTCTGTGTACTTTGAGTATGACTGTTTATGTGTGATTGTTTGTGTTTGCTGAATTCTAACGCACTTTACTTTATATTGAGCCTGATCACGTCAGTATTTTTGTGAAAGTGAATAGGAATTCATGGCTACTAGAAGAACAAGAGGAAGAGCAGCAACACAAGCTGGTGGCAATAGTGAAGAAATAAATATTCTTCATGAAATACTAGCAGCTATGCAAGAGCAAGCGGCTGCTGCAAATCAAGAAGCGACTGCAGCGAGTCAACAAGCTGCAGCAGCTACTCAAATAATGACGCAACTGAACCGTAGTAATAATAATAATCATGGTAGTAATAATAATGCTAGTCAAGATAAAAATAGGAGGCAGGTAACTGATATAGAATATCATAAGTTTGTTGAGTTTAGAAAATCTAATCCACCATTCTTTAAGGGAACCTTCAATCCAGACATGGCTGAAGAATGAGTTAGAGAAATAGAAAAGATATTTACTGTACTAGATTGTTCTGATCAACAGAAAGTAACTTATGGTGCATATAAATTACAATCTGATGCTGAGTATTGGTGGAACAGTCACAAACAAATTCTGGCAGGTAATGGAGTACAGATTTCATGGGAGGTGTTTAAGACAACATTCTATGGTAAGTATTTTCCCATATCAATAAGGAATGCTAAGGAGCTCGAATTTCTTAGGCTCGAACAAGGTAGAAGTAGTGTGTTTGAATATATTGCTAAGTTTGAAGAGTTAATTAAGTTTTCATCCACCTATCAATATAACCCTGATGAGCATTGGAAGTGTATGAAGTTTGAAAGGGGGCTAAGGGAAGATAGGTTGGAAGTAGTGGGGCCCCTAGAAATTAGGGAGTTCGGTGTTTTAATAAATAAGTGTAGAATAATAGAAGAATATAAAAGGAGGTCTGTTGAAAAAAAAGAGTCAAGTAATAATTTTAGAAAGAAATTGGGACCCCAACCATTTAAATTTAAGAATAAGTTTCAGCAGAGGAAATTTCGGATAGGGCAAAGTTCAGGCAGGGAGTGTGAAAAATGTCACAAGATCCATGGAGATAGGCCATGCCCTATAGCTCAACCCACCTGTTTCCAGTGTGGAAAACCAGGACACCTGGCACAGTACTGTCGCAAGAATATTCAGTGTTACAGATGTGGAAAGATGGGACACTATGCTAGCAATTGTAGGAATGAAAAACCACAAAGCACCACACGTCCTCAAAAGACTGGAAGAGTTTTACCATGAATGCAGCAGAGGCTTCTCAATTCGAAAATCTCATCGAGGGTAAGTGCAGAATTAAAGACAAAATTTTAACTGTATTATATGATTCAGGTGCTACTCACTCTTTCATTTCTTATGACACTGCTACACAATTAGGATTACCTTTATCTCAATTACCTTATGATGTTTTAGTTTCTACCCCTACTGGTAAACCTATTACTACTAGTCAAATCTGTCTTAATTGTGATTTTCAAATTGATCATAAATCTTTTTCTGCAAATTTAATTTGTCTTCCTTTGACTGGATTTAGTATAATTTTGGGTATGGATTGGCTTGCAGCTAATCATGTACTGTTGGACTATTCAAATAAACCATTGTTTTACCTTCACAAATTTCAGAAAACAGTCAAACCCAATGTCTATATTTGAACTCCATTGTTTCCTGTTCCAGTAAAAATGAAATTCAAGGGTATGTTATTTTATCAGCTAATGTAACTAAGTCAACTGATGAACTCTCTAATATCTCTGTGGTAAAAGAATATCCAGATGTATTTCCTGATAAGATACCAGGGATACCTCCAGAAAGAGAAATAGAATTTTCTATTGACTTAATTCATGGATCTGGACCAATATCCATGGCACCTTATAGGATGTCCCCCTCTAGAATTGGAAGAATTGAAAAAGCAACTAGAGCAGTTGATGGAAAAGAAATTTATTAGACCTAGTGTTTCACCCTGGGGAGCTCCAGTTTTGTTAGTGAAAAAGAAGGATGCGGGTATGAAGCTTTGTGTAGATTATAGGCAGCTTAATAAAATAACCATTAAAAATAAATATCCATTGCCTAGGATAGATGATCTTATGGACCAACTGAGAGGAGCAACAATATTTTCTAAGATTGATTTTAGGTCAGGATACCATCAGATTAGAGTTAAGAATGAAGATATTCCTAAAACTGCATTTAGGAATAAATATGGGCATTATGAGTATTTAGTGATGTCTTTTGGATTAACTAATGCTCCAGCGGTTTTTATGGATTACATGAATAGGATATTTAGATCTTATCTAGATAAGTTTGTAGTAGTCTTTATAGATGATATACTTGTTTATTCAAAGTCAGAAAAAGAGCATGAAGAGCATCTTAGAATAGTATTGCAGACACTTAGAGAAAAGAAGTTGTATGCTAAATTATCTAAGTGTGAATTTTGGGCCAAGGAAGTAAAATTTTTAGGTCATGTTGTTTCTAAAGAAGGAATTTCGGTGGATCCTAGTAAGATTGAAACAGTCATGAATTGGGAGAAACCAACCACAGTAACTGAGATGAGGAGTTTTCTAGGACTAGCTGGTTATTATAGGAGGTTTATTAAAGAGTTTTCACAAATAGCTTTACCTCTTACTAGCTTGACTAGGAAAAATGTGCCTTTTGTATGATCACCAGAGTGTGAGAGAAGTTTTCTAGAATTAAGAAGAAGATTGACTAGTACTCCAGTGTTAGTATTGCCAGATCCTCATGGTGCATTTGAAGTATATTGTGATGTTTCAAAGAAAGGTCTAGGTTGTGTTTTGATGCAAAATGGGAATGTGGTAGCATATGCATCTAGGCAGTTGAGACCCTATGAAGTCAATTACCCAACCCGTGATTTAGAGTTAGCAGCTGTAGTTTTTTCCTTAAAGATCTGGAGACATTATTTGTATGGAGTAAGATTTGAAGTCTTTTCAGATCATAAGAGTCTTAGGTATCTCTTTGACCAAAAAGAGTTGAACATGAGACAGAGAAGATAGGTTGAATTTCTTAAGGATTATGACTTTGAGTTAAAATATCATCCAGGAAAAGCGTGTCGTAGCTGATGCATTAAGTAGGAAATCTCTGCATATATCTAGGATGATGGTCAAGGAAATGGAATTAATAGAAAATTTTAAATATATTAATTTAGGATTTTCTATTAATTCTAAAAGTATCATTTTGAGTAAAATACAAATCACTAGTGATTTCAAAGAGCACATTAGGCAAGGATAGCAAAGAGATTTAGATTTTCAACAAATTTTAACTCAAGCCCAGGATTTTAATGTGAATAATGATGGGTTGTGGACTTATCAAATAGAATATGTGTACCCAAGATTGATGGATTAAGAGAGAAAATTTTGAGTGAAGCTCACAAAAGTAATTTTACAATGCATCCTGGAATTATTAAGATGAATCAAGATTTGAAGAGAATGTTTTGGTGGCCTGGCATGAACAAGGATATAGCAGAATTTGTAGGAAAGTGCTTTGTCTGTCAAAAGGTAAAAATAGAACATCAGAAACCTTCTGGTACTTTGCAACCTTTAGAAATTCCTCAATGGAAGTGAGAAAGTATATCTATGGATTTTGTGGTAGGATTACCTAGGACTGTTTCTGGACACGACTCAATTTGGGTCATTGTAGATAGACTTACTAAGTCAGCTCATTTTATACCTATTAGGATTTCTTATTCATTAGAGAGGTTAGCTCAACTGTATATATAGGAAATAGTTAGATTACATGGTGTGCCTTCCACCTTGATTTCTGATAGAGACCCCCATTTTATTTCTAGGTTTTGGGGAGCATTACAAAAAGCCTCTGGAACCAAGTTATGCTTGAGTACTGCTTATCATCCCCAAACAGATGGACAAACAAAAAGAACCATACAAACCCTAGAAGACATGTTGAGAGCTTGTGCGACAAACCAACAGGGTTCTTGGGAGAAATATTTACCACTAGCAGAGTTTGCCTATAATAATAGTTATCATACAAGCATAGGAATGGATCCATTTGAAGCTTTGTATGGTAGGAAATGTCAATCTCCTTTATGTTGGTATGAATCTGGGGAAGCAAGTCTCTTAGGTCCAGACCTAGTAACTCAAACCACTGAGCAAATCAAGAAGATTAGAGAAAAATTGGTAATATCTCAAAATAGGCAAAAACATTATGCCGATAAAAGAAGAAAACATCTAGAATTTCAAGAAGGAGAACATGTTTTTCTTAAAGTTACTCCAATTACAGGAATAGGGCGAGCAAAGAAAGTCAAAAAGTTGAGTCCTCGTTTTATCGGTCCTTTCCAAATTTTGAAAAGAATAGGTGCAGTAGCTTATCAAATAGCTTTACCACCAAATCTCTCCAACCTTCACAATGTTTTTCATGTCTCTCAACTTCGTAAATATATTTCTAACCCGAGTCATGTTTTAGAATCTGAATCAATACAGTTAATGATAATTTAACTATGAGCTTCCCCTGACAAGAATTTTGGATAGAGAAATAAAGCAATTAAGAAATAAGACTGTATCATTGGTAAAAGTAGCATGGGGACAAGGACGTTTGGCATAGTATACCTGGGAGATGGAATCAGAGATGAGAAAGAAGTATCCTGAATTGTTTACAGGTATTTAGAAATTTTGAGGGCAAAATTTTCTTTTTAGAGGGGGTGAAATGTAACATCCTCAAATAATTATATATTGAGTTTATATTAGAATTATAGAAGTGTGATGATAGTTGGAGACAAAAAGAATAGTATAGAAATTGTTTGAACATAAGCTGCCCAAATTTGGACTAATCAGAAGACAATAAATACTCTAAAGGAATTCACGTGAAATAGCCATAGAGTAAGCATATATAAGTGAATTAATAGAAAGAAAATTTGGTAAACCAAAGTCAAGGCAAAGTCAATAAAGGTAATAAGACAAAATTGTGTTGGATATAGGGGAAGCATCTTGAAGCTTAGGACTTGAAGGATTGTTTTGGGCTTTTTACATGCCTTGGAATGCCTTGGAAGGATGTAAATCAAATGAAGTGTTTAGAGAGGCCAATCTATTGATCCTTGCATTGCATGCATTTAATCATTTACATGTCTAAATGTTTTCATAAAGAATTAAAGCAATTTTTGATAAAAGAACCAAAGAAGCAATGTTTTTGGAAAAATGCAAATATCACTGGATTAATCGATTACACTGTGATTTAATCGATTATTTGCTTTGTTTTTAAATATGGAAAAGCTTTGAAGAACAATTTAATTGATTACCATTGGTTGTAATCGATTACATAGTGTTAAAAGAAAATCATGCTTCACTGCTTTAATCGATTACAAGAAATGGTAATCGATTAAAGCAGT
>CM023958.1:18616373-18644566 GCA_013407115.1 Glycine latifolia | reverse complement strand
AATGTTTTTGGAAAAATGCAAATATCACTGGATTAATCGATTACACTGTGATTTAATCGATTATTTGCTTTGTTTTTAAATATGGAAAAGCTTTGAAGAACAATTTAATTGATTACCATTGGTTGTAATCGATTACATAGTGTTAAAAGAAAATCATGCTTCACTGCTTTAATCGATTACCATTTCTTGTAATCGATTACATAAGTTTCTAAGAAAAGCTTGTTGCACTGGTTTAATCGATTACCATTTCCTGTAATCGATTACACAAGGCTTTTCAGGAATATTGTGTTACTGGTTTAATCGATTACAGATCGTATTAATCGATTAAATTGCTCATTGGTCAAACCCATATAACATATGAACACTTTAATCGATTAAAAAGGCAATTTAATCGATTACACAAGGTATTTTAATTGATTATAGTTAGTTACAAAGTTCTGTTATAAATAGATGTGAAGCTTGGCTTGTTTTCTAACTTGAGGAATTCAAATTTCTGAATATACACAAGCCTTTACTAAGATTGAAAGTGATTTTCTGAGTATACTAACCTCTTGTCTCACTCTTTAATCTTCATGGGTTTTGAATGATTTCTTGGGCAAGAGTCTTCAAAGAAGAATAGGAGAGCATGTTCTGAAACTCATTTGTTAATACAACTCTGATTGGTAAACCACATGCATTCATATTCATTGGATCATCAGGTTGTTTCACTCCATTCTTTTTGGGTGCAAATTGTTTTCTGCAATTTGTTTGTTAGTTGGTGCTGTTGTAAATTTGTTCTTGAGGCTTGTACTAGAGTAGTGTTCTCTAGGGAAGAACAGAGTAGTGTTCTCTGGTTCTTGTGCACTAGGAGTCTAATAGTGTTTTAGATTTATTGTCTTTATCTAGGGTTGATAAAGAGTGATTGTAATAAAGCTTGTAAGAACTAAAATTTTATAATAGTGGAACTCTAATCTAGTGTTGATTAGAAGAAACTAGATGTAGCTTCTATTGAGAAGTGAACCAGTATAAATCCTTGTGTTGATTTTCTGTTCTTAAATATCTATTAATCATCTTGTTCATTTGTTCTTGGTATTCTCATCATTACTCAACAAGTTCTAATTTGAGCTATTGATTTCTTGAGCTGAGTGAATTGATTGAATAAAAGCTTTCTTGGTTTTAAAGTGATTAAGATCCTTACTCTGATTTTGTAAAGAAATTTTAAAAGACCAAGTTTTTAACCAATTCAGCCCCCTCTTGGTTATTGTGGGTATTCCTTTTATTTTCAATTGGTATCAAGAGCAGGTTCTTGAGTGTTATTCAAGATCACTATCTTTCTTTAAAAAGAAAATGAATACCACACAAATTATCTTCAAAGAGGGTGCCTCCCTCAATCGTCCTCCAATGTTTGAAGGAGAGCACTTCAGTTTGTGGAAAAATAGAATGAAAATCTTTATTCAATCAAATGACCCAGGTGCTTGGAATGCAATAGAAAAAGGTCTTGTGATTCCTATTAAAACTGTTGGTAATGATATGATTCCCAAAGAATAGGATGAAATGACAGATGCTAAAAAGAGAGTTGTTCAATATGATTTTAAAGCTAAGAATATGATTACTTCTGCACTTTCTTCTGATGAATTTTTTAGAACAATTAGGTGCAAAAGTGCAAAGAAGATGTGGGAGATGTTAGAGATAACTCATGAAGGTAAAGATGAAGTGAAAAGATCAAGGAAGCATGCCTTAATACATGAGTATGAAATGTTCAAGATGAATCCCACAGAAAACATATCTCAGCTTCAAACAAGATTCACTGACATAGTAAATCATCTTCTTGGTCTTGGAAAGACATTTGATGTTGAAGAGTTGAATATCAAAATCTTAAAGTGCCTCAAAAGAACATGGCAACCAAAGGTGACATCAATCAAAGAATCAAAAGACCTATCCAAAATGTCCATGGCTGCACTATTTGGTAAGCTTCTTGAGTATGAACTTGAAATGTCACAACTAACCAATTCTGAAGATGCAAAAAAGAAACACAAAAGCATAGCCTTGAAAGCTGCATCCTCAAAGGTGGAAAAAGTGGAAGACTCAAGTGAAGAAGATGATGAAGACAACATGAACTTAATTGTCAAAAAGTTCAGCAAATTCTTGAGAAGAAACAAGAATAAGAGGTTCACAAAGAACAACAACAACAACAACAATGGAATGACAACAACTTCACTTGCTTTGAATGTGGCAAACCTGGCCACATTAAATCTGAATGCTCTATTTATCTGAAAAAGCAACAAGGTGAAAACAAGATGAAGAAAGAAGGAAAGCCCAAGAACGCCTATATAACTTGGGAAGATAATGAATCAACAACTTCTGAATCATCAACTGAAGATGAAGAAGCAAATGTGTGTCTCACTTCCACAATTGATGAAGATGATGATTTATCAATTGCTAAAATTGAGGTAAGTTCTGAATTTTATCAAGCTATTGATGGTTTTCAAGAAATGCATGAAGAGGCCCAAAAGCTTGCAAAATCCAATAATAAGCTAAAGGGAGATCTTAGATGGCATGTCACAAAACTTGCTGAATTACAAGCTGAAATTTGTAAACTGAAAGAAGATAATGAAAAACTTGTTTCAAGTTACAAATTGAATGGATGTGTATGTGCTTCTTCTTCATCTAATGTTGACAAATACAATGATTTGCAAAAAGAGTTTGATGAGTTCAAAAGAAGTCATGGTGAAAAACATATGATAGTACTTTCTGAAAATAATTACTTGGTTGATCTTTTAAGAAGGCTATACAAAGGAAAATGCAATTTGGCTGAAATGCTAAGTGTGCAAAAGTATGCTGGAGATACTTCTGGATTGGGTTACAAACATGGATCAAAATCTAATGGAAGAACCAAGTTTGTGCCTCCAAAACAGAAATATACAAAAGCTGTTTCAAAACCAAAGTTTAATTACATGACTTATTTTGAAAAAGCATCAAGAACTATTACTTGTAACTATTGTATGAAGAAAGGTCACACATCTTATAAATGCTATGCTAGGAGATTCTATGTGCCTAATGGAGAATGCATTTGGGTGCCAAGAAAAAGGAAAACAGCTAACCCCTATGGACCCAATTTCAATTGGGTACCTTCCTTTGTAAATTGATTTGAATTTTGCAGGTATGTCTAAGAGCAAGATCATCATTATGGTATCTTGACAGTGGATGCTCTAGACATATGACCAGTGACATATCAATGCTTACAAATTTGACTTTTAAATATGGAGGATTTGTCACCTATGGAGATAATAACAAAGGCAAAATAATTGGAGAAGGAAGTATAGGAGACAACTTTAAGACCAAAATCAGAAATGTTCTCTATGTGGAAGGATTAAAGCACAATCTCTTAAGCATAAGTCAGCTTTGTGATAACAGGTTCAAAGTGTCATTTAATGACAATTGCTGCATGATATGTGATGGACAAACTGGTGAGGTGATACACATAGGTAAAAGAAAAGGTAATATCTACTTACTCTCCATAGATCATGCATACCTTCACAACACTTCTTGCTTAATTAGTAAAATTGATGAATCTTGGTTATGGCATAGTAGGGCAAGTCACATTAACATGCATCATATGAACAAGCTAATTAAAAAGGATCTAGTCATTGGATTACCCAAACTCAAGTTTGAAAAGAACAAATTATGTGATGCTTGTCAAAAAGGGAAACAAACAAAAAATTCTTTTCAAAGTAAAAATGTTGTTTCTACTTCAAGACCCCTTAAATTACTTCACATAGATTTGTTTGGTCCTTCTAGAACTATGAGTTTAGGAGGTAATTACTATGGGCTTGTCATTGTTGATGATTACTCTAGATTCACATGGACTTTGTTTTTGAAATCCAAGAGTGATGCTTTCAATGACTTTAGAAAACTGGCCAAACTTACTCAAAATGAAAAAAGGAAGCAAAATTATCTCAATAAGAATTGATCATGGTGGAGAATTCCAAAATGAACATTTTGAAAAATTCTGTGAAGAAAATGGAATTAACCACAACTATTCAGCTCCAAGAACACCTCAACAAAATGGTGTTGTGGAGAGGAAAAATACATCCCTTGAAGAAGGTGCAAGAACTCTTCTTAATGAGACAAATTTGCCTAAACATTTTTGGGCTGATGCTGTAAGTACAGTTTGCTACACTTTGAATAGATTATTAATAAGGCTTATTTTGAAGAAAACTCCTTATGAACTATACAAAGGTAGAAAATCAATCATTTCTCATTTGAGAACTTTTGGCTGTAAGTGTTTTGTGTTAAATAATGGGAAAGAATCACTTGAAAAATTTGATGTTAAAGTTGATGAAGCCATTTTTCTTGGATATTCATTACAAAGTAAAGCATATAGAGTTTTCAATAAAAGAACTTTATGCATGGAAGAATCAGTTCATGTTATTTGTGATGAATCTAATCCCTCTAAAGAGGAAAAGAAGTGTGATATTGATGCAGGTCCTATGGAAGAATTTATTCAACTAAATGACTCAATGAATAAAGAAAAGGAAGAACCAATTGCTAAAATAGAACAATCAACATCTGTTTACGAGCCTAAAGATTGGAGAACAACAAGAGATCTCTCCCTTCACAACATAATTGGTGATGTATCAAAGGGAGTATCTACTAGATCATCATTAAGAAATCTCTGCTATAATATGGCTTTTGTTTCACAAATAGAACCTAAGAATATTGATCAAGCCTTAATTGATGAACATTGGTTGCATGCCATGCATGATGAATTGAATCAATGAAGAGAAATGAAGTTTGGGAACTTGTCCCTAGACCTCCCTCTCTTAAACCTATTGGCACAAAATGGGTTTTTAGAAACAAACTTCATGAGAGTGGAATCATAGTCAGAAACAAAGCTAGATTGGTTGCAAAAGGTTACAACCAAGAGGAAGACATTGACTATGAGGAAACTGCAAGATTGGAAGCCATTAGGTTATTGCTTGCATATGCATGTTTGGTGGATTTTAAACTTTTTCAAATGGATGTTAAAAGTGCTTTCTTAAATGGATATATTGAGGAGGAAATATATGTGGAGCAACTTCCTGGTTTTACTGATTTCAAGTTTCCAAATCATGTTTATAAACTTAAGAAAGCTTTTTATGGTTTAAAACAAGCTCCAAGATCTTGGTATGAAAGATTAAGCAAATTTCTGCTTGATCAATCTTTTACAAGAGGACATGTTGATAAAACCTTGTTCATCAAAAGGCAAAGAATCATATATTGTTGGTTCAAGTGTATGTTGATGATATAATTTTTGGTTCAACTAATCAGCTATTGTGCAAAGAATTTTCTATCTCTATGCAGAAAGAATTTGAAATGTCAATGATGGGAGAATTAACATTCTTTCCTGAACTTCAAGTGAAGCAAATGAAGAATGGAACATTTCTAAATCAGACCAAGTATTGCCTTGAAGTGATCAAAAAGTTTGAAATGGAGAAACGCAAAGATGCTGCAACTCCAATGGCAACATCAACTTATTTTGATTCAGATGAAAAAGGAAAGAAGGTTGATGAGTCAAAGTTTAGAGGAATGATTGGATCCTTACTGTACTTGATAGCTAGTAGACCAGATATTATGTTGAGTGTGTGTTTATGTGCAAGATATCAAGCAAAACCCAAAGAATCATACCTCGCTGCAGTCAAAAGAATACTCAAATATCTCAAATCAACACCAATAGTTGGTCTTTGGTATCCTAAAGGTGCATCAATTAATTTAGTTGGTTATTCTGATTCTGACTTTGCAGGATGCAAGTTGGATAGAAAAAGCACTAGTGGAACTTGTCATCTACTTGGAAGTTCACTGATCTCATGGCATTGCAAGAAACAATCTTGTGTTGCTCTATCAACAGCTGAAGCTGAGTACATCTCTGCTGGAAGTTGTTGTGCTCAAAGCCTTTGGCTAAAGCAACAATTACAAGATTTTGGTGTTGAATTGAAGGAAATACCTTTGCTATGTGACAACACAAGTGCTATCAATATTTCCAAAAATCCAATAATGCACTCAAGGACCAAACATATTGAGATTAGACATCATTTCCTAAGAGATCACATTCAAAAAGGTAATATCAAAATTGATTTCATTGATACACACAATCAATTGGCTAATATATTTACTAAACCATTGGCTAGAGATAGATTCTATACTCTAAGAAACATGCTAGGTATCCTTGATGAGTCTAACATTTACTAAAGCATGCTTGATATGTGCTAATCTATGTGAAATAGCTTCTCACTTGTTTGATCATCACTTGTATTTGAAAATTCAAAATTATGTTGCATAATCACTGTTCATTCTGCTATTTTCAATGTAATAATCGATTAAGGCACAGGATAATCGATTAAATGGACTTTAAAAGCTATTGGAAATGAAATTTGAGCTTTTGTAATCGATTACACAACAAAATAATCGATTATTCTTCATAGAAATTTTTTCAGAAAAACACATTTCATTGGAATAATCGATTAAAACAACGAATTAATCGATTACACAAGCTTCAAAATATTTTACAAATTCTCATTTCACTGGAATAATCGATTACCTAAAGAATTAATCGATTAAATTGTTTTGAAAATCTCTGAAACTTGTATTCTCACTGTGATAATCGATTACATAGGAGGAATAATCGATTACACTTCATCTTCTTTAACTGGATTATTCTGAAATAATTGATTACCTTACGAATTAATCGATTACTGCCTATGCAAAAACTGATTTTCCTTACGAATTAATCGATTACACATTCAAATAATCGATTATTCATGGAGTTACTGCAGAATCTGCAATATTTTCTTGGAAATTGTAACTGCCCAACTGCCACCTAATTCAAAATTTGAATCTTCTGAGCCTTAAATTGAATGGGTTAATTCATGGTAACTGTTACATATTTCAAATTTCAACTTTGGAGCCTAAAATCTTCCATAAATACTGCCTATGTTAGAGGAAGAAATCACACCTTTCTCATCTTCTATCTTAAGCACTTCTGTGTTCTTCTTTCCTCTAAGCTTAGTTTCTCTGCCTTAGCATTAGCCATGTCTACCCCAAAGAAACCCAGATCCTCTAAAAGAAAAGCTGAATCCTCCAACCCAGCTGCTAGTAGATTAGATCATTGGTTCTCCAAGGAGAAAGACAAAATGACCTACCTCCAGTTCAATGCAACCAAGCTTATAGGTCCTCCCAAACACCTTTCCCTTGACTGGTTTATAGGAGAAGGTTTCCAATTCCCTACCTTCATTGAAGCCCAAGGTCTGAAACAATTTGTGGAGATGAAGGGTACCTTTTACCCTAAATTGGTGAAGGTATTTTATACCTGTTCCAAGTTCTCTATGGAAGGGACGATACTGTCTCAAGTTAATGGGGTAGCCATAGAGATTACCCCTGAAATCTGGCAGGAAGTTGCTAGTCTTTCATTTGATGGGGAGAGAAAGTTTGAAGAAGGGGCTGGTGGGTATAATAGGATTGACACATATAGGGGGATGCTTCTTGATCCTCAAATGAGGTTGAAGCTTAGGCTAAGTACTGGACCCATGACTCATGAAGATAGGCTTCTTCATTACATCATCACCTATATTCTTACCCCTAGAGCCACAAATCATGCCCAAGCCACTGATGATGATTTACAGCTTGTGTATGCCTTGAAAAATGGCATTAAGATGAATTGGATTCTCATTATCCAAGAGATCATGCTTAAGCCCAAAAGATTAATGAACTATCCCTTTCCATATGTTGTTCTTGTATCCAGGTTCATTGATTACTTCCAAATTGATGTCTCTAATGAGGTTGTTGACAACACTAATGCCAGCAACAGCCTCATCAAAGAGAAGCATCTTACCAAGCTAGGGATGACCAAGACCCCATATGGATGGCAAATGGTTGGACAACAACTCCCTAGTGCTGAACAAGAAGAGGAAGGTGATGAAAAAGCTGAAGATGCTGGCCCTGCTGAACCATCTTACAGTCCATTTGAATCCCTTATGATTCAAAAGATGGATGCCTTGTTATCACTACATCATGAGCATAGGGCTGAGACTAATTCATCTTTGGAGGAGATGAAATCTAGGCTAGAAAATATAGAAGCTAGGATAGTCCTTAATGACTTTGACGAAGATGACTAGGCTTCTTGTTCTTTATGTTTCCTTTCCTCTGTTTTTCTGTTATTTTTCTTTTCTTCGATTAATGTACTGCTTTTTCCCCTTTCAATTAATGAAATTTGTATTTTCTCTTTATCCTTATTTGCTGTGCTATTACTTTTTGCCTTTGATAAGCCAAATAGGGGGAGAAACTTTGATTGATAGTTAGCTAAAATGAAACTCTGCTTTGCTCTCTGTTATACTCTATTTTTCTACTGTTTGCCAATCAATGATTCATGAAATTAACTAAGTCAACAGGAGCAAACTAAGTCAGGGGGAGCTAATCTAATGTAAACAAATGATTAATGCTAATGCAAGCTTAACTCTTAACACTTGCTCTTGGCAAATAGGATGATTTGTTTTTCAGGTTAACAAAGTTCAAGACCTTCATCTTGCTCATCCTCAAAGCAATTCTAAACTTAAACAGATGGTCAATCAATATTTGGCATGTTCAAAGCCAAAAAAGGGGAGATTGTTGTATATAGGGGGAGCATCTTGAAGCTTGAAGCTTAGGACTTGAAGGATTGTTTTGTGCTTTTCACATGCCTTGGAATGCCTTGGAAGGATGTAAATCAAATGAAGTGTTTAGAGAGGCCAATCTATTGATCCTTGCATTGCATGCATTTAATCATTTACATGTCTAAATGTTTTCACAAAGAATTAAAGCAATTTTTGATAAAAGAACCAAAGAAGCAATGTTTTTGGAAAAATGCAAATATCACTGGATTAATTGATTACACTGTGATTTAATCGATTATTTTCTTCGTTTTTAAATCTGGAAAAGCTTTGAAGAACAATTTTATCGATAACCATTGTTGTAATCAATTACATAGTGTTAAAAGAAAATCATGCTTCACTGCTTTAATCGATTACCATTTCTTGTAATCGATTACATAAGTTTCTGAGAAAAGCTTGTTGCACTGGTTTAATCGATTACCATTTCCTGTAATCGATTACACAAGGCTTTTCAGAAATATTGTGTTACTGGTTTAATCGATTACAGATCGTATTAATCGATTAAATTGCTCGTTGGTCAAACCCTTGTGTTGATTTTCTGTTCTTAAATCTCTATTAATCATCTTATTCATTTGTTATTGGTATTCTCATCATTACTCAACAAGTTCTGATTTGAGCTATTGATTTCTTGAACTGAGTGAATTGATTGAATAAAAGCTTTCTTGGTTTTAAAGTGATTAAGATCCTTACTCTGATTTTGTAAAGAAATTTTAAAAGACCAAGTTTTTAACTAATTCACCCCCCCCCCTTTTGGTTATTGTGGGTATTCCTTTTATTTTCAAATTGAAACCAAGATTCTTGAAGCATCCTGTAGGATCATTCACGTGGAAGCTTAGGGGACTAAGTGCAAAGAATGATCTCAGCCAAATATTATAGAACCAATCAAAATTGGTCATTTGTACTAAGCTTTCCATATAACCACATAGTCATTTAATGAATGAAATATTTCCTTAAAACATTAAACAATTGGTGCAATAGATATATTTGCCTATTGTTGTGTATTTAGCTGAAGAAAATTGGGTAAAGGATATATAGATCTTCCGCCAAACTCCACGTGCACTTAAGCCATAAATAAAGGAATAATTGTCATAATTAGATTAGGATAATATCTTCTATGGTAATGATTACCAAGTAAAATTCTAACTAAACTAAATCCTAACTAACCCAATTAAATCACTTAAAACCCAACTGGTTAAAGTAGTATAAATAGCCTTGCCATTCAAAAAATTTTGCATGTAAATTTTAGTTCCAAAATCTGTCATACTACCACTTGCTCCTTAAACCAAGCTTTCTATTTTCTACCATCTTTGCTTGTTATAACCGTGCCATTCTTATACCACCTTAGCTATCAGCTCATTTTTTCAAGACCTCATTTCTTAGCGTATTTTCCCAAGGAGGACAACCCTTACTTCATTCCTTTTCAAGACTCAAACTCACTTGAGGTAGGCTAGGCTTCAATCTATAGTTAAGCATTTGTTTGGATTAACTTATATGCTTGATTGGGCAGATTTATGGTTATTATCTAGGTTGAAAATTCATGTAATTTGAAGGTTATTTTATGATGTGAAAATGTTGATTTTAACTATAGGATAGGTGATGATTTATAGGTTGAAATATTAGTGATATTGGGAATCACATTTGATGATTTTAGAAGCAGAGGTTGAATGGTATGTAGACAATGTTGGATATAGGGGGAGCAACAAGAAGATGAAGCTTGTGCCTTAGAAGAATGTTTTGAGCTTTTCACATGCCTTGAAGATTGTAATTTACATTAAGTGTATGAGAGGCCAATCTTTTGATCCTTGCATTGCATGCATATAATCATTAACATGCTTACACGTTTTTCATTGAAGTATCAAAGCTATTCATTTTTAATAGAAATCAATAACATATAATCATTAACATGCTTACATGTTTTTCATTGAAGTATCAAAGCTATTCATGTTTTTAATAGAAATCAATAAGTCATGGTTAAGGTTTTTGGAAAATGTAAACTTACTATTTTAATCGATTACACAAGAATTTTAATCGATTAAATACATTCATACTATTTCTGAAAAGCCTTGAAGAACAGTATAATCGATTACCAGCTTTTTGTAATCGATTATCTTAACTTGTTAGCCATGATGCTTTCTGGTATAATCGATTACCATCTTCAGTAATCGATTACACAGACCGGGCTCGTGTTGTTCGTGTTTTGAGCTTTACTGGTATAATCGATTACCATCTTCAGTAATCGATTACACAGGCCGGGCTCATGTTGTTCGTGTTTTGAGCTTTACTGGTTTAATCGATTACCGGTCTTATGTAATCGATTATTTCTTCATGCTTCATATTTACTACGACTGCTTTAATCGATTACGTATCAGTTTAATCGATTATTCTGTTCGTTGTAAAACCCAGAATGAAGCTATGAACAATTTAATCGATTAAGTGACAATTTAATCGATTACATAAGCCATTTTAATTGATTATTTGGAGCGTTGTAATCGATTACAGTCAGTTACAAAAAGCTATTATAAATAGAATGAAGGTCTGTCTGTTTTTTTTAACTTGAATACCTTGAATTTTCTGAATATACACAAGCCTTCTCAAAGTTAGAAAGTGATTTTTTGGGTTAACTAAGTTCTTGTCCCACTCTTTAATCTTCATGGGTTTTGAATGATTTCTTGGGCAAGAGTTTTAAAAGAAGTTTTGGAGAGCATGTTCTGAAATCCTTTTCTGCAATTCATTCCTGATTGGTAAACTACATGCATTCACATTCATTGGATCATCAGGTTGTTTCTCTCCATTTTCTCTAGTTGTAAATTCTTTTTTGTATTTTTGGTTATTTGAAGCTATTGTAAAAGATTCTTTGAAGCTTGTGATAGAGTAGTGTTCTCTAGGGGAAGAATAGAGTAGTGTTCTCTGGTTCTTGATCACTAGAAATCTAATAGGGTTTTAGATTTCTATTCTTTGTCTAGGGTTGATAAAGAGTGATTGTTGAAAAGCTTGTAAGAATTGAAATTTATAATAGTGGAACTCTAATCTAGTGTTGATTAGAAGAAACTGGATGTAGCTTCTCTTGATAAGTGAACCAGTATAAATTCTTGAGTTGATTTTCTATTCCTTAATCTCTATTAGTTATCTTGTTCATTTGTTCTTGGTGTTACTATCATTACTTAACAAGTTCTATTTTAAGCAATTGATTTCTTGGCTTGAGTGGTTTGATTGATTAGAAGCATTCTTGGTTTAAAAGTGATTAAGATCCTTAACTCTGAATTTACAAAAATAATTTTAAAAGGCCAAGTTTAAACCAATTCACCCCCCTCTTGGTTATTGTGGGTATTCCTATTGTTTTCAAACAAATGGTTCAAATGCTTGAAAGATTAAATTTGATGATGAAGTAGTAAGGTGGTAAGTGATGACTTCCCTATTTGCGAAAATATCAAAGCCCGACCATCCTTGCCACAATCATCTGGGTTACACCTTTCCAGGTTACACCCATCCACCATCCAGACTATAACCAACCCGACTACAAATATTCCGGCTACAATCATCCCTATTACAACCATCCTGGCTACAACCATCCGCCTACACCCATCCCGGCTACACCCATCCAGGTTACACCTATTCCTACTATAACCATCCAGGCTAGACCCATCCAGGCTATAAAAATCCCGGCCACAACCACCCTGATTTTCCCCACCACTCCAGATAGCCCTCTATCATTAAGTGAAAGGAGATTAAGATGCATGCTAGGTTATGATCTTTTCTTGTGAAGGTTTAAAGGAATTAGAAATTATTTGGAAGATATATCGTGGTTTATTAGTTAGAATACTAACATAAATTTTCTGTAGCTAGAGGATAATCAGTTGTCATGCCTAAGTTGGTATGATTTTGCTTGAATAAGGTATGGTATCCTAACCATACTTTTGGTACGTGTAATGTTATGATGTAAATATCTTTCCATAAGGTGGTATGTATTTTGTTTATGGATTTTGATTAATGATATGTTAATTCATGTTTCCAAGTCCAATACGAGATTTGTGAAACAAAATTTGAGAATACATCCAGTACAAGATGTACAGACCAGGTGCAAATACATGGAATGACATGCATGACTAGCGTAAGACGGCCGCAACATTTCTACATCCAATACGAGGTGTATCTACATACAGTACGATATGTAGAGGCCATGTGCACCATGGGAAAATTCATTTCATGCATTCATATAGTTGCATAATTATTGTATGGATATATTGGACATATTGATGATCTACTAACGTACTAACGTGTTTGATGGTTTAGTTTTGCCTACTGAGAAATTTTATTTCTCACTAGATTCGTTTCATATTTTATAGGGCCTCAATCATCATATTCCTTGATGCGCTAGATCTGGGGTGGTACATCGATGAGGACAGGAACTATTATGTCATAACCATGCACCCAGTTATACATGCATATATTTATTTTGGCACTCATTTTCTAGTTTCTGTACTTAACAGACTGTTTAATCCTAATAATTCATTCCTACAGTTCGCTCCTACCTATCTAAACACAACCACTGAACCAATTAGCTTGAACAGCAAAAAGAGAGCATTGGAGAAATCTTCTAAAATGAAGACATAGGTTGTAGGTTTTGTACATAAATAATAATCCTAACTAGTGTGACTGAAGTGTTTTATAGTAGCTAAGGTCTATGGTGTATTAAACGTGAAGTAACCAAAAAAAACTATCTATGTAAAATGGAATGTGACTACTTGAATATATATCAGTTTAACAACTTCTATAACTTCTCTACTTTATACGTTTTAAAATTTTATACTATGATCCGTTCAGTAAAAATAAAATAGTAAATTATTTATCGATTCTTAAAAGTTTAACCCAAATAAACTTAGAATATATAGAATCATTTTAGGTCGTTACAAAATGAGTTGACTATAGAAGGTACCCAAGGTATATACGTACACACAGTCCTTGGGGGTTAATAAGGTGTTAGGTTCTAGGGTCTAGATAGAGTCGAGAGACTCAAGAAGCCAGCTTAGTGTCCTCAATGAATACGAAGCATAACCATGGTTGGTATAGAGTACAAAGGTAGGAAATTTACTCCCAATCGTCATCCATAAAAGTTCGTGTAAGATCTATGATTGAGAAGGTCATAAGGCTTTAAGCCTTATATGTAAAAGTGAAAAGAACCCTAGAAGGAGAAAATAGGATACCCAAAGTAAACTTGTGGAACATTTTCCACCAATGGGGTTGGCTTTGATTTGACATATTTGAAAGTGAATCCATGACATGTTATACCAAGAGAAGGTAATAAACCATTACATCACTTACTTTGCTTGGTTTATTTTATAAGTATATTTTCTCTGTATCATTACATATAGAGTTCTAATTTTTTTTAATTATAAAAATTTATAATAAAAAAATTTATTCAATATAATTATGTTTACTTTTATTTGATATCATTTTACATATTTGTATCTCAAATAGTTTACACATTTTTATTTTTATTTTACCAATTTATAATTTAATTTTATAAATTAATATGTAAATTATTTAAATAAATTATTAATATAAAAGTTAAAATTTACTTTTGGTCCCTTATTTAAATAATATAAAAAATTAAATACTATTATTTATAATTAGAATAAAAATTGTATAATTTATTTATTAAAATAAATTTACATAATTTATATAAATCGCATAGCATAATTTATATAAATAATTTACATATTACTTTATATAACTTGATTGATATAATTAGAATAAAAAAATTACTTATTCAATAAATTTTTATAGTTCAAACGAAAATCTTAACCTGCATTTTTTCTAAAAAAATATATGAAAATTTATTATTTATATAGTTATAATAAAAATTATTTCCATATGAAAATAATTTCATGTAATTTATTTAAATTACATAAAATAATTTACCTGTTAATTGTTGCAATTATATGAATTTATATAATTAGAGTGAAAATATTTTATATTAAAATCAATTTACAAAATTTGTATAAATTATATAAAATAAATTATGTAAATAATTTACATATTATTTATGTAATTCAATATAAATTGGTAAAATTTAAATTAAATTATGTATATTATTCAAAATAAAATATGTAAAACAATATAAAACAAAAGTAAAAATATTTATATATTAAATAAATTTGTTTTAATTAATAAATTTATAATTGAAAAAAATTAATAATTCTTATAATGATACATAAAAAACATTGTTTTTAAAATTAAATAAACAAAGTAAATGACGGATTTATTGCTTAGTTCTTCTATGAAAGATCATTGGATCAATTTCTATAAAGTTATTTTTTATTTTTTACTTTTGTTTAACTCTTTATCATATAAACACCATACCACAACCTACATAAGCTCGTATCAACACAATATGCCACATAAAGTCAAACAAGTCACATCAAAATCAAAAAGACAAAAATAAATAATATATTTTATAAGAATTAAAGTTAAAAATTCACACATTTTATAAAATAAAAATTTTAACTTTTGGAGGGATAAAAATAAAAAAATTTCACAAAAATTAAAATTAAAATTAAAATTCACTTATTTTATGAAACTAAAAATGTGCTTAATATTTTTAGAAAAGAATAAAATTGCGTAAAATAATAAACGTGCATTAATTAACATATATTGAAGAAAAAATAATTCAAAGTAATAATTTTTAAAGGCATCTAGAGGCTATTTTTGGGAACATGATATGCTATTACTCTCTTACTCTTATATTGCAACAGCGGTTCATTCTGTTTTTTTTCTGTCGTGTTCCATTTCTTTCCTTCAAAACGACACACAACACATCCTGGCATCACCTGAAAACTCTGAACCTCCAAAGCACATTGTTATCTTCACTTGTTTCATACCTCAGAAACCACTTTGTTACACTCAAGGTTTTTGCGTTTGTTCACAAGAACAGCATGCATGTTCTTTTTAATGTGAAGAGAGTAGCGTTCTCTGAGTCCTTTCTGTCACACAGAAGAATGCTTTTCACTTGGTTCAGTTTAAGTGTTTCAGCTTCTCTTGTTCTGGTGTCCCTCTTTCTTCTCAGTAACGCCGTCAATGTTCCTAGAGTTTCAGTCTTTGTTCCAAAACTTGACGCTGTTGGTGCAAACTCTTCTATTGGTCCTTGCCCCTTGTTTCCTTTCAACACTAGCCACACTTTTTCCTCTGAGAGTAACACTTTTGACACTTCAAAGTCAAATGGGCCAGAGAGTTCTGTGCAGAGAATTGAAGAGGGAAGTGTTGCTGTGGAAATTCTTCATGGAGTGAATAATGTGTCAGGTGAAAACATTAAGAGTGTTGCAGAAGGGAGGGGTTTGGAGAATTCTCGTCTTTCTTCTAATTTGTTGCCAGAGAGTAACAATGGAAAGCAATCAAAGCATGAAGGGGTTTTGGTTGGGGAAAAGAATTTAAAGAATGTAATTGTCACTCATAATGAGAAAATGCATGTTGGTTTATATGATGAAAAATGTGACATTTTTGATGGAAAGTGGGTAAGAGATGGTTCCAAGCCATATTATCCTTTAGGGTCTTGTCGCCTTATTGATCGAGATTTTAATTGTCACCGTAATGGGAGGCCTGATGCTGAATATGTTAAATGGAGGTGGCAGCCAAATGGGTGCAAAATTCCAAGGTTGATATATATGATAACCTTTTTTCAGCAAGACTATGTAGTGTTATTGTTCATGTAAAATAGGAAAATGGTTTGTATTGGAATAAGGAATAAAAAATTAATATTCATTATTTATTGTAACAACTATGTGAAAGAAAGGTTTGTGATAAACATGATGTCTGCATATGAAATTAGAACCAAGACTTTTGCATTATTAAATATGTGCAAGAGGGTTTGGGACTTTTTGTGAGTCTAGTGTTTTGGACTAAGTTTGGCTTGAAGTGTATTTAATTCTAAGCAAAACTAGGCATTTAATTTCAGCAATAAAATTTACAATTAATGGTCTTGTTTTTGATTAATTTTTGATGTGATGTCACCTCTCAGTTTGAATGCAACTGATTTTCTGGAGAGGTTGCGCGGGCAGAGGCTGGTTTTCGTGGGGGATTCACTGAACAGGAACATGTGGGAGTCACTTGTATGCATTCTCCGTCAAAGCATCAAGAACAAGAAACGGGTTTTTGAAATTTCTGGAAGAAGGGACTTTAAGAAGAAAGGTTTCTATGCTTTTAGATTTGAGGCAAGTTTCCTTGTCAATTCTATGATGTTTGTGTAGTGTGAATCTTTTATGGGTATGGTGCTGACTAGAATTTTTGTTGAATTCTTAGGATTATAATTGTTCGGTGGATTTTGTTGTTTCACCATTCATTGTTCAACAGTCAACTTTCAATGGCAAAAATGGTTCATTTGAGACATTAAGATTGGATTTGATGGACCGTACTACGGCCAGGTATTGGGATGCTAATATCATAGTCTTCAACACAGGACATTGGTGGACCCATGATAAAACATCAAAAGGGTGAGTGAGTTCAGTTCCTTTTTAATTTTATTTATTTTTTGAATTAAACATTACCTTAAAATCACTATCTACGCTTCAAAGTCTCATTAGAATCCATATATTACAAAGATGCTAGTTGAAGTGGAATAACAACAGAGTTTTAGTATATCAATTTTAATTTCTTCTTATGTTTGTATTTATTTTTAACTTTTTTCTCTATTTATATTCTGCCATATATAGTTTGCTGCATGTGCTGCTAATAAGCTTTTTCTCATTTTGCTGTCATCCGGTACTGCTACAGAGAAGATTATTATCAAGAAGGAAACCATGTATACCCAAGACTTGAGGTTCTGGATGCATATACAAGGGCCTTGACCACTTGGGCTAAATGGGTTGATCGAAAAATTAATGCCGATCAAACTCAGGTTTTCTTCAGAGGATTTTCAGTTACCCATTTCTGGTACTGTTCTCACACAGATTTCAGAATTTACTTGTTCTGTTTCCGTACTTTTACTTGGACTCTAAAATTAGTTTAAGACTCTTTCTATCTGGAAATATGTGTTAATATAGACATGGTAATTTGCCAAGGTCCTGTCTCCTCTATATATTGACTATCACAATGTTCACTACTTCACTTGACTGTCTACCATTCCTTATAAGAAATAATGAACATGCAATGCTTCATTGCTAGAAAATTGGGAATTGGTAGTATACCCTTGGAAATATTACACAGCATCTTTTTCATCAGGAGATAAACATAATGTTGTTGGTAGTTGAAAACTTGAAATTGAATGAACTCAACAGTTGATTACCTTGTTTTCCTGACACACTCTACTTTTCCTATTGGCTAAAACCTCTTTCGCTACTTTATTTTTGTTATTGCTATTGGTTTACAAGTTTATAACTTTTCAGCAAGTTCCCCTTCATCTCTACTTCCTTGTAGCCAGGCTGGAAAAACCATGTTTCTAGTTTGATCTGTTGTTAGAAGCAGGTTGTGCACCTGTCTTTATTATTGATATTTTAGTAAACTACTACTGCAGATTCTAGAATGCAATCAGCTCTTAATATTTTTTTTAACACCAATTTGATATCACCCTCACAGTAGAATTTGGTTCTTTCTTTTAAAAAAAATTAAATTTACCTGCTATATGCGTAAAAAAGAAACTGGTTATCATTTAAACTAATTAACTAACCATTAACCCTTATGTTTGAATTAACTACTGGCAACAAAGTAGACATTTTATCATTTGACTTAACCACCATCATAATTAGTTAACAAGAACATTAACCTTCTCCTTGCTTTCTTAAACTTGTCTGAGGTGGTTGTGACTTCAATTGTGTATTTTGCTAGTTTAGAGAGATTCATAATTTCCTATCCATCTGGTATATATACCTTGATGAATAAACTCTTATACATTGCAGGGGTGGGCAATGGAATTCAGGAGGACAGTGCCATAAAGAAACTGAGCCAATATTCAATGAAACTTACTTACAAAGATATCCTTCAAAAATGTTGGCTCTAGAACATGTCATCCAACAAATGAAAGTCCCAGTAGTATATATGAACATAAGTAGGCTTACAGATTACAGAAAAGATGGACATCCTTCAGTATACAGAAAGGGGTATAAGGCATCAATGAATCATAACACTGCTGCACTATTCGAAGATTGCAGCCATTGGTGCTTGCCTGGGGTACCAGATACTTGGAATGAATTGCTCTATGTTTCTCTCTTAAAATATGGAAAGGGAACATGGAAAAGCTGAACAAATTTTCTCATGAACATTCATTCCACTACCAGTTTCTTATTCTTTATGCATGTTTTTATTCAACATATGTATGTTATGAGTTTTTGCTGCATGTCTTCAGTTATAGTTTGATTAGAATGACAAGACAGAAAGGGAAGAAATAGGATAGTGGATTTGGCTTGTCAATTCTTCCCATTGGTTTGAGCTTGGAGTCACTTTCTTAAAATAGTTGTGAAGATTGTAAATGGATTTTGTATTCATTTATTTAGTATTTACAAGCACGTGTCATAGTACTTTGAATTATAGAAAGTTTTTATGTTTTAATTTAGATGTGAATCTCTCTATACATCAGTTCCACAAAACATAGGATCAAATTTATGTAAAAGGGTGATTTTTTTGTGGTGCTTGTGATGAGGAGAAATATTAGACATAATGGCAATTCTATTTAAAACAAAAAGGCACTCCGAGTGGGTCATAATAGGTAATGTTGAAATAAAATTCTCTTCCAACTTCCAAAACTGTATTCAGAACGAGCTTGAGTTTCCATTAAGGTGTTTCTACTCGCGAGAAAGAGTAGTTTGCAGCTTTTTAAGTTGGTCACCACTGAAACTTTTAATTAACAATATAATCCACGCTTAAACAATTAAGGTAGCAGAAACAACTGAATATTCATCTTCTCCTTGACATAAATCATCTAGCGTGACATCGAGATTTTTCTTATCACCACGAAGACTACGAGTTTGTTTAGATAAATTTTTTTAGTAGTTATTTGTAGGAAAAGAAAATAATTCTATGAATATCGTGATTTGTTTTCCATTGAACTCATATGTGTAGGCTAACTTGAGAGATTGTTTAGTTAGCACCCATAATCAATTTCGCTTATTGCAATATACATTTTAAAGTTTGTGATTGGAGATTAATTTGGATACATATCTTAATCAAGTTCAATAATTTAAAATAATTCTCTCACAATTTAAAACAAAGAGACACTTTAGTTCCCGGAATAATTCCTTCAAGACTGGGTTGATATGGTATTAGTCATTGACTTCATATCAATTTTAACAAATATATTTTTCATTTTTGTGAACGTTCTCTTTTACATGGAGAGGATAAACTATTCATCCCTATAGTTTCACGGAATACTTTCAGTGTCAGTTAAATTAGAAACTCAAGGGAAAAAGGGGCATGGTCATTGTTGACTTTAACAACTTTTCTTGTAGGGCTTTGCAGCTTTTCTAACGAATCAACTTCTACAGAACGTAATCCTACCCTTTAAGGAACTAAAACACTACCATAATTCTTTTATTGCATATAAGGTCTCGCAACACAGCAAGCATACACACTAACACACACGAGAAAAATCAAGGTAAGGGAGAAGGATATATAAGGTCATAATTACCTACCTACTCATCTGAAGAAACTCAAGAGAAAGCCGGATTTTAGTCATCTGCAAATTGAGTGTTATGGACAACACAAGTTGGTATGTAGCTTCTCAAAGGAAGAACATCTTTGTTTATTACATTCTACTGAAATAAGAAGAAGAACTACAATAGAGTCAATACATACATAGTCATAAGGACCCCTTAATGAGAAAGAGTAATCCATTGCCTTTTTGTGACTTGCCGGTTTGCGAGGCTGTAGCCAAAGCTTCTCTGCTCATGGAGAATGCTTCTCTGCTTCATGCCACTCAGAGAGAATTATGTTCCTCCATGTGTCATACCCTTTTGTGGTTATTGATTAGAGAAGCAATGGCTAAAGCATAAACAAACTTTAGGAGGTGGAGTGTGAAGGGTGAGAACCCTCTCACACAATCCTCCATGCTTCTTTTAAGAGCCATGGATGGATTTTTGCCAACAAAGCTCCATGCCTATACCAGATAGATAGATAGATAGATTGGTTTGAGTGATCTCCAAATGGCTCTATAGAAGGCTAGTGGGGAAGTTAGTTTCTGACCATTGCTTTAAATAGCTGATGATTGGGAAACTCAGAAGTGGTATGCTCTATTCATTATCCAAAATACATTCTTACTTTTGTTTTCAAACTATCAAAAGTTGCAATTGTAATGCAAAGTGATGAGAGATAACATACAGTAGAGTCTCCATTAAAAATAAATAAATAAGAAGGTAAAATCATTTATTTGATTATATGACAATTTTAACCTTAACCTAATTACCTAATTTTTTTTAATCTCGTTATAACCTAATCGGGATAGACCTATTCTAACTACTTTTCCCCGACTAATGATAGGTATAGACACTTTTATATATCATTTACCCTTCATCAATACTCTATCCTGTCATACTTACATTTCTTTCTCTAATATATTTGGTTTAGGAAAAAAAAAGGAAAAGGAAAGAAAAATACTATACAATTTTCTAGATTATTTGGTTAAAAAGAAAGTGAAACAAAAGAAAATAAAAAATATATAAAATGACATAAATATCAACATCATCAACATCAACAGTAACAACACCTTTAATCCAAGTTAATTGGGATTGATGGTAGATTTATCCAATGATAGATAAAAAATAAGACAAAGAAAAAAAAAGGAAAATGGGAAGAAAAAAGTGGAAATAAGATAATAAGGAGAAAAAAAAATAAAATAAAAATAAAAGAGGAATGAAAAGAAGATAAGAGAAATGAAGAGAAAAAAAACTAAAATAAGAGAACGACTTCTTTCATAAATAATAGTTACAAAAATAAGAGTAAACTGGTCATTTTATTTCATAGAATTAGGTTTTTTTTTTCTCAATCCAAAAGTAGAAGGATTAAAAATTTTATGAGTCTCATGTGTTTTTCTAAGAAGAAATATAAGACCAGTTTGTTTAAGCTAAATTTTCAAAATAAGCACTTTTTTTAATAAAGTAAGTAGATTTATATTTTTCTGCTATATTTGTTTAAATTGTTTTCACTTAAAATAAGTAGTTTTCTATTTTTTAAAGAAGTAAATTTTATCTTTTCTTAAAAACTACTTTTTAAAAAAAAATGTTTATTTTAAAGTTGTTCTTTTAAGTTTAAATAAACTCATTCGTTATTTTTTTTCCCATCTTTTATCCACCCTTTTTCCTTCTTTTAAACATAGTCTAGGTGTTGAACAGAGTTAACCCAACATTTTCCTTTGTTTATCAATGTTTTTCTCTACCTGTTTAAATTGGGGATATTTTTTATGACCCTACCACAATTTGATATTCACATACCTGATGTATGTGAAAATACTGAACTATAACCTTTTACGTTGTCCTTTTTCTATAATCTTCAATTACTACGTATTTTTTCCTTCAGAGGCATTTCAGAAAATTTAGGATGAACTAGTGAATCCTGTCAGGTTTCTATAATTTTGGTGTCACCAAGATTTTTGAAAAAAATTTGTTTTTATTTATTTGTTATATGGTAAAGTTTAAGAACACATTAATTATTCTTTTATCAATTATATTTTTTCATATTGAACTATTTTATTCATGTATTTATTGTGAACTGAGAATAAAATAGGATAAAAAAAAGAAAATTTTATGACTATATTATTAGAATTAAGAAAATTTATTATTTTTTATATAACAACCTCAAACAACTCGTAAAAAGAAACGAGGGAGTAATAAACTTCAAAAGATGGGTACCGACCCTCTACTTTTTCATTGGAGCTTGACTTTTGATTATTGGACGTTATTGCATCAGTGAATCCACTAGCTGATTCTGTATCCCCCACTTTGCTTTCAATGATACCTATCATCTTAATCATCCACTAGTTTCATTTCTTTCTCACCAGTCATGCCAGCAAAGCTATGCAACAACGTGGCCCTATATTTGTTTTCTTGTCTTTTGTACTTTGCAACGTGTCAAAATACACTGCTTCTAGTTTGATGGGATCTCAAAATCTAGAATCCTTAGCCATGAAATTGAGCAAAACTCATAACTTGGCTACTATGTTAATCCCTATCACACGCTCTCCTTTTGTATTTTCTTGGACCTTTTTCAACTCTCTTTTTGAAAAGAATGATTCCATTATCACCAAATTCTGAAGCCATCTGTTTTAGCCATCTGTTATATATATATATATATATTAGTCTATAAAAGTTGTAGTCAATAGCTTGAATTTATGTTGAAGAGTCCTTTCTTAACGGATAATGGAAGGCTCCTTTTGAACTTGGTTTGACTTGCTTATCTCGACTTGTGTTTGATTGAACTTTTTATCATGTTGAAAATTCTCGTTAGTTCTCAAGCTACCATGAGATGTGTTGCGAAATACGCGTATTGATTACTTTCTTACAAAACTCATTTGTGAAGAAAAGTTATACTTATTGTAAAATAGTTTTATAATATCTCATCTATTACAAATTACTATATATAATAATAAGTTTATTAATTTTATAAAAATTATCTTAAAAATCATAATAATAATTATTTATAATTGAATTATAATTTTATATTATTTTATGTTGTGAGTGTATTATTTTGTTATAAAGTTTTAAGAGAATTACATGTTTAAATTTTAAACTCAAATAATTCATTAAATTAGAATAATGACATATCAATTGATTCATGTTTTCAGATAATATATCTAAACGATTATCGACAAATATTTATTCAAGAAAAATATTTTTATTTTTTAATGTTAAAATACTATATCTAAAAACTTTGACGACAACGGATATGTTTATCAAAGAATTTTTTTTTTCAATTTTTCTTTTTTTTTATAAATCATTAAAAAATATTATTTCATTTTTAATTTATAAAGAAAATATATACAATTTTTTAAAATTAAAGTATAAATAAGAGGAAATTTTTTATAATTATTTATAAAATGGTAAATAATAAGAATAGAAAAAGTTTATCGAATAAAAGGGACATTTTACTGAAATCACAAGTGATCTCCTTATCAGATATGCACACATAAATAGTAACTAGACTATCCACTCAAGCTTTTTTGCCTTGCCTCTTCTTTAAGCAAACAAACAAAATAGATATCACTTTTTTTTCTTCCCTCTTTTTGAATCTCACTTTGCTGTTTATTTATTACTGTTTTAACCCCTCATAATGGGTAGATGCCAGCAGTGAAGGAGACCACAGCTTGTTTTTCTCAACTTTTCTTTATGGCTCTTATTGCAAAAACAAGAAATGCCATTTAATTCACCTGGTCAGAATAATAACATTGATTTGTCTTGAGCTAATTATTTATATTAACCTCGTTGTGGCCTTTTTTAATGATGGAAAGTATAATGGTCCACCACATTACAAATGGACACACGACACTTAATGGAAAATCTGAGTTGGTTCCGATTTGCAATAGAGTTTTGGGTCCCCTTATAATCCGAAATTTCCAAGTTTACTGTGAATTCATTTTAATTTACGTTCAAATTTGGAATATTGCTTAGATAGTCATCATCTTACTAATTATAAATGTTGTCATCCACTTGCTATACGTCATAAGAAGGCGTAGTACAATTGATCTTTCCATGATGTGGTTTCAATTTTAATCAAAACTAATGGGACCATTATTCTCATTTAGTTTTCAGTCGAAGATCAAGATCAATTTTCTGTATGTAATTGCACATTAAAGATTTTCATATGACCACCACCTCCTACATTTGGCCTATATTACCTTTGAAGGACCTAAGAAGCCTTCAATATATTTTTTATACACTTTGCTTTAATAGGAATGACGTACCACCAGTTGCCATAATCTTAGTCCCCCTTGGTTTTTTTTTTTCCTTTTCCTTTTATAAACATATAGGTTATAGGTTATGTTAAATAAAACTAGTTAAAAATTGGAAAATTAATTGATAGTTGAAAGATAAAAAAATTAGCTTATTAAATTACAAATTTTTTATAAAATTAGTTGTTGAAGTAACTAAAAAAGTATAAAATGAGATAAAAATAATAAAATAATGATTTGTTAATTTAAAAAGATAACTAAAAAATTAAATAAATATATTAAGAATAAAAAGAGAAAATATAAAAAGTTAAAAGTTAGAGTTTTAAAAAATACTACTTCAAGTAGAGTTTAAAAAATGCTAGAGGCTACTAAAAAAATTTATTTATCAAATAATCAAATAAATTTTTTAACACTACTAGAAAAAATAGTTTTAACATTGCTACGTTAACATTGATTTTTGATAAAATCAATGTTAACAAAAAATGCAATGGCACATTCATAAATAACATGAATTCGTTAACATTGATTTATGAAAAATCAATGTTAACAATCGACATTAACATCGATTTTTGAAAAATCAATGTTAACATGAGTTTGTTAATATAGATTTTTTAAAAATTTGATGTTGTAAAATTTGATGTTAACGTCGATTTTCTTATAAATCAACATTGTATTTGTCCTATTTATGGTCTGTTCCCTCTTCTCGTGCTCACTCTCAGTCTCACCCTCTCTCTCTAGCTCTGTAATTCTGGATTTCAAATCCTCACTCTCGCACTCACACTCTCTCACTCTAACTCTCAGTGGCGGTGGCAGCGATACTTCTCAAGTTTGACTCTCAGCGGTGGCAACAAGAACGTCTACACTGAAGAGGTCACGAAAGGTTGGTCAAGTCTTTCTCTACTTTCTTCTTATTCTCGCACTACCATTTGATACTTGTTTTGTTTTCCACATTGTTATTTGTATTGATGAGGGAACTGTTCTTGGTCAAAATGTGCGAGATATATGCCATTGTTAGTTATGTGAAATTAAGTTGCTTACAACGTGTTTGACGAAATGTCTAACTTCCTATGTGTTTGGGATTGAGTAATTATTGAGGTGAGAGTCTGAACTCTATGTAGTTAGTGTGCAAATCCCTTACAAATTCTGTCTAGATCAATGTAGTTAGTAGCTTGAACTCTATGGTCATTTTCTGCTACTGCAGTAGCTATTCGATGATTTAAGGATATGGGATATGTATAAGACTCATAGTGTGGTAGTTAGTGAATATCTATCTATCACTTATCACATTCAAAGTTCGTTGTTCCTCTGTTTCTATGTTTCTAACCAAAATCAAGTTTATAACGTTCATATTCCTGGGTTATAGAGATCCTGTGACATTGTGTGTGTTGGTTGGCAATATCATGGGACCAATATATCACGGGAAATAATTGGATGTATGTAGTGCTCTGGCCTCTACGAGGTTTTGCTTGTTTTAATGTATAATAATCTCTATCTCTCTCTCTCACATGCACACAAACACACCATATTTTATGATATTTGAAATGGTTTATTCATGCCAACGAGTATGTTTTCTACTATTTGCACGATAGTAAATGAATGTTAATGGATACTATATTGGTACTACAAACAACATTAATGTGTCTATTGACATTCACACAATGTCCCTTTCTTTACATTTCTTAATTACATAAGCATCATACACATAAGACATAGACTTGACTGACAATAGTAATGTTAAACATGAAAAGTTGAAACTGAATCCAACCCACAAAAAGCAAAGCTTGTGTTGTAACGACTGGCCTCATCGCTATTGTATCATACTCTAAATTATGCTTTTAATGGTAATTTATGTCTAAATATCCCTTTAAGTTTGTTTACAAAAATAGTAGTAAATTTTTCGTAAGTGTAATCAATATCAAAACTCAAATATAAAAAAGAGGCAATACATCATAATACTTGTATATTAATAATCATATGTTGGTGGTAATTATAAATAACCAATTCTAAATTGTACAAAATTCTCAAAAGAAATAAGGATTTAAATGACAGAGTGTAACTAGCAAAATATCGGGGTGTAGTCATTAGAACAAGGGGTGTAACTAGCAAAAATACAACCCTTGCCCAGGATCTAGCCCATCTACATCCCGGCTACTTGGTGGCTCCAACCAACATAGGTCATCTTCCCGATCTTCTATTGTTGTTCATCTGCTCACACGAACATGGTTCGCGATCATCACAGGTACCAATCCACAAGGTATAACAAAGCAAAGGTGAGTCCACCATGTAAAATAATAATTAAATAAATATCATTAGTTATAAAAAGATAACTCGAATATTGTAAAATCACAACAATATTCAAATATATTATCACGAATTCAACCATGGACAACCCGTCCAAACACATTTCACAATTCATCTTAAAATGACTAGTCATGATGCATGTTCCAGACTTATCTCTTAGTTAATGCAATGTGGTACCATCCTCATGGAAATAGCCTCTCTCAGGAAAATGATGCAGAAGCTCGTCAAGGTCACTCTGTCGTGCATAGGTCGCTCCCCCCTCATGGTGATAAGCCTTGAGTCACAAGGGAGTTCCAAATAGAGATGCCCCTCTAGTACCTCTACTGCCACCATCCTATTTCCATTATGCATAAAGTATGTACATGGGCTCTATCAACGTATGACCCAGGCCCGTGCTCAACTCAACCGGGTAGGATAATGTCATACGCCCCTTATATACACATATACTGACCCATTCTCGGGTACACTGATGCACTGAACGTTGTCCTTGCAAGGTTAACCACCCGGTCCGGCATCTCACGTCAATACATAAAAGTTCTCCAACGTGTTGCGGAGCCTTCGGCCGTGAGAGGGTCTGTCTTTTGGCTTCCTCAGGGCCGTGTGAAGCTTAGCTTGCTTTAGTAGCCACGTGATGATTCAAGATTTGTGGTAGACGTAGGAGCTGGGCGAAGCGGTAGCGAAGCTCAGGTGGTGATGCAAGTGCGCGGTGAGCGTAGTAGCCCCCTCGGGCATGCTCTTTGTACAACCAAGCGAAGAGCTATGACCCAACCCCAGGACCAACTCGTCCTGGCTAGGATAATGTCATACACCCCCGTGGGTATTTATGTATATCCAAACGCATTTAAATTACCATGAGCATTATCAATGTATGACCCTGTCTGGGATTAACTCATCCCGGTTAGGATAATGCCATACATTCCCCATAATATTAATGCATTTAATGACTCAAGCCAATACAATGGCAAATCTCAAAGTCATTCACAAACACTACAAACATGTGAATAGGTGTGCAATATTAGGTGTCCAGATTGACACTTAGCCATAACAACTGATGTAATAATCCTGAACAAGATCAGACAAGGGCACAAGGTTGTCTGGGTAAGGAAGCCTGATAATTCTTTAAAAAAAAGTACGAGTTCTTGCCGAGTAGGAACCCGGTAGCTTTTTAAAGAAAAGGCATGGGCTCTGCCGAGTAAGTAACCCGATGGCTCTATTCCCAAGAAGATACGAGCTCTAATAGCTCTAAGGGAACAACTCCGGGTAAGAAACCCAATATACAAAGACTAAGTTACGTCCTGCATGCACACATGCATGCTACTTAAATCGTACAACTCAGCATTCTCATCCTGATAGCCGACATCACATCATAAGCG
>CM023958.1:18594687-18616363 GCA_013407115.1 Glycine latifolia | reverse complement strand
ATATATATATATATATATATATATATATATATATATATATATATATATATATATCACTCGGCCTACCCATCCCGGTAGCCGACATCACAACACAAGGGATATGCAACTCGGCCAACCTTTCCTGGCAGCCGACGTCACAACACAACAGTGTTTTAATATATATATATATATATATACACACACACACACACACACACACATATAACATATCCACCGACCCTTTTCTTTTTAAACTAAAGTAAGTTTGTATAGCAACTAGGAAGGAAAAGTAAAGCTCCGTTCACAAGTTCCTTTCAACGTAGAGGTTCTTCCGCCGTAGTTACGGTGATTCTAGAGTTAAAGTGGTACAGAAGGTGGAAGAAGAGAGATTTTTGGTGCAAAGATTTTTAGAGAGAGAGAAAAAGAAGAAAACACGCCCAGAAGTGAGAGTGAACCATTCTTTCACTGCAGGCTTATTTATAGAAGAAGCATTTAGGCAAGTTGCCAACAACTTGATTCAGCCAGCTATCTCAGCCACCATAGTTGTCCACTTGCGTGACTGAACAACCACCATAGCCACTACCATTTTTACTATGCATGTACGAATAGCTTATCTCAGTCACAAAATTTGACTTTCACCTTTTACGCACAAACACCCACGCAAAACACTTTTACAGATTTCAAGATTTATTTTAAACAATTAATCAACACAAATATCTTTTTACTTGTAAAATTTCAGGGTGTTACATGTGTCATGTCATTTGAAGGGATATTTTTACTTGTATCAAGGGAATCACACAAGCTATATTTATACTAGTTAGTTATGTGCAAAATGAAGGTTACATTAGTAACTTCAGTGATTACATTTAATTGAATTTCATTTTACATCCAAAATTTTATTAAAAACTACAAAAAAATGACGATCTTAAATGATTTAATAAGTATATAATACACCATATGATAAAAATTTGTATTCATACCATAAATAAGATGGATAAGTCTATAATAACACACAAATTATCCTTTTTCCATTAATGATTAACTCTAACTCTTTTAATATTATTACTCAAAAGTCATGTGAATAATAAGAATTTGTTTTCTTATGTATCAAAGACTGAATTATATGAGGAAAGCATGTGTTATGTCATTTGAGAATAATTCAATCTATATCATACGAGGATCACACATGATACACTTATTGGTTATTTAGTAACTTAAGTAGTTACATTCGATTGGATTTCCTTTTACATCTAAACTTTCATTATAAACTATAAAAAATGATGATCCAAAATGATTAGATAAGTATATAATGCACACATTAGCTCTCACTATTTTTTAAATTTAGGCACACAATATGATGAAGATTTGTATTCTATGCTATGAATAAGGTGGTTAAGTCTATAATAAATACATATTATCCTTTACCATTGGTGGTTAAGTCTAACCCTTCTAATATTATTACTCAAAAGTCATGTGAATACCATGAATTTGTTTTCTTATGTATCAAGGATTGAACTTATATGAGGAAAACATGTGTTATGTCATTTAAGAATAATTCAACCTATATCATATAGGGACCACACAAGCTACATTATAAGGTTAGTTATGCGCAAAGTTAAGGTTACATTAGTAACTTAGTGATTATATTCAATTAGATTTTATTTTACATCCAAACTTTCATTATAGAGTATGAAAATTAATGATCTTAAATGATTTGATACGTGTATAATGCATACATTAACTATTACTATTATTTTAAATTTAGACACACTATATGATAGAAATTTGTATTCATGCTATGAATAAGCTGGTTAAGTCTATAATAAACACGAATTATCCTTTTATCATTGGTGGTTAATTCTAACCCTTATAATATTATTACTTAAAAGTCACATGTGAATAACAATAATTTGTTTTCTTATGCACCAAGGACTGAACTTATATGAAGAAAGCATGTGTTATGTCATATGAGAATAATTCACCTCTATCATACGAGGATCACACAAGCTATATTTATTGGTTAGTTATGTGCAAAGTTAAGGTTACATTAGTAAAGTGGTCACATTTGATTAGATTTTAGTTTAATCCAAACTTTCATTAGTAACTACAAAAAATGACGATCTTAAATAATTTGATAAGTTTATAATGCACATGTTAAGTCTTACTATTCTTTTAAATTTAAATACACCATATGATGAAAAATTGTATTCATGTTATGAATAGGGTGGTTAAGTCTATAATAAACATGAGTTATGCTTTTATAATTGGTGGTTAACTCTAACCCTTCTAATATTATTACTCGAAAGTTACATGTGAATAGAGTTTTTTTTGGCTCATACTTGAAAGACTAAATGTATGCATGGATGGATCTAAAGGAGGGAGAGTGCCCCCTTCTCTTGGAACTTTTCAAGTATATACATATATATTTTTAATTTAATTAGTGTAAAATTAATTTTGTATGATTTTATCATAATAATGGTTAAAGTTAATTGGTACAAGATTGTGTAAAATTAGTTGTGTTTATTATTTTATTGCAATTATTAAAATGATAACTAGTGTAAAATTGTGTAAAACTAGTTATGTGTTTGTTGTTATTGTGATAACAATTAAGGTTATCATTAATTAGTATAAAAATTAGTTTAAATTTTATGTGTAAAAATAGTAATATTTTTTTGAAAATGATTTATTAAAAGTTAGACATTTAAATAATTATTATGGAAATAAAATTTCATCCCCACATTTATAAGGTTTTTGGATCCATCTCTGTTTGTATGAGCAAAGTTTATGTCATGTCATATGAGAGAATTGTCTTCTTACACCAAAGAAATCATGCAAGCTATATTTTTGGTTAGTTATACAGAAAGTTAAGGTTACATTAGTAACTTAAGTAGTTATGTTTTATTAAATTCATTTTACATCCAAACTTTCATTATAAATTACAAAAAAAAAAATGATGATCCTAAATGCTATGATAAGTGTATAATTCATATGTTTACTCTTACTGTTGTTTTAAATTTAAGCACACCATATGATGAAAATTTGTATTTGTGCTATGAATAAGGTGATTAAGTCTATAAATGCTATGATAAGTGTATAATTCATATGTTAACTCTTATTGTGGTTTTAAATTTAAGCACACCATATGATGGAAATTTGTATTCGTGCTATGAATAAGGTGATTAAGTCTATAATAAACACATGTTATTCTTTTATAATTGGTGGTTAACTCTAGCTATTCTAATATTATTACTCAAAAGTCACATGTGAACAAAATTTTTATTTTTTTATGAATGATTTGATAAGTGTATTAGTCACATATTACAAATGTTGTGCATATTTCTTTTTTAAAAATGTCTTTATTTAATTTTTCTCCTTGCATTTGATGTTTAAATGGGTTCATAAATTCCAATTAAAATCAATACACTAAGAGAAATTCACAAATAAATCACACAAAATAATCTAAAAATTGTTAGACAACAATAAATATTCATTTAGTTGTCAATCATTTCTTCATTTATCTAGAAATTTCTAGTCAAATCAACTAACTACTAACATGTTTCATATCATGTTAGAATACCAATCAAGCTATTTTTCCTTGACAATCACATTTCTTGGTAGTCTAGTTCGATTTAGAACACTAGCTAAAAGAAAGAATACATAAGAGAATAGTAAACAAAAAAGCTAAAAAAATAATAACATGCTTCATCTTCATGCCCTTGAAGTTTGTGTTTCTTTTGCTTCGGCAATTATCTCTCTCTCAACATCATTCAATAGGTGCAAATCTACATCTGCATTAGCCAATTCAACTCTTCGGTCCACCTCCCTCTTTATTTAAAAAGAAAAATTTTCCACCTTTGATTGATCCTCATCAACACTTACAACATTGGACTACTGTGAAGTACAAATAGCATGGGCTTCACTAGTGATAGATGAATATGCTTGATGGAAAGTACTCTGTAATTGAAATGTTGGCTATGTTATTATGGGAATGGACCGTTTTGCCAATCTATCACAAATGAATAAAAACATTATTTTGAGTTCTTTGATTTCTCCTAGTACCACTACAAAGTTGCAGAGGTAAAATTAAAGAAACAGACAGAAATCAATGCATTTGGTATGTGTTTAAGAAAATACAATGAATAGGTGATTATGTGTCAAATTCAATTGAATGATCCTGCCACCTATTAAGTTAGAGGATAGATAGGCATATTACACAATAAAGCATAAATAAATAAAAAACTCTATTTAATTGGACAGGAGATAATATACTCAAGCATACGCTAGACAAAAATATGTATATAAGAAAATGTATTTAGTTTACTATGAAGGGTAAGCGATAGAATGTAAATTGTGCAAATATTGACCTTACTAGAAAGAGACGCTAATAGTTCTAGGAGAAGCAGCAATTCTCCATTGTCCATCTCAAGTTGGTTCTATACCAAGGCGTATATATGTGGCATTACACGAAAAATATAAATCACAAATCAATTTATTCTCATACAATTGTTTACCTCATCACTAGGGGCAGTGAAATTAAATCTCAAGTTGGTTCCATATGAGGTGCATATTGTAACGTCTAGTCACTTGCAGGATCAATGACTGTCCCCACATATCAATACAAGACTTTTCAGCGTGCTTTGTCCTCACTCACACACTTCTTGAGAAACTTCCTAGGAGGTCACCCATCCCAGAATTACTCTAAGTCAAGCACGCTTAACTGTGGAGTTCTTAAATTATGGGCTACCGAAAAGTAGATGCACCTTGTTGGTATAGGTAGTACCTATTATATTTGCTTTTAAGTTATCTTCAACTATACAGTCTCATACCTGCACAGTATCTGGATCCCTCTCGTTCAGGTTTGTATTTGATTCATTCATGTATCCCTCCCGCTGGAAGTCTGCTAGGAGCCGCTCCTTGTCCGTGCCTCATTGCACCGACGATCACTCCCCGCCCTCATCAGTGCCCAGGATGTTACACATATTTATGACATTGATCATGAATGAATTTATTTTCAAACAATTGCTTACCTCATAACAAGGGGCAATGAAATTAAAGCAAATAGAACATTAAATAAGTTAATATTTTATCCTATATGCACTTATAGAGGATACACAAGATTAAGTACATGCCTGCGCATGAAAAACCCAATAACCAAAGATATTTAAAGACACAAAAAGAATACACCAGACTCCAAAAAAAAGTGCAGACATTCATGGAAGATAGCCTTTGAAAAGTACTTGTTCCATGTCACCAAACTTGATATCCAGCACGTTTGGACAACCATTTGAAACAGTGAATCACATCCATTCTAATGAAAAACATGAAAGCTAGAGTTATTTGCTTCTGATTTGACGCACATCAATGCCATGAAACATAGTTGCACTGTTCCAGTAACTTACATAAAACTGTCAAAGCTAATATGTCACAATATGTAAACAAATCCTCTCACATACTACTGTGGTTAAATAAACTGACATGGATGTAACACATATAATCAAGGAAATACTCACATGAAAATTGTTTCATTGTATTCCTACTCTTTTGGTTTCAAATTTGTTTTAAGGATTGAATCGATTTTAAAAACTGAATTTGTTTCAAAAAATAGTTTTCAAACTTATTTTTTTGTAATTTTTGTTAACACAAGCCTCAACAGGCAACATGAGAATCTAAGTAAATAACTATTTTAGAATCTAAAAATAGTAAATCACTAGCCTAAACTTCTCCATATGAACAAAGAAAAAAAAAGCATATATTGTGAGTGAATAGAATTTGAGAAAGTTAGTTGATAGAATTCAAATTATTGACTCATAATTTAAGTATCTTAACAAGCAACCTATATATTGTGATTCTAGGGAAGTTTTATGGATTGCTTCTCCTTTTGTTTGGGAGTTACATATTCTTTGGTCGCTGAGCTTCATGGAGCTATGTTGGCTATTGAAATTGCTCATGAGCGTGGCCGGAAGTGTTTATGATTGGAATGTGATTCCATCCTTGTTAAGTTAGCTATTGAGAATCCTAGTGTAGTCCCCTGGCAGGTGCACAATAGATGGAAGAATTGTGTTGTTTTGCCTAAGTCCATGCACTTTGTTGTGTCCCACATTTTCAGGGAGGGGAATTCTTGTGCTGATAAATTAGCTAATCTAGGTTTACGCCATGTTGGTTTCACATGGTGGGATTCAATGTCTAGGGAGCATTTGTTTAGAGATAGAGTTGAGCTCCCCAACTATAGGTTTTCCTAATGGCGGGTATGGTTCAATCCCCCCACCTTGTTTCATTTGTTGGCTTTCTATTCCTTCTTTTTTTTAATAATAATTGGTGGGACGGACTGTGGCATATTATTCTCATCTTCATTGGTGCCAACCTAGTTGTATTAATGACTTTGGGGCGATGCATGCTTGTCTCAATTTCATAAAAAATGAAGCGGAACCAATTTTTCAACAATCATCTCAAGTAGGTTGCTCTCAGCCAATTATTGCATGACATATATTGTGATACACATGGTCATTCATGCCTACTAATTAAACCAAAAAATATTGAAGAAATTATCTAAGAATCCATTTTATAACACCAATGTGATCTCAGAATTGTCATAATTGTAAAACAATTTAATAGACAATCAATTTTCAGTCTATGAAAATTACTCTAGCACCTTTTTTTTCTCTCTCACAGGTGTTAGTTGCCAAAGTGAGTTTCATTTGGCAATGCTCTATTGCTTGCTGACCATATTTGACAACTCACACGAGTTACATTACCCTTATGGGTAATATAACAATTCTAACATATAGAATATTCGTATTTTGAATTTTAACAACTCTTTCTTAGCACCTCTAAACATAACACATGAGAAATAAAGACCCACAAATCCAGTAGATAAAAACTTATCATGCACACACACAGTGAAAACCCTGATCCCTAAATTCCCACCCCCACATCCCCTTCTTGCACACAACCATCCAACTCAAGCATGCACCCACCCAAGTCTCACACACACATGACTCTCCCCTTCCCTCCATGCCCCAAAATAACATTAATTAGGAGAATTTTAACTAAGAGCCATAATTATTGGTGACACCAGTCATAACAGTGAACTACGAAACAAACTATTTCACGTGACTCTTTCCAAATAGATACCCAAGTCAGAACGACAAGCAAATAAGCAAAAGAGGAAAAGAACGATGAACAAGAAATAAGCATAAAACAAATCTGTAAATGAACTTCTTTAATCTTTTACAATGATGGGGAAATTGAACACGGAAGTGAATGCTGACAGTTGATATAGGGAGTGGAGACATAAATGAACATAAGAGGGGAATGAATCGTTTAAATGCACGGAGGAAAGAGAAGTGGGGCAAGCACGCAAGAAGAGAATTTGGGGATTTTTGGAACTATTCCCCCTTTTCCTTCTTTTCATTTTTTTATTTAATTTAATTTTTCTTTTCTATTAAAAATTACTAAATAATAAAATAATATTTTTTATTCCACATTAGGGTGTTTGACAGGTTCGGATCCTATTTTTCAGGGTGTTCAAATCCAAATCGAACTAAAATAAAAATAAGAACACCTAAAAAAAATTTGAAATCAAACTAAATCAATTCTTTTTGTATTTATTTGGATGATTTTTTTCTCAAATAGATTGATTTAGTTTGTGATTTGTGTTTTTGAAACCAAGTCAAACTTCAACATCTATATTACTTTAATATTATGCATTTTATGTGTATATTACTTGAGTTTTGCCGTGTTTTGTAGTGTTATATATATGGAACTTATACAATGTATATCATTTTATTTTTTAGGAGAATTTTTTAAGATATGTTTAGTTTAAAATTGATGAAAATTTGACAGATTTTTATCGTAGAAGGTTTAACTTATTAATAAGTTTTGTAGATTGTTATTAACAATTTTTTAATATAATTTAATTTAAAAGATGAAAAGAAAGTATATAAATTTTAATGAAATAATATCTTACTAAAAATAAAAAAATCAAATTGAACCAAACCAAAAAATATTGTTTTGATTTAATTTGGATTGTATTTTAAATGAAAACTAAACCACATATGTTTTATAAGTTTAATTTGAATGACTTTTTTGATAAATAATTCAATCAAACTCAATCATAATAAACACCCTTGCTATTTGGTGGTTTGTGTAACATTTTCAATTTCAATATGACATGGTCATTCAATTTGTCAAACATGCTAGTAGAAGCCATAAAAAAGCTGCTTCTAATTTGACATGGTACATAATTCAAATCAAACTTGCATATACTATATGTTTTAGTTGGGGGTCGGAGTGGGAAGGGATGAATTTACATAACAGCTGGAGTTATCTAATTCTGATATTCAAAACCACTTTTGCTGGGCAAAATAGGCAACCCTCGTTAAAAGTTGAATATTGTGGAAAGTGTTGTCCCCGTACGAACCGGGAAGAGATTTTGATAACCACAATTGCTAGCAAAAGAATCTAAATATTACTTTTTTGGAAATTATTTACCAATTTGGGGCTTTTTGAAACTTATTTACAGAAATGGTGTAGTCAAACACGACTAATTTGAGCGTGACTCAATCCATCGCTAATTCCGTCGCTAACACTTTTTGCGACAGAACATTCAGTCGCAAAAAGTGTTAGTGACGGAATTAGCGCCCGAATTTGGTTTGTTTTAATTTTTGACGAAAATATTCTGACGGAATTAGAGACCGAATTAGCGACGGAATATTCTGTCGCAAAAAGTGTTAGCGACGAAATTAGCAACAGATTGTGTCACGCCCAAATTAGGCGTGTTTGACTACACCATTTCTGTAAATAAGTTTCAAACAGCCCAAAATTGGTAAATAATTTCCAAAAAAGCAATATTTAGGTTCTTTTGCCCACATGTGCTTCATCCTTACTATTAAAACAAAGAAGCCGTAGCATGGAAAGTGCATCAAAGCCACAATCAAGTACCTGAAAGTCCAATAGGGAAAATTATATGTGTAATTATTTGAACAGTAGACCTTATGCAATAAATTGTTTCATATTTAGTTGCTGCATTTAGTACCCAGTGACAGATAAAATAATGAATACTTGTTTCAGTGGCCGAACTAAGAGGGGCTAGGATGGGCCACCGCCCTCCGAATAAAATTAATAAAAAAAATGAAAATGAAAGGAAAAAAAAGGAAAGAAAAAATATTAAAAAAAAGTGAAAGGGGAAAGAAAAAACTATAAAGAAAACGTAGTAAAAAAATGAAAAAAATATGAAAGCAATAAAAAGGAAAGAAAACATAAAAGAGGAAAGAAAATGTAATAAAAATAAAATGGGAAAGAGAGATAATAGAAAAAGAAAAAAAGGAAAGAAAGATAATAAAACAGAAAAAAATAATAAAAAAAAGGAAAAGAATAAAGAGGAAGAGGGAGAAAGAATACTATAAAATGGAAAGGTTTAGACACAAAGGAAACATAAATCCCAAGAGAATAGAAGAAGTCAAAAAAGTTGTTTCATTTGGTAAACCAGTGAAAGAGAAAAGTTTCAGGTATCCCCTCATTCCTTTCTTTTTCCCTATTTTTCTCTTTCTTCTTCTTGCTGTTATTCTTCTAAAATAAAATAAACTACTATTTGATTTGAAGATGGAGTTACAAAAGTTTGAGCTTGACATTCCTAAACATCCAGATTTGATTAATTTATCAACTACATCTGAATTATGTCAAGGGCTAGCAAGAACTAGAAAGTCCATCATTTACCCTCTTATTGATAGAGTGATTAGACTTATACTCACTCTTCCAGTTTCTACAGCAACTACTGAAAGATCTTTCTCAGCTATGAAGATAATCAAGACCAGACTTCGAAATAGAATAGAAGACCAATTTCTTAATAATTCTTTGATTACATACATTGAAAAAGAAATTGTTTTGAGTTTTAGCACAGATTCAATTATAGATATTTTAACAATATGAAAACACATAGAGTAAAAGTCAAGTTATGAAATGATTTTAATTTCTGTAATAGTTTTTTTTTATATTAGATTTGTATTGTCTTCGAAGTACTTTTATTTATGATATAATTTTTTTTATGTTCGCTCCCTCTCAATAAAATTTCTAGCTCCATCACTGACTTATTTCGAAGTTTATTTTAAAATTGTCATATTTGACCAGAGTTTCATACAAAAATTCTCATTTTCCCTTATTATACTTGAACCAACTACTTATTGGTTAATATAATATGTTTACATTAATTTATTTTGAACTAAAATAATTTTTAATAACTTTTTAGAAATGATTTTTGAAATATTTTCTTAAAAAAATCTCTAACAAGATCATAGTCTTATAATTCTTTTGTCCATTGAAATATAAAATCAATCTGTCAGTGTCTTGAATATACAATATAATCTGCTGATTTCCAAAAGGATATGCACTTGCCAATCATTGATAAAGTTGATTTTTATTTTAGATGGGTCTTTAGTATATATCAAGGAAAATTATGTTCAACTTTATGAAGCAATGAGAAGACAATCATTTCAGCAATGGTGACAAAATAGGGTTTGTGAGCATACCATAAGGGTGCATATTAGGATGATAAATCAAGGAAAGGATAAGGCCACCTGTAACAAAGGTTATGAAATTATAAAAGGCACCACTCTCTCTTGTATAAAAAAATTACAAAACAAGGGATACACGGTTTTACCAAAGTGAAACACAAACATGGATGATGCACTGAAAAATCACAAAAGTAGACGTCCACAAGACAAAATATGCAAATCTGAACATTGGAAATCTATGCACGTGTTACGAATAAATAATTGTGAATTTGAATTTTTGAACTTATTGCAAGGCCGAAAGATAATAAAAAAAAGAAGTTAATGATATAATACAAAAAAAAAAAATATACAAACCATAAACTGCTAAAACCCAAACTCACCATGCAATTCAGTGATGTGTCACCGAGGAGGAAAAGAGCATCAAATGAGTGCATACAAAAAATCAACTGCGAAATGAAAAAAACAAATATTTTCAGATGAAAGAAAAACATCTTATGGATTGCAAAAGAACCAACCTACTACTTAAGCACTGTTTTAAATTTGTGGTCATCTTGGCAATTTTTGTGGCAATTTTTGATGTTGTAGAAAATTAATTGTGAACATATATAATAACTGAAATCAAAGTTTTAATAAAAAGAGATAACTTTGAGAACTTTTTTCTCAAATTTTGGAAAAATGATCAGTTGCTTTCAAGGATAGAGTTGCATGCAACATGAATCCCTGAATCTGTGTGGTAAGAATGGTATTCAATAAAAATCTCAAATTATTTTAATTTTTCTACAAATATGAAACTAGGTGGAAAGGTCAAATACTCTGCAACATTTTTATGATATTTGTATACTAAGTATAATTTCCTAGCCAAAAGGATAAATGAGGGACAAAGGACAATGTTGATCATACTTACAAAATCGACACTGTAATCTTTGGACATCAGAAATGGATAAAGGATGAACCAGAACACAGAGTCAGTTAGCACTACACACCTGCACAAGTCTATATATTTAAAAGAAAATGAAAATAAAAATTATATTGATACGTGAATGAGATTTAGATAAAAAAATAATGTTATTGTACAAATTGTTGTATATGTAATATTTTTCATAAAATATAGTGGTACACATATACAGATACGCCATCAATTTTAAAATATCCATGCATGAAAAAAACAAGAAAAGAATACAGCGATTAAATAACAAAAAAGAATTCCAGGTAACAAAAAAATAACAAAAAGACTTACCTGAAAAATTATTTGAAAAATGTAACCCCATAAACCAGCTGTTTTCCAAGCATCAACTATATAAGTGCCTAGTTCTGCATCTAAAGAAGTACCATTGACTGTGCTGCTCCCATATTTATTTTGTTTTAGGGAACATCCATATAAAGAGAAATACGATCCAAACTGGAAGTGAAATTGAGATAACAAACAAGTCAATCACATAAGATATTATATAAAAAAACGATATAGTGAATTTTCAATTTTTCATACTAATTTTTTACTACAATATATAAGAGTCGAAAATGTAAAAGCCATACCCCAAAGTAAACAGTGACCAATGTAAAGGTCTATCTGTTCAGCACAAGAAAAAGAAGAAGCAAGAACAATATTACGATTAGAATATTTACAAAGACAACGGTTTAATGTAACAATAAATAATTTGACCCTTTTCTGCCTCACTCAGCTTTTATGTCACGAGTATTCAATAATCAATACCCCAATAAATGCAAGAAGATATCATGAAAAGCGCTTTCAACCTTATTAAGGTATAATGAAGCTGTTCTTTAAAAATCCTAAAACTTAATCTACAAATAATATAAAAACAAACAATTATACAGAGTCTTTAGCTTAAGAATTGAGGTGGCAATGAAACACCTAACAAAGAAATTAATACTACATGATTTTTCTAATTCATTTTATAAAAAGGACGATAGTTTTTTGTTATTTTCAAGAATGTATATTACATTGTTCAATCCATGTTATATATCATTGAATAGATGCAAAGAAGAATAGACCATTCAGATATGCTTAACTAAAATAGCTTACTGAGTATAGAAGTAAAATATGCCTGCTCCATCTGCAGCCACACTGGCAATGATCAAAGCCAAAAGCACAATAAAACAAATTATTCTATAAATAAGCAGCCATGAAGGATCAATTCCTTTAAGACAGGTGTTCCATGTTTCATCCTCATGCAGCAATCCAGCATGTTCTTCTCCCTGATTCTCTTCACTATTTGATCTTGATTTGTTGAATCCTTCATATTTGAATATTAAAAAAAATGCTAGAGCCATGGAGGCTAAAATGCATAGTGCACAGAAGAACTTCCAATTCAACCAATAACTTAGGGTAGTAGTGTCTGAGGTTATGGTTGGTTGCCATGTATGGCTAGAAGACTCTGTGAAGAAACTCATGAGTTATGTGTGCTAGCTTCAGAGTTATGTGTTTGTTGAAACACTATGCACAATGGTGGGAGGCTCATGCACCCTTTTCAATGATAAAACTCAGTTCCAACAACAACACTACAAAAGAAATTTAAAATGGATGAAAATTTCAAAAATTCTACAAACACATAACAAAGATCACCAAAATTGCAAATCTATCAATGAAGATATGAACTCCTTCAGCAAAAGAAGATATGCATCTAGAAAATTGGAACTAAAAAGCCAAGCTTGTAAAAATGAAATTAGTTACCGCTAGCATATGCTTAAAAAAGAATGTACTATCAGCTACATTACAAATTAATGCAATTATAACTGAAGCAGAATTTTGATATGATTGTTCTTGTTCAGAAATTTGAAACTCTAGTGGGAGGAGAGAATGAGCATAAACCAAGTTCGGATACATAACAAGCTTGCTGATCAATTTTTTGAAGCCAATGAAATCAAGATTCCTTACTTGAGATTGCTTCACCCCAAAGTCCAAAAAGTTCGTTGCTTCATCCAAATGAAGGAAGAAAAATAAAATAAAATAGGGGGTGATTCCGGATGGGAAGAAAGAAAGGTGTAGCACTCACTATTGACAAGTACACTGTAGAGGGCAGAAGATGCTTTGCTTTATGCTTTTATATGAGTGAAAGAGAGAAGAATCAAGTTGTGTGAACAATATAACCCAGGCACAAGGAATTTGATTATAATATAAAAAATAACATATGTATTTGGGTGTTGGCTGATCAGGGTTACTTAACAGAGGAATAGAACTAGACAAGACAAAAACAATATACGCTTTTGTTATCAATATCCACATAACTATTCCCTACTTCTTTTTAAAACTAAATTCAGTTTCAGGCTTCACCTTTGTATTGTAGTATCTTTTTTTGTCCATTGCGTGTTTGTCAATGTCATGTGTCAAAACTTGTTTTCTATTTTTCTATTAATTTATTTGAGTCTCGTTAGTCTTTCACTCGGGGGTCTCGAAGTGAAAAGAATAAACTGCTTAGATAAAATTACTGTTGAGTTTGGTTCCTTCAGAACATCAATTTTGAATTAAGTTTGTTTATCGTGTCGTGTCACGTGTGTATAGAGTTTTTTTTTTTTTACTTTGTTTGGAAACACAACTTTTCTTTTTGAAGGCGGAAACACAACTTTTTATAAATAGAATTATAATTATAATGTATTAAGTAATAGTATATAGTAGTATGTGAGTGTATTTTTATCATACTCTTATCTAAATTTTAATATTTTACGATTGAATTCTTGTACACACACATACATGGTCTAAAACACTTGTATATTAAATCCAAATTCAAGTTTGAACTTATTTCTACAATTAAGTTAATCCAATATTTAACTGATAATATTTAAATTTAAATAATTCACAATTATGCCTTTTCATTTACATTTCTATTAACATTTTTTTACCGCTTTACTTTTCTAATTTCACATTTAAATCAACACATGTATGTTAAAAATTAATATTAAAACATTTTTTTGTTTAGATTTTAGCTTAGAAGTCTTTTGCAAATAAATTTAAGCAGACAAAAATGTTTAAAAAATATTTAAGCTGAAACCAACAATGTCATTTTTTGGTTAGGCATAAGAGTGGGAAAGCTTGAGAAGCATGGAATCACTAAGGCACCATTCGGATGATTGTGAGTTTCCAGTTTTAAAATGCAATTTCGAAAAGAAAACGTGTTGGACTAATATGAAACTGGATTTATTTTTTTAGTTCTTTTTAAAAACAGTTTTCACCCCATTTCAAAAATAACAAAAATAATGAATACTCCGTGATTTGAATATATTAATTGAAGAATACAAGGCTGAATTGGAGTTTTCCTTTGTCTGATACTGTTATTTGAAGGAGAGCAGCATCAGGTGACAATGTTTAGCTCTTCAATTCACCCAATTCAGAAACCATGATAGTTGTAACGCTGCACAGATACGTGTCAATAATGAAACCAAGGCATATAGTGCTTGAGAAAATGACCAATTGGTTACTTACGGATAACTAATTTCTTTCTTTCTTCGTAATTTTACAGTTCATGCCTCTGCTATTTTGCTCAATACAAATGCTCTTCAAGTAGGCATTTTTAATTTGAATCAAGTATGTACTCCAATGGTCTTTGTTTTAGCTTTTTGACAATCATATCCACAGGTAATGATTCGGGTTGAGCTGATGTGTCCACTACATACAAGTCATCATCTTCGTCAACATAATCCTTTTCATCTTCATCCTCTTGATCTTCCTCTTCAGTTGGTAAGTCATCACTAGAATAACTATTTTCAAACCTTGCATAATCCTCTTCAGTATGTAAGCCATCACTAGAATAATTATCTTCAAATTTTGCATTTGAACCTTCAGCGTCATTTTCACTTGACAAACTAAATGCTGGATGGGAGTGCTCCATGGCCTGTGAAACAGTGTCAAATTCCTCTACCTTCTCCAAGAGAGCATCAGGACCCAGATTAAACTCATCCAGCAACAAAGCTCTGCTTGAATCAATCACACGCTTCCACAGAAACAACATTTTCGGGCTTGTGTTCACCATGTTACTGTCATGCTTAGATTGATTGTCATCAGCCTCACCTGATTAACATTGTGAAAACATTACATTCCAATGTTGCATGGCCAATGTTATCAACTGATATATTTCACCATATGGCCAGGTCATGATATCAAACAGAGACAAAAATATCATATATAATTCATCTATGGCACAAAGGTAAGAAAGTGCCAATTCTTGGAGGCTGATATTGTAAATATATATACAAAGTTAAAGGAATATGCACATTAGAAAACTGTGAAGTAGTGTATAACAGACAGCAGTTGAATAATCAACGAGTGGTAAGGAAAAGACAAACAAGAATAGTATGTTTGTTGTTTATCATCAAAGATTCCCTTGGAAAACATTCTTTGCAGTCATCATATATATAATTTAGCGGATAAAGAGAAAGAAAACTCAATCTCAATGCAATGAAAATCATCTGGGTAAAATGAGTCACCTCATAAAAGAACATTATGAGGTTATTATAGAAGAAACTTCAATGAAACTTCATTTGCTGCATCTCCCGTCTGGAACTGAACTTGTCTTCATTTTAAAAACAAAAAAGTAACTGTAAAACTTCTTTCCTTAATTTCTCCCCACTGTCACTATACAAAGGTTCCAAACAATTTTATATGCTTCCCCAAAACATAAAAAATTACTAAACTCAAGGCTAATTCAACTATTCCCCAAACATCCAATTAGCTCGAGAAAATTCATGAAACCTCGATGCAATGCCTCTCTAAAATGTCTTTCAGTTCATGGCCATTCCTTAAATTTGTATAACGAACTCCACTATTGAAATCCATAGAGAGAAATTTGAGCACTTATTGTAGTATTATCAGCTGGGGAATTGCATCAAACATGTCCTAAAATCCAAAACCTGTTATAAGAGCAAACCATTTCTTTTCTAGAGCCAGGATTGCTTACTATCACCTTACTTAGAACATAAAATACTCATTGATCGTGTCTCTACATTTTACTTTTTCAGTTTTAAGCATTTCTTTTCCATTTTAGGATATATTGGGAACCCTCATTCTTGCATGTTCCTTCCTCTTCACCAAGAATATCTCATAATTTATACACACACAAGTATATGCATGCATACCGTACAGGAATTCAATTGGGACAGGACATTAAAAAAAATGGTTCAACTGATTTTATTTTCTCAAACACACCTGGATTTTCCAAATTCCCCACAATGACAGCTTTTGAAGGCATAAAAACTGGAAGAGGTTGTGGGTACCTTAATTTCCAGTCTTTGCCCCTCCACATCAATATCTGTTCATCATCAAAAAACAACAGCACACAAAGAACCAAATCCTGCCAAAACAAGACAATCAAAATGGATGCAGCACAATATTCCTATTTCAATTGATTGAGGCTAAACTTAAACTGAACATGACCTTGTATTATTATGAACAAAGATATATTAAAGACTCTAAACAAATGCCAATACATATTATGTTGCAGTGATCAATTGTAACAGGTCCCTCATTTTTCAGAGTGGACACATAATGAAGTCCGATAACAAAAAGCATTGAGCTTTGTCACAAGTATAGAGGATGGACTATTTTTATTTTGGTAGTTGGTAGTTGAGTGCAGAAAATCCTATTTTGAAATAATAATTCCCTGGTCACCTTTAGCATATAGACTGAGACAGATAATAATACGAAAAATCAAATTGATGAATACTCACTCGCACACTTCATGTGAATTTGGCAGTTGCCAAAGCAACTTAAATGATTAAACTGTGTAGTTATAATCATTAATTAATTCAACTGTATTATCTAAGGTTTTACTTTCCTAGTTGAACCATGTTCTTGCTTTCTTTCCTAAAACTTTCTTGGAAGAATAAAGGGGATTCAAGGTACTTAGGAACTGTTAGGGAAGTTAGTTAATGAGGTTGAGTTAGATATACAGAATAACATGAAGATAAAAGGAGAATTTCAGGAAATTGTAATTTGTGTGAACCAAGCAAGTGCTCAGTTATAAGGAAAACCCTTTGTGAAGGGGAAACCTTTGGAGGGTAGTTTCTCTCCTTATTCCGTTCAATTTCAGTATATCAATAAAATCATCCCTTTCTTTTATCCATAGTTATTAGAATCATACGACTCAATTCTATACCATGATTCTATAGATATGGCTACCTATCACTTAGTTCATATCATAAGATGAATTGCAAATAACTTTGTATCTTATGGTACATAATGAATGAGTGCAATTAATACATAGAACAGATATCAAAGTTGTTTGTTTCAGCCTTTCAGGCATAACTAATAAGGTGCAAAAAGAATGGTGCAAGGCATAACTAACAAGGTGCAAAAGGAACATATCAATATACAAAGCCTGTAATGTAGATACCTTAAGCTTGGCACCTCTTTTCTTGTAATCACTAGGATCCAATCCGTTGCAGTTAATTTTCACCAAAATACTTCCTTCAAAAGCATCTCTGACATCCTTTACAAGGGACGTATATACTCCATTTTTTGCTGCAACAGTATAGAAGTAAATTAGAGGCATAAATTTAGAAATAAGAACCATAACTCATGTCTCAAATGAATATGTGTAATCATCTAAAAAGAAGAATGTAATATCATCAATAATTTATATTATGGGTTCTATTTTAATTATCTACATTCTTACTCTACTAACCAGGAAATACTACATCTTGACAAGCCCATAGTTTCTCATATTGTCAAATATTTTATTAGGACAGAGTGGTAACCCATGAAAGAAAAAAGAGAGCTTGATAGAAACAGAGGAAACTAACAGTTTTATTGAATGACTGATTAAAAAAAAAATTCTCCTATAAATATTTCCCCTTCACAAAGAGCTGTCCTTTTCGTACAAACTTTTAAATTTTCTGAATAAATCCCTTCCATCCTTAATCTATCCCCCTCTGATTTATCTAACTGATTCCCACTAACTACTCTAACTACTTTTTCTTCCCTTCTGTCCTAACAATACCACCTCCCTTGAAATTCAACATTGTCCCCCCAAGGATGAAATCCTGAAAGCTGGAAATGAATAATAAAAATTTAATGGTATGGAGATGGTGCCTGAGTCTAAGCCAGAGGAAGTTCTTAGGCTCTGAGCACTTATAGAGAACTCACATTTACCTCACTCCCAGAAGACGGGTGAGGGCCCAAACCTGTAACTAGTCAGATGTTCTATTTTCAAATGGCAACTTGTTTACCCAAAGACCTGGGATTGGCCCATTAGTTCAAAATATGGCCTCTGGGCAGATTTGCAATGTCCATCTCCTTTTTCATGAACCTAAATACTAAGACGAGGTTGAGCCAATTGAGCGCTAACTGATTTTCTGGAATTCCATTATTGCCTGTGTTCTATAATCATCATGATCAGTGCCACTATCCTGGTTCATGTCTTGTTCCAAAGCACATGTGGGTAAGTAAACCACACCATCAAAAATTCCCACAACACAACATCCCCATTGTCTTGAATAAGCTTTGGAAGCAATAATATATTTGCATAAGAACAAAAATTTCATGAATATTTTCTGCCTTAAAGAAATAGAGGAATTGGAGGGAATAAGAATGCAAACAAAATTCTGTCTACATTCTGGCAATACTTCCCATCAGATTTATAGAAATCTGACAACATATTGCTTAATCCTGACAGCTTTTCCTTGTCTGAAGCATTTCTGAATTTCTAATGCAGCCTGAGTTCTGAAGAACAATCATATGTCCCACTTACATTCTATTTAAGTCTTCTCCAGAAGATTCTTCCTGTCACTTTACTTTGAGATGCCACCATCCAAATCAACATGCATCCAAAGGAAGGATTCCCTCTGAAGAACATTTTTTATTTGTTTATTCAATATGGGTTGGTGGTCAGTCCATGCTCTAGTTTCTACTAGAACAAAAATTGCAGCATGTAAGGTATGGTCTAGTTCCCTCAGCTACCATACAACATCCCAATGTGGTGGTTCCGGCAGCAGCAATAGGCTGACTGGACTGCTCAAAACCCAAAATTTTCTAGCTATAATAAGGGGGTACATGTACTTATGCTTGACCACCATACACAGGTGTTCATCTTTGCCCCTACATTGAGACCAAAACCTAGCCATGATGGCAGTGGTTTCTCCATCTTCACCTGTATGTTAACACCATGACAGTGTCATGATTCCAGTTATTTCCATTTCATTAAAAAAAGTTCTTTCTAGAGTTCTTTTATCGTCATCAAATCTGAGATTTGGAAATTTTGATCAATTGTTGCATCTGCATCTTTGACTTCTGCCTCTATCAACTCTGCCACTGGGTCATCCCTGTTACTGTCACTTTAACCGGTTCTGCTTTTGTTTCTTGTTTTTCCAGCCCCTTATCGAATGGCCAATCTTGTTATGCATTTGTTTCTTGCTGTTCCGACATCCAACCCAATGCACCACTTCATTGAAAGTATGACTGTCTTAACCCAAGAACAAGATTCATCATTGGCAAACTCTGAACATCCTCCCACATTTTCCTTGTCTTGTTCAATTGTGATGAAGTAGGCCCTCACCATGTTTGTGCTTCCGCCTTTTCCTCCTTAGGATCAATTCCCTACTTCCTCAACAACTTATGAAGTATCTATTTAAGCTCTTCAATTCTATCAATACTCGAGTCTCAGAAATTCAGGAATCCAATGAGGCTGTAGCCCCTGATCTCTGTTGGGTATGGCTCATACTTCGCCTTCAGAAGATAAGCCGCTCGCGGGCCGGGGTTCGAGGGAGCCGCCCTTACTGTTGTGGGCCTGGGATTTATTATTTGTAGTTTGGGCTTGGGCCTATGAATAGCTACGATGCTTAGGGTTTTTAAGCCCATCTATTTTCTTGTAATCTGAATGCATTGTAACGAGTGTGTGAAGAGAATATAGAGAAAAGCTAGACGTATCCCACATTGGGTGAACCAGGATAAATACTGTGTTATTTTTCTTCCCTTTCTCTCTTTCTATTTTCTCGATTGTTGTGTGATTGCTTGGTACCAACAAATTCTCCATTTCTTCAAGAGCACCATCAAATTCTCCATTTCTTCCCCAATAAGATCCAGAAGGTCAGACCAATTGTCATGAACCCATTATTAATCCTAATGACTTGTTAATAGTGTTTGCATAACTCAGACAGCTATTAATGGCACCAAAATGCATTTCATAAACATTTAAAATATTTAAAGCCTAATGAGTTTGAGTTTAGAAAAAAGTCTTGCCTCAACTTCTGTGACTTCAGTTACTCAAGGCAAAACAAAGGGTACAATTAATTGTCAAATTTCTTCATGCTATGTGCGTGTTTGTGCATTAGAAAGACAAATATGAAACCCCAATATATGTTTACCTAATTTACATATTGGTAACAGGCTTTTCCCCTTCATCCGTAATTCTTCAGCTTCATCTTTTGTTAATCCTACCGGAGCATCCTGTATAAGTTTTGGGTATACAGGAGCAGCTGGCTTCCAGAGCATCACTGGATACCGTGGACAAGTACTATAGTTGTAGTTTCTGCCATGGAAAAGATAAACTACACCACCAACTCGATGAATTATTTTCTCCCGTCTTCTCCTGTCATAACATACAAAGTTTGACTTAAAAGTAAATAAATGATGTTAAGCAACAACCGACTTTCGTGCATGGCTCATAATAATCTCTTGCTTTTGTCAACACTGTGTGCTGTAATTGATTGAATGGAAGAGGAACTAAAAAAAAAAGTAAAAGCATCAATAAAATCTATTCTCAATCTAACTATGAATTAAAGACTGTATTGAAGACAAAAATGCCTCAACTAGGAAACAGAACCTGCCAGAAGAATTCAACTGAACATTGCTACATTCTTATTATTTTAATAAAGAATAATTGTTTGAAAAGAGAAGAAAGGATACAACAGCCTTCAAAGCCAGTCGCCCCTGTAAAAGTCATTTTTCTTTTTGAGCCACCGGCTTTCATAGCAATAAATGCATCAGATTCTGATAGATACTACAAGGTAACTAAGTATTCTATCAATGGAACAGTAAAATGCAGGAAACAGAGCTAGAAATGGCTCTGTATTTTAGTGGAATTAATGTAAGTTTGCAGAGAAATTCTGCTAGTACATAGGCAAGTACAAGAATAAAGCAAATGGCACTTAGAGAGGCCACAATCTCCCAAGGGAAAAGTTCCCAGAAATTCCAAGCTACCCCCACACAATCACCCCATCCGTAACCAAATACACACCAGCATTCT
>CM023958.1:18552161-18569687 GCA_013407115.1 Glycine latifolia | reverse complement strand
CCCCCCCTCTTGGTTTATTAGATTAGGTGTTCATTGTATTTTCACACGTCTTCAAAAATGCTAAGCAAATGTGGGACACTATGGCTCTAACATACTAAAGAATGTCATAGGTAAAGAAGAACAAAATCAATCTCCTTACTCGTAAGTATGAACTATTCTTTATGGAATAAGGCAAAGACATACAAAGTATGTTCATACACTTTCAAACCATTCTCAATGAACTAAGATCCTTAGGTAGGACTTATGATAATTATGATCATATTGACAAATTTTTTAGATGTATGTCTAGAAAATGGAGACCGCAGGTAATAATGCTAAGAGCCTTAAAGAATCTTGATTCTATGTACCTTGAGGAACTTGTTAGTACCCTCAATGTCCATGAACAAGAGCTTTAGCAGGACAAAGGACCTAAAAGAGAAAAGTCTTTGGCTCTCAATAGAAAGAAGAATAAAAAGGTGTCAGTGTTCAGTGAACAAGTCTTAAGAAGTTTGTCCGAAGATCTTAAAGTTGATGATTCATCTGAGGAAGACTCTGATGTTGATTAGCTCGCCTTTATGTCATGAAAGATTCGCAAAATGTGGAGAAGCAAAGGTGGCTCTAAGTGGAAAAATTTCTCAAGAAGAATGCCCAAAGAAAAGAAAGATAAAGACAAAAGCTCCATAATTTCTATGAATGCAAAATGCCTGGACACTTCAAATCTGATTACCTAGAACGGGAGAAAAGGCCAGGACAAGAAGAAACCCTTTACTGTTTAGTAAAGGAGAACTGACCATAGCTCAAGTTGAGTGAACAAATATAAACCAAGTGTTTCTATTTCTCTCCTTTATTAAGTGTTCTATTAGCACTCTCTATCACTTCTTTAATACCAAATATTTATTTGAATAACTATTTTAAAGACTCTCTCTTATTGAGTCATTGGATGATCAAACCTATATTTATTAAAACTTGTTTTCTCTTGAATGGATGACTTACCAAGAATATACATTTCTATCCATATTTGTTCTAAAAGTTATAAAAAGTCATTATCTTTAATACACACACTATTGAACCCCTCATTCTAGTGTGATTGTCGTTATTACAAGAAGGAGGGAGTAACTTTCTTGAGTTAAAAAAAAGTTTTAGTGCAATAAAAATACCACACTACTATTATTATATCATTTAATGTGGTAAACAAATAAAGTTCATGAGAAAGTTGTATAAAAATAAATGTAGAAATGTTTGGTTTCCAAGAAACATATTGTTGCGAGTTCGGCAAGTATACCGATCGTTCCAAGTAATAAAGTGATAAGAGAGTTATCGTCCCACGAGGATTGTTTGGCCAATTAAATCATAAATTGTATCTTAAGGTTGGATGACAAAAGATTAAGAGAATTGTGTTGTTGTGCGAAGTAAATTAAAAGCTAAATATAAACATAAAGCAGTATAAATAAAATAGATAATAGTTGCACCAAACGTAAGCTAATGTAGCTAGGGAACCCACACTCCATGCTCCTAACATTCTTACATGGATTGTTTGCAACATTCATCTACACTAGCTACCCAATCATGCATCCTCATTCACTAATAGCTAAGCCCTACTCCCGTAGTGATCTTAACCCTTTAACCCACTTTAATACCCTAATTCCTTAGTGATATTAGTTAGGTCAAGCATTAGGTGATGCACTAGAAGATTGCAAGCCTACATCCCTATCCCTAGGTGATGTGAAACAAGTCACCACACTTAGTTCCAAGACTAAGGCCCCAATATCCCTATTGTGAACCCTAGCTCTAAGCTCTTACCTAGATTGATCAGTTCTAAGAAAGAGAAAAAGAGATTTAAGCAAAGTGTAATGAAATAACATAGCATTAATGAACAATAACATTCAATCTATTCCAAATGAAAGTTACATAGAACATTTGCCCTAAATACAAAAGGAAACTAGCCAAACCTAAACATGGATGGCCTTGGTACAACAAAAAGAAGCATGAATGCAGATACACAAGAAGGAAGAGGAAGGGAAGAGGGAAGAACCCTCTTCCCTTCAACCCCAAACCCTAGCTCAGCTCCCAAGCCTTCTTCTCCTTCCTTTAGTAGTGATTTTCGTCCCCAAAAAGCTCTTCATTCAGTGCTGAGGCTCCTTATTTATAGAGTAGCACGTGCAATCTCTGTTTTGCCCTCATTATGCAGAGTCTGTCGACCTGTAGTGCCCCTGGCGCCAGCTAGGCGCTGATGGCGCCAAGGTCCAGAGACGGTGGCGCTCCAGGCGCGAGCACGGCGCTGATGGCGCCACATGCAGAACTAGCCTATGTACCCCCGATTGTACATAGGCTTGATGGCGCCAGACCTTCTGTTCTGCATAATTCTCTGCTGTTTCACCTGCTAAACATCAATCTAGACCAAAATACCTCATTAAAGCACATAAATGATATTCATACCAAAAGGAAGCTATTCATCATATAATTTGATGCATTTAACGATCTAATTGAGCTTGGAAAGCATCATGTGCTAGGCACATATCACATATATAAATATTTTTTACCAATTACCAAACATAGTCATTCTTAGGACCTATGATTCCAAAGAATCGTGATTCTTGGGTATGAAAAAAATTTACTTTACTAAATTTGCCCAAGCTAGTTTTTGCACTAGATAAAACAATATATATTGAGTTTTACTACTGATGTGTTTTTATAATAAAAATATTCAAACTAAAATCACATTATTTCAAAATCTTACCAAAATCAATTCTATAAAATTAATTTCATTCTAAGTGCATGTTCAGGAATAAAAAACTAAAAGAGTAAAGGGTTAACCAAACCCCCCTTCACATTGCACTAAACTCTGCTAAGGTTTAGTGCCAGCGAAGTGAGGGCCTTACCCACGAGTCTCTATCCCATTTTCTTTTCTATTGTAGTGCTAATACATGTTGCCCTTTTTCTTCTTTTTGCCTTGCTATGGATAGGGGTGCTACACAATTCGATTGAAGCTATGCAATGGAATAGTGGAAGAATTTGGATTTTAGGGGGAAGGAGGAGGTGGTCCTCCATATTTCAGAAGAGTAGATGAGACGAGGGTGAAGGAGTGTGAGGAATGGTTTGTTTGAAAGATGCTGATAAGCGAAATTGTTAACTTGAGGGCTTCCAAATCAACAATAGCTCAAGCATGGAATTCAAATAGTGGTGCCAAAATCAGAGATGTCTCAAATAACCTCTTCAGCTTTAGGTTCATGGATGGAAGAAATCTAGAGAAGGTCATGACGACCAACCCATGGAACTTTTATCGTAGACTCCTTATTTTAACCAAGCTTTCACCAATCCAGAACCCAAGTAAAGAAAATCTATCCTTTTGTTTATTTTAGGTTTTGGGTATTTTAAATACCACTAGGGATGCACACTGAAAGGGTGGCAAAATTGATTGGGGACTCAATTGGTGAGTATGTAGAGTAGAATGGTGGGGACAAAAGCAGTTTGGAAGTTCACTCCGAATAAGGGTTTCACTTAACATTTAGAAACCTCTTAAGTGAGGGATGATGATAAGATTGGAGGAGAAAGAATCTACATGATATTTTTCAAGTGTGAAAGGTTGGAAAATTTCTATTATGCTTGTAGGAAGCTGGACCATATGCTCAAAGAGTGTGATGGAGTTGATAATGATGGGGATTTGAGAGCTTTTGGCCTTTGGCTAAGGGAAACACCAATCAAAACCATATAAATTACTGGAGTAAAAAAATAATTGAAATATGGGAGCACAAATCAAGTCCTACTTTGTCAATCTTCAATCTTAAACAAACAAATATCATAAGGAAACTGAAAGGAAAGCAGTTATGGAGGAAGTGACAAAGGTTCTAATAGGGTTCCTTATTTCTAAAGTGGAGGAAGTGAAGTAGGGGTCAACACCACTTGTAAAGGAAAGGGGAATTGAATAAGAGGAGGTTGCATAAAAAATTAAAAAAGAAGAGGAAGTATTTCAAATAATGGATCCATATGAAGAAGAGATAGGAAGGGAAAACCAAGTAACCAACATGTGCCAAAAGAAAAACCTTAGTGAGACTATCACTATGGTTATGATGGGGGAAAAATATCTTAAATGGGAGGAAGATCATAAGCATCCAAGTAAAATATGAACGACTAGAAGAGGGATGCTCGTCCCATGCTTACTAGTGAGAAAAGTGATGTGCAAATAAGGAAATGCAAAGAAATGGATGAGATAACAAATATAGAAGTAGAACCCTATATTAGCATACCCAAGAAGAAGAACATATCTCTGATATTGACAAAGGATTTTGATCAGTTTCATCACGATCGCTATAAAGTTGCACAGTTGAAACTATCGTGGGCTTGGGAACCCACAAGCAGTTGGAGCTTTGAAAAAGCTCTTATCTATTGAAGATTCTGAAGTAGTCTTCCTTATGGAGACAAAAAAATGTAGTGAAAAATTTGGCTGTAAAAAAAACATTGAAAGCTTAAAATATTCCTTTGTTGTGGATTACACATGAAGAGGAAGAAACAAGTCGAGTGGTTTGGTGATGTTATGGGGACTGAGAAAAGAAATATGAGGACATTTTTTTCTCTCTAGTGGATAAAAGGGGGGAGCACCTTGAACAATATTGCTTGAACTAGCAACAATTTGGAAATGTGTGGTCAATCAAAATTTGGGTCAATCTGGAAGAAAATCAAAGAGGAAAGGAAAAAAATGGGTCACCTAAATGCTCTACCACAAAGTGTTGTGGTGCTGGATCAAACTCATCAGGCAAAGGCAAATCTGGATTCTTTGCAAGAAATAGATAAGTCTTACTGGATACAAAGGTCTCATGCATCATGGTTATTTGAAGGAGATAGGAATACTAGCTTCTATCATAAAATATGAAAGTCAAGAAGAAAGGTGAACTCGATTAAAAAAAATCAATTAGGATGAGGTGGGAAGAGTTTTCATAGAACAGAAGGATGTGAGGGATGTACTGATTGGTTTCTATTCACAACTATTCACCTTATCTAATCCAACGATTATGAAAGAAATGGTAGGTTCAATATCAAGAAGAGTTGGAGCAAAAGAAAATGATTTTCTAGCTTAGGAATTCATGGCGGAGGAAGTAAGAGATGCTTTCTTACAAATATTGCTACCAAAGAACCAAGTGTTGATGGTACTCTAGCATTATTTTATCAGAAATTTTGAAGTATAGTTGGAGAGGATATAAAAAAGCTAGCTCTATCTATCTTGAATGAAGAGGAGAACCTATCTAATATGAACAAGACCTTGCTTGTTTTTATCCCAAAGTGAAAACAACCTAGGCCTGTTAGTGAGTATAGGCCCATTAGTTTATGCAATGTGATCTTCAAAATAATTACATGACCATTGCAAACAGACTCAAACCAATGCTTTTAGTTTTGGTAGATAAGACTCAAAGAGCTTTTGTTCAGAATAAAAAAATCATGAATAAAGCACTCATTGTGTTTGAAATCTTTGACTTTTTTGAAGAACAAGACCACTAGAAGGAAGGGGTTTATGGCCTTAAAAGTCGATATGGCAAATGCCTATGATAGAATTGAGTGGCCTTTCTTGGAGTATATTTTGAAGAGTATGGGTTTCCCCTTGTACTTGACCAAGTTGATCATGAGATATGTAACACCCTCAAAATTACAGCTCATATTATAGAAAGTTCTGTGCTGTGTGATCTGTAGAAATATAATTGATGTTAAAATTTAATTCAAGTAGTTAATTTAAAATTTCAATTATATGCTATTTTATGTGAAAGGAATAGGAATTAACATTTCTTTAGAACATGATTTTTACAATGTGTAAAATTACACTATGCAAGTTTAGATAGTGTAAATTCACTATGTGTAGATTTACTTTGTTCATGATTATTTGGATTACACTTGATCTAGATATTAGCACCATTGTCTAGAATGATTAGCTAGATATGTAATTCATTTGGTAAAAGAAAAGTTTCCTGTTTTGCCTAATCATATCATAACCATCTTTAATTAGAATTTCAAAAGGCAGACTACCCACTTATGGTCTAGAGATGCATAGCCAGCACCTTTATCTCCTTCCACCAGATTTTCTTTCAATCAAAGTGACATAGTGACACGAGGAAGATCAGGAACCAATGAGCACTTGGGACCCTTGAACCTTGGGCTGTCTTAGACTTGTTTAACACTCCAAATTCACCTCAATTGAAGCCCAAGTTGAGCCATTTTCATTTTCAGGGTCTGCTAAAATTTTGGAGAAGATAGGAGAAACAATTATTGCTTTGGTTGGTTGCTTACTTAAGTCCTTAAGCTTCAAACATTCCATTCTTCACCATGTTCGTGCATCCACTGGGGTATGGATGAGTTGATCCCTTCTTACTCTTGTTTTTCTTGGTTGGTTATGAAGTAGTTTCCACTAGATGTGTTGTAGGAGCATAGGAAGTTAGCTCTCCATAAATCAACAATCAGGTCCTTTTCTTTTAGATCTTGTGCAAAGATTGTTATACCTTGTGAATCTTTGTCATTTTGGGTGTTGCATGTTGTGGGTATATGTTTGGTGTGATTCGAATTCAACTTGGGTTGACTTGGAAGCCATTAGAGATTAAAAACACACTTTTCCGAGGTGTTGCAATTGCTCACGCTTAAGCAGGATGTTTCTCATGCTTAAGCGTGGAAATTTTCTCAAGCACTAGTGTTGTTGTTAGACATTGGGGATTAAGTGCCAGGTGGTGGAGCTTAAGTGCAGGGTAAGTGACACTTAAGCGCCACTGTCTATCAGGCACAGGTGATTTGCTTCCAAATGGAATCTAAGTTGGAATTTCCTTGTTTATCAAGAGGTTTGGAATAATGTAAATGGGTTTTAATGTAATATTTGAAGTATTTAGTTTGTTAAACATTGATAGTTAGGAATTGAATTAAATTAAGTATACTTGCACTTTAACCACTATTATTAAATTGTTATTGAAATGAGTTTTGAAATAATTATACTTTACCATGATTGAATGAGTCTACGCCAAAGGGAGACCATTATACTTTAACATGATTTATTGATTATTGTGAGTGGAGTTCTTTTAATTGTTACTATTGAATTATTATTGATTGAATTGGAGATCGGGAGGAGTTGTGAGCCTTGGGCAAATTGTGTGTTGGAAACCTTAATTGGGTGTGTTTGTATATTGATGTGGTGTTGTTTGGTGTGATTAAGGATTATGGGATCCTTGAGGTGGGACAAGTGGACTCAATGCATGATTGCATTTGTAGAAACTAAAATTTAATTCTAGTGATAATTAAGATTCATTGTGACAAACAATGAATAAAAACTTAATAAGAGTGTGAACCTAATAAATTATTGGACATAGTAAATCTTAGGTACCTTTGCACATTGGAGTGCATTTGTAAGGATTGAAATTAGAATAAGCCTTAAGACCTTTGCTTGAAGAACATGAATTATGATCAACCCTACATAATTTTGAAAAGGGAGGATTGCAAAAAACTTGATAAAACATGGGTGAGACATGAATTCAATTTATGGAAGGTGTGAGAATGCCTTGAGGCATTTCTTATAGTTTATGGTGCACTTGAAATAGTTTAATGCCTTGGTTGGAGGCAAAGAAGGAGAAGTCCTCTTTTCCCTAATGGTGTAAGAATTGTAGTTGATGCAATATACTTGTGACATCTCACGACGAGATGGCATACATTGCAAGGCAAGTCATAGATGCTAATTTGAGAAGTAAGCATGTAAGTAGTTATGTGAAAAGTTTTGCTTTGGGTTAAGTCTAAATGATGAGAGGTGGGATTGGAATAATCACCTAGTGTGGTGATTTTTTATCTTTTGTGTTGAGAAGTTGAAGGTAAGGCCTCGAGATCATGTTTTGACCTCCAACCACCACCAAGTACTTGTGATTAAAGAAACCCACATAGGCGAATAAAGAGAATCCTAGTGAGGAAAGTCATTGAGCAATTAGTCATCAAAGATTGGATGACCACATAAAGTAGGACTTGAGGAATGGATCACTAATTTGTTGTTTGTTGGGGGTGTGGCATCGAGTTTGTGGTTGTGCTTCCACAGTGTCAACTTGGCAAACCCAAAAAATACGAGCCATAACCGTGTTGGTGAGAACCCTGTCATTGTACTGTGACAAGGGTTGTACTCCAAATAGTCATCCAACTTAAATTGTGTAAGACCACTGAGTTCTGGAAGTTTCAATGGCAGCAAGCTCATGATGTGATAAGTTAAGAATATAATAGAAGTGTGAATAGGATTGCGAGTGAGATCGTGAGAGGACCACCTTGTGGTGGTTAGTATGTATGTTTATGACCATAAGGTCATTTGCTTGTGGTTTTAGAGGAGATGAGTGACTCACTTCATACACCCTTTGTTTTTCAGAGAAGGATGAAGGACTCGATCCCAACAATGAAGATCAAATGTGAAAGTTGCGATGAATACTAAAGAGGTTGTTGTACTTGTTCGAGAAGAAGAGGGATTTGTTGATGATGGGTTGAGAGTTTTAAAGTGGGTATATAAATGGGTGGATTTTCTTTGAGTCACCGCTTTGAGTTTGAATCTATTCTTGTAATATAGAGGGTAGATTAGGTTTTAATATTATGTTGTTATCATTCTTTTATATGTGACTGAGATGTATTAAGTATCTACTTTAGGAATGTAAACATGTGTTTTAATTGTATAGTGTAGTTGCTTAACAAAGCATAATTGAGAATGTACAAATGAACTTTTATTGTTTTGTGTTGGTTTAATAGAAATAAAGTATTTTATAAATTAAATTATTTCTTATTGAAAGATATGATATTGATGGACACCTTATTTTATATTAACGAGTATTATTTTAATATGACTTATCATTTTAAAAGATCTCCTATATGGCAAAAATTTATTCATTATTTTGAAAAATGATGTTGGACAATTCATTTTAAATTAATCCCTTTACTTCATAATTTCACAAATAAATTAAGAAAAATCATAATAATAAAAGGGTGTAACAAGATAAGTGACCACTATATCTTTTCCTGTGATGTTGAATGGCGAACCACACACAGACTTCATCCCTTACAGAGGACTATGATAGGGGACCCCTTCTCCCCCTACTTATTCATCTTGTGCGTTGAACACATTCTCAGCCTTGATTAAAAGATCAGTTGAAAAGGATTCCTTGCACGAATTAAAATCTATTCCCAAACACCTGTGATATCTCATCTCTTCTTTTCATTTGACAACATTCTCTTTGCATGGGCAACGAGGAAGGAAGTCACTCACCTCTATGAAATTCTAAAACAATATGAAGATGCTTCTAGACAGAAAGCCAATCTCAATAAGTCTAAATTATCCTGTAGCAGAAATGTACTTAATCTTAGACAACATGAGCTCTAACAGCTTCTTGGTGTTAAGGCTATTGATCATATGACATATTTCGATCTCCCTACTATCATTGGTAGGTCTAAAGCTGATAATTTTCATGTTGTCAGAGACCAAGTGTGGAAGAAGCTAAAGGGGTGGAAAGAGAGGACCCTATCTCAAGCGGGTAGAGAGGTTCTCATCAAGGTGGTGGTCCAGATTATCCCTTCTTAAACTATGAAATGTTTCAGAATTCTTATCTTTATTTGTGAGAAGATTGAGAGCCTAACAACTAATGTTTATGGAGTAGAGATATGCAAGAGAAGAAAATCCATTGGCTCAGTTGGAAGAAACTTTCAAGACCCAAAAAGCAAGGAGGAACAGGATTCAGAATGACCACAACTTTTAACAAAGCTTTGCTAGTGAAACAGTGGTTGAGGCTGATAACTTGCAAGGATTTCTTCATGGCTAGGGTGCTAAAGTCCAAATACTTTCCCAATAAAGATGTGATGCAAGCAAAAACAGGACAACGACCCAATTACACTTGAGCCAGTATTTGTGATGCAAAAGAGATTATGTAGGAGGGAACCATGTAAAAGGTGGGAAATGGCTTCAAAATAAATGTGTGGACTGTCAAATTAATGGGTACCAGATGTGTGGCATAACCGAAATCTGTTTGGTTCGCTAGTCGGCTAAGTGGGGAAGATAACAACTGACCCAAATGTGTAGTTTATCACGTGGCTAAATGGTTGTTTAGCTACAAATGACATGGCTTTTTTTTTTTTTTTTTAAATACCAAATTCATCCCTAAAAAAGTGACGTGATGAAAAATTAGTATCCCTAAAAATGTGACGTTATGAAAAATTAGTACATGAAAGATAGAAAAATATAAAATTAGTTATTAAATGTGTAAAAAGTGAAATAAGTTATTGTGAAATTATTTTATCATTAAATTATAAAATTTAAAGACTAATTTAACAATAAGCTGAATAGTCTGGTAACTAATTTGGCATAAAGTTACAAATTTAAGGAACTGCAATACTAATTTGTTAGACTAAATTTGAATTTTTTATTTTTAAGAATCATTTGTGATCACCTCACAATTTGACCAATTTAGCTATTTACCTTTTTTTCCAGAAATTATGTTGCCTGCTATGGTCTATATGGCGAAGGAGAAATGAATGGATTTTTTAGAAAAATGGATCCCTTTGGAGATTGTTCTTGACAGATCATTTTTGTTCATTTGCCCGAAAAAATTTCACACGCGGGCTCATCATGGCCCATGGGGACACCTACCAGCTGGAAACCACCAATGGAGAATGAAGGGGGGGAAATTAACTTTGATGCAGCTCTGAAACAGGGTAGAGGCATCCGAATGGGATTCATCTGTAGAGACTCTAATGGAGATACTTTGGCAGCAACTACGAAACTTATCCCTCACTGTTATCATGCAAAAGTGGTCGAGAATTTATGCTTGAGATGCGTTTTAATGTTGAGAATGGAATTATTCTTTACCATCATCCTCATGGAAACTGATTCTTTTGCCTTTGAACCAAGCCTGGTTTTGTGTACAACAAAAGGAAAGTCATCCTATTTTGATAGTTTTGTTGATGATTGCTAAGTTATTGCTAGGATTTTGGTCAGTTTGATTTATCCTTAGTAAAGTGTAGTGGCAATAGAGTTGCTGTGGCAGATACACTTGCAAAGTTAGCTTTTGAATATATTGAGAATGTCTGGATTGAGGAGGCCACCAGATTAAATGTACATGATCATTTTTTGCAATGAAATCCAGTCTTTAACGTAAAAAAAACGTGTATTTGATTTCAGGTTTTCATTATCATGTTGAAATGCTAATTAATATGATTTTAGATATGTTTTTACATGTTTGATTTCATGATGAAAATTTCATTTTAGATCTAAATATTAATTTTGAATTAAAGTAATTTTTGTGTTGGATATATAAAAAATTTATAGTATTAGATTTTACTACTAACTCTTATAATAAAAATATCCAAATATAAATCATATCATTTTAAAATTAATTTTATAAATAATGTGTTTGATTAAGTATAAAAAACTCAGTCTCTACTATAAATTTAAGTCAATTATGAAAAAGGAAACAAAAACTAATGTAATTAACTTTTACTTCCGATGCTCTGGATCCACATTCAAACATGCAAAAAATCAATCACTCAAAATTAATTATTTTAATGTTTATCCAAATCCACACAATTTATTTTGCCAATGCTCACCAAAATACACACTAAAATTTAGAGTGAATTGTTTCTAACACAATGTCAAACATCACGTTGGATAAAAAATAAAATAATGTTTAGGAGATAGGACTCAAATTATGGGAATACAGACATAGATGATAGATCGGCCAATCATTCCTCGAACAAGCATATCAAACACGCGGTACATTGCTTTTCACATCTTTTACTTCATATTTTCTCAATATATGATTTTGCCTGAATTGTAGTAGCAGGTGGACCAGGTAATGGTATTCCTCACTTTTTTCTTTTGTGTTTTTTTCCCTCTGACGTTGATTTGAATCTCATTCACATATAGTTTGACTAACACGGAAGCAAGTGATATTCTTGGCACTTTTTTCTTTTGTCTTTTTTCTCTCGACGTGGATTTGAATCTTTTTTTGTTTCACTAACACGGAAGCAAGTGGCATCTATGCATGAGGAGGACCACTCCAAAATTCAGGGCATTTCAAAAGAGTAGGACCCCTTTATTGATATGTTGCAATAAATGAGGCATTTAGTTTGCAATCTTAAAGCTCAGGTCGTCGTTTAAGTGGGCTATTGGCATGTCCACATTTTTGTCGTAAATAGCACACAAATTCACTCTTTAAATAAATAAAAGAAAAAAAATATATATATATAAAGAAAAGTAGTAGGATTTGGCCCTTCACTCTAGATATGTGTGGATAACACAATGTTGTGTATGCTCTCTACTATATAAACCCCCCCCTTCAAAAATATCTTCCCCTCTCGTGTACTTTTTCCGTTTGTTTTCTTTCTTCTATTCCTTTTCTTTATTCTCTTTGTTTTTTTCCACAACTAGCTACACATATACAATGCATGATCACAGTCATCAATACCCTCTTCCGTGTTTGAATTGCCACCCTTATAGCTATATTAGGATGGTAATATCATATGTTGGACACTTAGTTACTTTATATATTATTGCCTTGATTATTTTATAGTATAAACTCCAAATTAATAATAACCTTTGTGCATGGAAAATATTAATGCAGGTTCAAAATCTCATAGAGAGATGCATGCTCTTTCACATGAACCAAGACCAGTGCATAAGGGCAGTGGCAGAACATGCAGGGATTAAGCCACTTGTTACTGTTACAGGTCCTTATCTCACTTGAGTTTTCTGGATAGGTGGCTCTCAAAATAAATGAAAGATAGCACTTGTGTTGAGAAGTCTATGTTTCACTTGGTGTTTATCCCGAAGCATGACTGTGCAAGTTAATTTATTTTTGTGTTCCTTTAGTGCAGTGTGGAAAAAATTGCAAAAGGAGAACAAGGAGTTCTTTAGAGCATATTTGCAAGTTGTCACTCCCAGGCCATTATTCATGAGTAAGATCGAAACTTCCATGTCCTTTCGAGGATAAAGCTGCTCTAAACTTTTAAACTAAGATGTTTTAAATTTATAAACTAATTATAATTAAAGATTTGTATGCAGCTGAACATCAGTTTATGACCACAAATATTTGTATAATTAAGCTTTTATATGTTGTGCATGGAATACCATAGATAAGTTATCTGCAGCATAATGATATCAGTTATTGTTTGTTTCCTTTTTCAGGTAGATGTTTTCAAAGGAGACCAAATTTGGCAAGAAGGAAACACTGGAAATGATTAAGTGAATAGTGGCTGAATAATCCTGCAAGGGAAAAGTGAGCTGGATTACTGTCACCATTTAGTTACAGATGGATCAGGGAAATATTACTGATGACTAATCATAGCACAAGAAAGTTATTAATCAACCTTATATGGTCAGTATCTCTCTAAGGATTTGAGGGTGCAGATCCTCGTTCCAAGCACATATAGTGCCCAATGGTTGTAGTTCTTCAATACTATAGATGCTGTTCTCGAAGCCACTAAATAAATAAAATTGTACCATACTAGCCATTAGCTTGGTGTGTAAAGGATGCAACATAACTGATTGGAATGTTTTACATTTACTTTTTTTGTAATTTTCCAAGTGTAGTTGAGATTTCCTTTGTGTATGTGTGGATGGATCCTTATTTCCAGCATTTTGATTGTAAAGGAAGCTGTCAAAGGTATCATTTCCAGACATTGTTTAAATTTGACAGCTGTAAAGTTAATTCAAATGAACCAAACTGCTTAATGATAGAAGCTTGCTTTTGCCTCTATAACTCTTTCTTTTTCTAGTTCCGGACACCATAACTTACGCCAAGTTACCCCTTTGACAACTTGCACAGGCTGATTGAGTTTGAGAGTTTATATTAAAAAACTTTTTACTTAAACCAATAAACGTTTGTGTAATCCTGAAGAATAATGAAGCTGATATGCTCAATCACAAAGGTGTCATATGCATGAGTCAAAAGTCAAAACAATCACCATAAGACACTTTCTTAAGCCTAAAAAGTCTCAAAGATAATAAATGTTTTATGATTTCCCACTTTTTTGGAACTATATGTACTCCATCATCATTTACACCCATGCAAAATGGTTAAATTATTAAGTAACAATAAGATATGCTATGTAAAAGGAATAACAAGTCACAACTATTAATTACTACTACAAGACAAATTCTAAAGCGCAAAGCCTCGAAGATAGTGAATGTTTTTTATAATCTCACACTCTTTTGGGAACTATAATCCATCATTTACATCCATGTAAATGGTTAAATTTTAAAGTTACGATGAGATATGCAATGGAACAAGAAAGAGACAGCAAAGGCGCGCGTACTGTGAGTGTGAAAAAACAAAAATTCAATATTCAAGTCTCAAATGTTAGCTATCTATCCTACTCAACTTTTTCATTCCCGAGAGCTAGCGTCTTTCTTCATAAGGCAAGCGATGTAGTAGAAACTTTAATGTTAAGACAGAAATAGATTGTTGTTTTGTGTGTTGAGCCTTCACTCAAAAGGTGTCCTTTCCCAGATAGAATTCCTTGGAGCCTTTCTTCCACGGAAACGTTGGCCTTCTTTATCAACCTGAAAGTTTCAGAAATGAAGTCAAATCATACATACACTCATTACAATTGAAAAGTATTACAATTAGAAATAGGGTAGGCTTACATTACCTCGAAAGTCATAACATTACATTACATACACAGGATAGTAATTAGTCCACATAACGAAGATTGCTATTTTATATTCAATATTGCTGCCTTATTAGAAGAGAGTATAATTTCTTGGTGACCTATAGCATCTAGCATCTTGTTTTAGTAAGTGCCATCAATTGTTTAAGTATTAAGACCATTGGCCTTTAATAAGATCCTTGTAAATCAATTGCTTGTACTATGTGTGCTACAAATTATAATTATCTAGAGTACTTTTGAATAAATAAACGGCTCTATGTCGTATTAATTGGTCAGTATCATGATGATAAGTGTTCTCTATATATTGAATGAATTATTGGAGCCTGGTTAAGTACTTGTACTATTTCTCTGTGACATAAAGGACCAAGTGACACTATAATAGCATAGAACAACGCCAACAACAAAGAAGCTCCTATTAACAGCAACCTTTAATTTCCTAAAGTAACGTGTTTATTGTAGAATAAACCTCAATTACATCCTTAAAATATTATACTCTCTAGTCCCAAAAGTAAAAAAAAAAAATATATTATAGAAAAACCTATCAAATTGGTCCTGAACATTTGCACAACATATACCAACTTAAGAACTAAACTAATGAATATTCAATACTTGAAGAAATTACTTATATAATTTTATTACTTTTGAGATTAAATAAGAGAAAAGATAATATTTCAAGGACTAAACTGATGGTTGATTAGTTTAATATTACTAAATTTTCATATATTACACAAATCCACTTAATTTTCAGTTAATTTTAAACCAATTATGCTTTTTTACCTCAATTGCATCACGAGGCTCTTCATGGAAGTCCAGATCCACAAGTTGCTCTGTCCCGTTATAACTGTCTGCTTCTCCATCACTCTGTGAAGGAGGGAAATTGGCCCACTAAAATAACCAAAAATATATAAAAAGAAATAGTCAGTATTTATTTATTTTATCTAATAATTAAAAGTACCATTTTTCACGAAATACTCGTGGTTCTATTCAACACTTAATGTTAAGTTACTATGCATTTAATTCAGAAACCTTACATTTTTTGCCGCAGTGCTGAAAGCCTCCTTGTGGGCCATGTTAGGGTTTTCAGCCTTAAGCCTTTTAATCTCTTCTCTGCATTGAATTAATATTAACATCAGAATTATTTATAATTTTAAATATATGGTCTACAGTCTATGAACACAACTTTGTGTGATTAAACATTACTTGATGAAACGGTTATAAGCAGATGGTGTTCTTTGTCTCTTCTCTGGAGCTGCAAAGATTACAGTCATAAAATTAGATAATTAAATTTATAAAAGGGAACAAGCATGATTAACAAAACTTTCTGCAAGCTCAGTGTTAATCATCGCAGTTTAATTTTACGTACGTTTATGCACGACATTGGAAATTTGGGTCACGTTTTCTTCCTCACAATCCGAATTGGTCATTGTTGATGTATTATAGCTGCTCAAACTCTTGTTTGCACCATCTTCTGAAGCACCTTCTTTTGGCTGGAGAATGGAAATATTCACAAATGCACTTAAAGTTAAAAATCATTAAATAATATTACAAATTTCATCCCCATCAAGTAAAAAATAAGGTTGAAATATCTTCTTTTGTTACTGGAAAATATCACAATTTTATTTTTTTTATTTTAGTCTTCATAAAAAATTTACTCATTTTTAATCTCTACACATAACAAAATGATGTAGTTTTAATCCCTTGTCATGTACTAAAAACATGTGTAGTAAGAGAATCAACTACATTAACAAAATTTAGAGATAAAGAATAAACTTTTGTAGAAGCTAAAACTAAAAACCGTGATTTTTTTTTTCATGGATCAAAAGCAAATATGTGGGTCAATGGACTCACCAACTATTACTACTACTAATGATAAAGAAATAATTAACATAGAACTGAAAAGGTAACCAAAGACCTCAAGATGAGTAAGGGAAGCTAGAAGGTGGAAAGGGACCAAGGAAGCTTTCTTCATGTTGACAGAGAGGAGGCTTGTGCAGTGGCCGCATCTCACTGTCACCACTGTTGACAAAATGCTGCATGGAACGCTCACCTGCACCTCACAACATTAAAAAATGGAAGCAAAAAAGTTGAAGTGTGTGGAAAAAGAAGAATCAAAACCAACACATATGGAACTTCAGTACGGCATGCATTACCATTAGTATTGTTGTACAGAATCCACATTGTACGTAGCATATCTGTTCTGGAAGATCAAAGAGGTGGTTCAGTGTTGACATGGCTGTCCTGCAGGTGAGTGGGAGTGTAATATGAGTGAGTGAGAGAGAGAGAGAGAAAGAGAGGTTGAAGAATGAAGATGCATGCATGTAGCTCATTTTCCACCAGGAGGAATATTTATAGGTGAAAAGTGGACAGTAGACACTGATAATCAACATCTTATCTCCCTTTAATGATTTGAGGTAGGGATACATAATGGTGATTTATTTTGTATTGCCGGATGCACTCCTATATTGGTGCTAAGGACGAGGAGAGTTTAAGTTTTTCAACCCTCACTCTTGCTATGTAGGGGTTGAGGGCGAAAATTACAGTCACACCCTTATATAGAAGATGGTTTATATGATATGGTTTTACCTGTTACTCCAATATTAATTTGATCCCTTCTCTTTTCCTATTGGCCTATTGGATTTAAAAGTATTACATTTGACCTTTTCAAAGTGAGCAGTAGTAAAGAAACTGTAACATTTCAACCCTTAATGAAAAAAATCAAGACGGGTAGATTTTAAATTTTGGTATTTTTTTTATCAGCAAACAATATTTGGCATTTAATCGAGTATAATGTCATGTAAATGCAATCCAAATAGCTAATCTCTTGTTTATTTTATTTTTTTACAATAATGACACTGAAATTTGAATCTAAGACTTTATGCATATTATTCCAAACTCCCTACCACTCCCTAG